>CM037851.1:254317210-254346007 GCA_021234595.1 Delia radicum
TATGGGATTATATATAATGTTGTATAAAATTATAAGAAAATATTTTCAGTATGGCTTCACTTATAGTTTAATAAGAACTAGCATGGGACCATATATAATCATATAGATCACTACTATATATTTGGATATTATTGTATGGCTTACGTAGTTATATATGAATAAGATTTGGAGACATATAATAATATCAAAAACCTTATAAAAATTGTCTCAATAAAAATGATCAGATTTATTTGTATATAATTATATTAGTAGTAATGTGACTTCATTCAAAGTCAGATATGACTTAATCATATTATATATGACTATATATAACCTTTTTACCCGTGGCTATACGAATAGTTTAAAAGTATCTAAATTGGGTAATTTTGACCCAACACAGACTGAGAGACCTAAAAAAATACCCTTTGTTTGAAAAAGTATAAATTAAATAAAAGTTGCTTACATAAGTACCATTTTAAAAAAACGTACATTTTATTTGATAAATACTTTAAAATTAAGATTATGAATAATTTACTTACCATTTGATCTATTATGCGATTCAGTTCTCTGTTCACGTTCACTCATTCATTTGCTCGGGTGGAGTATCATCGACGTAAGCTTTGCCCTCGTTTATTAATTGTTCACATATGTTGTACACATAAATCGAAATAATTGGAGGTGTGGGGTAAACACATCTGGCTTAATGTTCAACAATTCCAAATCACCCAAATAACATTTTCAAACTCCACCGTTTCTTTGGCAGGGTTAGTATCGTCGAAGCGCAATAATAAAGTACCCTCGCAAAAGCTTGGGCATAGTATTGATTTAAGAGAGCTGCTTTAGCATGACCAATAGCAAATAACCAGAAGCCTCGGAGGAAAACGTACAACCACCTTGCCCATTTCAGCACCCAGGTAAATCTACAAAATTTACCCTCTTGTTTACGTTCACCGGGCTTAGAGGTGATGGCTGGGGATCCTTCCTTAGAATTCTTAGAACGATTAACACGTTTGGCGGAGGCCATAGCCTCATCGGGCAAAGATTGAAGAACCTTTTGGATCAAAGGTTGGGCACTTATTAAATCATACCATCTTTGTACATGTTGTGGTATACCCTTGGCACTTAAAATCTCATAACGTGAATGCATTTCATTGTATAAAGCAAAATCAGCTATAGTTAATTTTTCGCCCACCAAATAAGTAACACGTGCTATAGATTTATCCCGAAATTCATGGCCCAAGAGATGTCATCTTCACAGGTTAGTGAAAATGATAACCATGATCGATTTGTGTACGTTCAATAGCGGTCGTCTCCGTATAAATTGTAAGTTGGAGCAGCCCTAGCTAAAGCACGCAAAACATCATTATTGGAATAACAGGACAAACGTCTGCCATCTGGATAGAGCAAAGAAGTTTCACTACCCCACAAACAATTTCTACACTGGTACCGTGTCTTGATTAAATGCGCTGTAGCTAAACCACCTTAAAACAAAGAAAAAAATTAATTTATTTATAACGAAACAAAAGGTTAAATGATGAAATATTTCTGGCTACCCTGCCAACATTTAATAAATGCCAGAATTTAACCTAAAAATATTGCAGACTTCTTGTATATCAAACACTTACTGATAGGTGGATTATTAACATTAGCTGTTAACTTTAAAGCCATTTTTTGGTAAAAAAAACTCAAATCTTAGTATTGTTTAAAAAAATTTTATTAGCAAATTTGTGTTATTTTTAAGGATTTCACAAAAATCCACCGTACAAAAAGACGTGTGTTCCAGACGGATACCTGCGCCGTGCTGGGTTTAAGCCAGCTGAGCCGAGCCGCCGTAAATTATTTCTAGCCGCCGCCGCCAAACATTTTTTCATTGTACCCGTCAGAGCCTTGAATAATTCATTCTCTAATTCCCACTTTTTGAAATGAATTAAATTTTAGGAATGAATTACCCGGTCAACATTAAGGAATTGAATGAATTCATTTTTATTTCATTCGACTTGTGTTAAAGGAATTCATTCCCATTTTTTTAAATTCCTTCATGAAAATTATGGAATTCATTTAGTAGGGAATTCATTTAATCTAGTTAATTAAACTTTTGGTCTGGGAATCATTCCCTAGGGTATGAATTCCTAAGGAATTTGTTTAATTCCCTTAGGGGTTCAACTTTTTTTTTTAGTTCCCTAAGGACTTAACTTTAGGCTTTAAGTCCCTAGTAACTAAACTTTTTGGTTTTTAAGTCCCTAAGGGACAGAACTACATGCCTGACAGACGGAAAAGGGCATAATACTATAAAAAATAATTAACGAAAAAAACGCAGTTGGTTGCTTTTATACAATAAAACCGATATGTATTTCAATATTTTATAGTTAATGCTTTCAAAATTACAACTGATATGGGTTTGTAACAAAAAAACCTCAAAAAATTTAAAATTTTTTATTGGACAAAATAAAAGTAATGGAACAAATTCATAAATAATAATACATTTTAAAACCTGCATCCGATTATTGGTACAAAAAAGATTTTTGTATCGTAGTTCCTTTAAGGACAATGTTATTTTCCGACCATCACTAATTTAACCAGGAATATATCGTTTTTCCTTTTATAGTCTCACGTGAAAAGTTATTTTTCTGGGCATTAATTGGAAAGCTTATTTCAGGGAATTAAACAAAAAAAGTCAAGCCTCTTAGGGAATTAATAGTGTTTAATACCGAAAAAATGATAATTAATGCCGTAAAAATTACTATCAATGTCGTAAAAATAACTCGCATTTTTGCTTAAAAATTTTGAAGCAACTGAAAAATAGAATTACAGTTGTTTCAAATTTTTAAAGTAAAAAATTGCGAGTTATTTTTACGACGTTGATAGTTATTTTTACTTCATTTATTAGTTATTTTTAACATTTAATTACCTTTGACGGCTTTTTAACTGAATTTACAGTTGTTTTAAACGTCAATTTTAGCAGATTATACTGACAAACTTTTGAATACTTTTTTAGAGTAGCCGGCTTACAAGGCAGTATCCCGACCCGAACTCGCGGATTTTAGTGAATTTGAACATGTGTGTAAAGAATCAAAACAAAAGAGACACGTATATTTTGTAGCTACATAATCAGTATAAGGTTTGAAAAGTGGGGTTAAAAGATCAATTGTTTTTTGTATGAAAACTTGGTGTTAGTTTACGAAAACTTTATTTGTTTGTACACAGGATTTGTAAACGTACTCAAGAAAACAAAAATTTGATACCCATATTGCCTATATATGGACCCCGAGTTGCCACGTTTTTGAATTATTTGAAAAATAGGGGAAAAAGGAGAAGTTGCACAAAAACCGAACAATTTTGAATATCGGAAAAAGCTCAGACACCCATTCGATGAATTTAATAAGTATTACTATGAATTTCTTTTTAGCTTAATACAACAGATTTAATGTTACTCAAACACATTTCTTTGAATAACTGAAATAGTTGAAAGTTTTTAGACATAATTTGTGCACCAATGAATGAGTATTCTAACCCCTTCATTTGATACCAAGATTATCTATAAATAACCGAAAAAACGTAAATGTGATAATTTTTGACCACGCTTTGTAATGCCTTAACATGAGATTAAATTTTTATTATTATTATTATTATTAAATTCTTTATTAGTATTGATTATACTTTTAAATTCAACATGTTTACATAATTCTTTTACAAAATTACATTATTATTTCTTACAAAATTTATACATTCTTTTTAATACATGTTCATTTCTTTCGCTTTTAATGTTGTTTGATAATGAATTATATAATTTTAGTCCTTTATAAAAAAGTGATAATTGCATGGCTGTTGTTGTTACTCTTTGCAGTCTAAAATCCTCAGCATTTCTTAGTCTGTATGGCTGTACATCTCCCACATATCTTATTTGCTCACAAAGGTATCAGGCATTTTTCCTTGTTTCATTTTTTTAATAAAAAGTAGGCGTATTTAACTCCAACCGTTGTCTGATATTTAACCATTTAAGTGTGTTCAGCATTAAATGTATAGGCGTATATCTGTTGCATTTTAAAATTGTCCGCATCGCTTTGTTTTGAAGTTTTTGAAGTCTCTCAAGTTGCGTTGAGTTACAACATGTATAAATAATTGTAGATCCAATTCAAAATGTGGCTTTACCATCGTATTATATATATGTATTGTCTGTTATTGTCGATACTTTATTTCGTATTCTCTTGAAAAACCCAATTTTTTACCGATTTTTTTGCAAATATATTCTATATGATCATTAAATTTTAATCTTTATCAATTATAAAGCCAAGGTATTTTATTTTGTTTTACTTTTTCTATTTTTTCGTTATTTATTTCAAAGTCTGCATTGCTAGCCATATTTATTTCTATTATTTTAGTTTTTGTTTTCATTTAATTTTAATTTGTTCATTTTACCAATTACTAATATTATTTATATCATGTTTCAAATTATATTGACATTGTTCTTCATTATCTCCCTTCTGTGTATATTAGGTGTCATCCGCATACAAAATTATTTCGCTTCGTGTTAAATGTTAGGCATATCGTTTATATAAATACTAAATAATAACGCGCCTAGTATAGATCCCTGTGGAACCCCCGAATTCATTGATGAGTGAGTTTGATTTTATCCCATTGACTTTTGTGATCTGCTTTCTATTGACAATATGATTTGAACCGAAGTTCATTATGATCTGCCGGTCTGAGTCGGAATACCTCCCTTGTAAGCCGATTTTATGTATGAGCCGATCAAAAGACGTCTAGCCTATTCGGCTCGCAGCCGCCGTCGATTATTTTGATCGGCGCAGGGCTTAAATGTGTTTTCAATTTAACAACTCTGTTTTTCTAACAATGACAACACATGACAGCTGCTGTCAAATGGATTTTAGATGTCATATCGTCATTAACTTTTTTCCTGTGTATTACTAATGAAAACTTTCGTTTATTCTCATGAATTTTTATGAAAAATGTTAAATAATTCCACAAAAACTATTGTTAAATCGCTAATTTGAACAAATACAATGGTAAGGAATGTGAAATACTAAAACATTTGCCTAAATTGAAAGTAAAACTCAAAAAATCATTGACCCGCCCCAATTTGAGTTTTTCAATGTTCAGGCGGGTTGCTTCTCTAGGGCATGAGAGATTTATTAATTTTTTCCATATTTTGTTAATTTTAGATGCTGTTTATGTTATTATTAGCCGTCAGGGCAAATTGCGTTTACAAACAATGGTTTATAATGCGTATCCCGATAACAGTTAGAAGAAGATACCCGTGAATTGGTCACTACCATTTTGGCACGTAAGCCCAAAATGTGTTCTTTTTTGGAATGGAAAGATTGTAAAATTGTTTATAAGCGGTAGGTGTAAAATTTTATGGATATTTTTTATACAGAAAGTAATTAACTTTTTTTTTTAGTTATGCCAGTTTGTATTTCTGCTGTGCTATCGGCAAATGATAACGAGTTGCTGACTTTGGAAATTATCCATCGCTATGTTGAATTATTGGATAAATATTTTGGTAGCGTAAGTATTTAATTTTAAAATATGTATGAATATTGTTTTTTTTTATTTCGCGAGTAGAAAACTTTATCTTTTAATTTTTAGTAACCCGAGTATAAGGCTCATATATAATCATATCTTATTTAATACAATATATGTTAAAATGTATATACCTATGTAATGGCGTATATGATCATATATATTTTTATCTTGGATTTTGTTTTTGATATGGTCATATATGTACATACATATTGAAATAACTGTAGATGTAGCATATATTGCTACATATGGTATATAGATTAATTAGCATGATTTCATATTAAATTTTATACCGCTTAGTACACTCCCTACGGCAAAGGGACATTTCCCGGACCACACGCGGGATATGTCCCCAAGGTGACGTGACACGTTCTGGGTCGGACTTTTTATATAAAAGAGACATAACTTTATCACATATCACTTTTAAAAAACGAACAAGTGCAATTACAGTTCTACAATATGTCCTGGTGTAACCATCCACGGATATGTCCTTTTAGGGAAATTGACTTTTCGTTGCCGGTAGGGAATATTTTCAAGTTTTATTCCAAAAAACTTCTCTACATAATTTATCATTTATTTTATTTTATTTTCTTCATTTTCAATGACCTAGCCTTTTGGCCATAATCGGTCATAAACTTCTACTCAAAAACAAGTTACAATATTTCTGTATTATTATAACAACAGATAAATATTTAAAATTAATTAATAAAAACTCGGTCATAGTGTATAACTGTCTGATCTGGTAACCCTAATGTGCCACATCTCAAGACTTGTTAACCTATGTGGAAGAGTTTAAAGTTGATAATAAAATTTGGTCGGACCATTTTCCCATAGGATTGAAGCTTAAATTACATTAGCTTGTGAAAAGATACGAAAAGTAACGTTGCTTCCCAATTATATTGGAATGATTCCAAAAAGATATTTACCAGAGAAGGCTTAATACAAATTTAGAGCGTGCGTTCTACAGAATTAGCTGATATATAAAAGGTCTTCTCCACTATCAACTACTTTTAAAAATACTTACGAGCATAGGCAAAATTGGTATAACTCTCAATGCAATGCTGCTAGAAAAGATAGTTTCAGTTTCTGAATAAATAAGAAAATCCAAAAGAACGGAAGATAAAAATAAATATCTAGAGTATCAAAAAAAGTACAAACAGTTTGCAATTACAGTAAAATAGAATATAATGAAAAACTTATTCAGAAAGTGAATAATATTCAGGACAGCAAGCAGTGGTGGAAAACGGCCAAGGAAATTAGAGGACAACAGCATCAAATCAGCTCCAATATCTCAGCGTTAAATTTTAAAATTTACTTCCAAAATTTATTAAATCCACTCCAAGCTATACATGAGTTTTATTATGCACCACCACGTATTGAAAATAACCTATTAGATAGACCCATAGCACCAGAAGAGTTAAGAAATGTTTATGCAAGCTAAAACTAAATAAAGCTGCTGGCGAAGATCGAGTGCCTTATGAATTCTTAATAAATGGTACCGATATATTTCATGAACAGCTTTTACGTATTTACAACACCATTTTTAGCAACGGCAAAATAGATTGCTCTTTAATAAGACCGTAGTATTCCCTATACACAAGAAGGGTAATATACACCAGCCTAATAACTATAGGGGCATTTCATTCATAATTGTATTGTAAAAGTAATGATGGGGATCCTTAACGAAGGCTGTACAATTGGGTTGAAAGTAACCGAGTTCTGAGACGGAGTACCAAGCTGGCTTCCGCAGAAAATACTCTACAGTAGATAATGTATATACTTGTCAGCTATCGTAAGCATCAAACAAAAAGAAAAGAGGAAAGTCTACGCCTTTTTTATTGACTTTAAGGCATTATTTGACAATGTGTCAAGAGGAGCTCTTATTTATAAATTATATAATATGGGTGTTTCATATAAATTTGTTAAAATGTTGGAAGCTATTTATAGCAAAACTGAATCAGCTGTTGGAATGGTGAAGAAATTTCGGACTACTTTAAAACCGAAATAGGAGTGAAGCAAGGCTGTCTATTATCACCACTTTATTCTCGTTGTATATCAGCGATATCCATGAATATGTTGGAGGATTGCTCATGATAGATGATCTTAATATTCGCCTTTTGTTATATGCAGATGACATAGTTCTGCTGGCTAAAGATGCTGATGTGCTAACAAAAATGATCAATAAGCTTGAAAAATATTGGCGTATTATGGAACCTAGAAGTAAACCTTAATAAATCGGAGATAGTTGTATTTAGAAATGGGAGGAAGGCTTGCTTATAATGAAAAATGGTTCTTCAACAATTCTGAAGTTAAAATTTCTTCTGAATTTACCTACTTGGGTGTTGTTTTTACTCCTAAATTGGCAAAGCTTTCTGTCAAAAAGTTATATAAATTTGGAATCCAATCGTATGCTGCACAAGTATGGGGTTTTGGACTACTTGACGAAATCGATAAACTTCAGCGCTATTTTCTCAAAAAAATATTAAGGCTACCAAGTGATACTCCTAACTATATACTTATGTTAGAAACTAATGCCGAAGACAACCTTATTTATACGATGGCTTTAGATCTTAAAACTTTTTTTGAACATAATGAACCCGTTTACCCAATATCTTATCAAAATTTTTATTAAGACGAGAACTGTTGTTTGTAAAGGAGTTAAAAGAGATGGCAATAAAATTATTTGGAATGGCCCGAAAATAATTTTACCGAGTCTCAATGGAAATATTCAGTTCGAATCTCCTAAGCAGAATGAAAATTAATAAATGGAATGAGAGAATGCAAATAGCTGAAAGTAGCATCAGACTTTATAAATACTTGAATCCTGCAAGATCGCAACAATATATCACACAAAATCATAACCTTGAAAAAATCACCTGGGTGTTCTAAGCAAGAAGTGGGATGATACGACTTAATGCAAACCGATACTATGTTGACATAAACGATAGTGAAAGTTGGAAACATTGCACAATGTGTAATCTGCACGAACACGAAACATTTCAACATTTTCTCGGAGTATGCCCGATTTTAAAAGAATTTAGGACCAGTTGTTTTTGTAAAACCTTTTCTGGAAGATGCTGAATTCTTTGTGTACTAGATGGGCCAAGAAGAAGAGGATTGGACGAATCTCACAAAATATTTAAATATTGCTCTTAATATAGAGCGTTTTTTTAATATCAGAATATAATTAATTACCGAAACCTTTAGCGACAGACGTTTTTAGTTTAAAATTGTCGATACAATGTACTCTTTATTACATATGAAATCTCAATTATATGAATTGTAAAGTAAATTGTAAAGTTTATGTAAATAAAGAAAAATTATTATTATAATTATATATTATATACATTAATATATATTATTATGGCAACCCCTAATTATAAAATGAAACTATTTGAAAAACAACAATTTTACATGTCAAATATACTTTGTATGTGTCAGTACATGTATGTGTGTTTGTTTGTATTACAATTTGTAAACCAACATACATATATCGCAACAAAATGTGCATGTTGAGAATGAGCCGTCTTATGCTAATTGTATTGTCTATCATGAAAATGATAAAACTTTTTGAAAAGTAACAAATAAAATCTAATATGACAACACACAGTGCTGCGTTTCAAAAAAGTGGTAATAAGTATAGGTGAGGTGGTCAATCAGGTCATAAGTTATCACCCTGTGTAAGCACAGGGTGTCTCAGATGACAATATTCTAAAAGTCTAGGTCTCCTCCCCTCATCCCCTCATCCAATTTTTATGAGAATTGGGCCATTAGTATAGAAGTTCTATACTTATTACCATTTTTTTTTGAAAACACACCACTATGTATATGTACATTACAAAATTAAATAAAAAAGACTTAAAGATGTTGGCTAAACTTGTAAGAAAAGATAAAAATAACTCCTATTGTTCGGGTAATCAATTAACATTACGTATTTTCTGTAGTTGGTTGATATACATATATACCTGATTAAACCATGAGTTTCTTGTGGGTGGTGGATTAGAATGAGGCTGATGATGACCAAGGTCGCTTAGGTCGAAAGTGCGGAACTCCCTCTATTGCTGATCCTCACAAGATTTTTTTCATCTTTCTCTTACAATTAGTGTTTTTTATTTATAATAGTAACATTTTTAATTATGATCTCAAACCTGTCAATTCAAAATGAAATTCAATTTTAAAAGATCATCAAAATTCTCAATGTATTTCTCTGCTAAAAATAGCTCCATCGATTGTCCAGTAAAACCCTGTTAAGACGAACTCCGATGGACCAGAGAAATTAGTTTGTTCTAAGAGAGGTTCGCATAACCGGGGTAAATTTTAAACCTTTTTTATTGTCTACAAAATATTCAAAATTGTATAATCTTGTTCAAAGTTGTGAAAAATAAAATATGTCTGCTTTCGGTTTAAAATGTGTTATAATTTAAATACATTTTAGGAAAATTCGACCGAGTTGGCATACTTTGGAACCCCAAATGAGAACACCGGGCAGTGCTTGGCCGTTGGTTTTTTTTTTAAACGTTGACAAAGAACTGGCAATGAATGCTTCTCCGGTACCAAACTCATAATTTTAAAACGTTGGCAAAGCAATCGCAAAACAACCAATAAAGTAAGTACTAGGGTATTCAATCGGTTAACCGTTACTCGATGAAATGATGTCGAACAATTGTTCGAGTAATTCGAAGTGGCCCAATTTCGAGTAAAGAATAACTCGAACAATTTTGGTCGATTAATCGAGTAACTCGTGTACCTTGCTCATTTCACTTATGACGCAAACGATAAACGAGGTACACTTATCGTTACATTTATAAATATTTTTACACCACGAGAAAAAAATAAATTGTTTATGACTTCGTCGTTATTTTTATTTCTTCAAATATATTTAATATCTCGCTTTTTGAACTCTTTTTCCCGGTAGAATATATGCCACTTTCAATAGAATATATGGCCACTGTGGACGTTGTGGTGTAATGGTTAGCGCGTTGGACTGTTACACAGATGGTCCCGGGTTCGATTCCCCGGTGACAACAACATCAATTTAGAAAAATAAAATGAGTTTCCTATCACTTATATGTATCGCTGCGCCCACCTTCGGTGTTCCCATAGCACTTAACCCCACCGAAGTAAAATAATGAATCAGGACTATGAAACAAAAAGTTTCAATAAATTCGCCCAACTCTACATCAAGGTGGCGAGCAACAACTGTTCTAAGACTTATCTACTCGACACAATTACAGTGTTGCCATGTTTGAAGCCCTTCATCTTCACCACCTTTCATCTCTCCACTATCCCCTTTCTAAAGAAAGCAACACATTAATTAATATTAAGAATTTCCTGTGTTGGCTTCTCTTAAAAAAAAAAAAAAAAAATTTTGAAAACTCAAAAACTAATTAAGAAAACTGTTGAATGAATTTTATTATAACAGGAGCTTGCAAAATCTCTTCATGTACACTGTGATGGAAAAATGTGTTATTATAATTTTTTTCTAAATTAATTAAATTTAAGCTATTTTAAAAGCACAAAATTTTTTGAATTACCAACATTATGACAACGGTTTCAAAATCACTCAAACCAAAGGTTGGCCACTATATCAATCGGGTTACAGCAAAATACTGTCAATATTGTAGTCCCACGTTCTGTCAACGCATAGCCGACAGTCGGCGACGCTTTGCCAATACTAAGCCGATTACATTTTTCTGCCTGGGATATGTCACATGTGTTGACAAGTTCATTTTCTTGTTGATGTGTGCAAAATCACTGCAAAAAATATCCATAGATTTGATTTAAGTTAATTCGACAGTGTCTTTTTATGTCATTGTCAGACATGTATGAGCAGCATAGCATGAATTGACAATTGCATTATGCGGCTCATGTTTCTATGTTGTATAGTTTCAACATTTGCAGGACTTTATTATTTAAAATTGTTCCAGTAAAAAAATAGATATAACGTGTTTCAAAATGCGCTTTTTCTGTTAAAAAAATACTATAATTGAAAATTTTTGAAAACTACACCTATCCCTCGATTTACACGATACTTTTTTTTACACGATTTCACTTTTACACAATTATTTTATATCTCTTGTAAATCGAGGGATGTAGAAATAACCTCGATTTGCAAGATTTTTTTGTTGATTGATTTGTTTCGTAACCATAAAAAGTCGAAAATTTGTTACTGTAATTAAAAAACATAAATTATACCATCAAAAGCCTGCTTAAGATAAAAAGTTTCATATCAGAAATAAATATGCATTTTATTCTTAACTGTTGGAGCCGAAAATATTTAAGGGAATCATAAGTCCACTACACTGGAAAAAAACAAAAATTTGGTGTAAAGTATTTCAAAAATGTTTATATTTGTTTTAAAATTATAGTTATGGTCATGGCTTCTGAATTCAAATCATTAAAATATTTTTTAATAATTTCATCTTCAAAATATTTTCAGATTTAAAGAACAAAAATCCATGCATGCACTATTACGAATGGTCAGCCCATTTATATAATTATATAATTTATATAATTTATAATTAAGGGACTGAACGATTGTATGAAAATACAATCGTAAAGTTCCATTTCCATTAATTGGCTAATTTGTAACCTAAACTCACCTTAACCAAATTAAAAACATTTCAATCAAGCAAAAGAAATAATAAACACAAGAATAAATAAAAACAAAAAACACAGAACTTATTCGCAAATCTAGCGAAAATTTTGAAATTCAAATAAGTGTATTATGGTCGTTCCTTAATTCACAGAAAACTTGACAAACATTTTGAAGCAAATTTACAAACGGTCAATGTGGTTGAAGCTTTAGAAATATAAATAAATAGATTAGAAAATAATTTTTTTTTAGTATTTTTATGTGTAAATTTGCATCTATTGTTCTGTGTTTCTTCGTTAGTTTAAAAATATTTCCATTAACATAATTTATAATATTAAAAAACGATCATTATTAGGCATATTAAGCCTTATCGATTTATACTATTTTTCATACAAAATTTTTCGAATTCGATTTACACGAATTCTTTTCGGGAACGTATCTATCGTGTAAACTGAGGGATAGGTGGTATAAGTAAAAAAAATTTATAAATAAACAAATATATACACAGAAATTTTAAACAATATTTAACAAAAAAGTGCTTTCCCATTTTTTTTTGAACTTCTATGTATTTATTTCTTTATGAAAAATTTCAACAAAAAATCATGCAATTTTGAAAAAGCGCTGCAGGCAAACAAATGTTGGCAGAAAATCGCCCGATTTTTATAGTTTTTTTCAAAAATAACATTAACCAATCTTAAATTTTTTACCTCCAGATAAATATTTTCTTTCTGAACGTATAAAGTGTGCATACTATTCTTAAAGGTCTTTTTATATAAAAGCGAGTTGTGTTAAAAAAATGTTCGATTTGTATACACTTTTCTCCCCAGCCGCTTCTAAAGTTGGACACAGTTTTAAGACAATATCCAACAATGCATTATTCTGACTGGGGAGGTTTTCTTACATGTTCTTTCTATTCATTTTTAATTTATAACGAGCTTCCAACCTCCATATATTTACAAAAATAAAGCAAATCAAACATATTAGCTAGATTGATACTAGTATTTCTATCTGGCTAAAGATCTCATCAGAACCCGAAGTTTCAGAAAAGCTAGAGCCTCCATAATAGGCAGAACTTTAACATTTGTATCATTAAATGAAGGTATGGAACAAAGTAATTTTAAAACGTAAATGTAAAAAGTACATATCTAAGTGATTTTAAAAATGGGCAAATTTCAGAATGAATTTGCAAAATTTTAGCACATGGTGTTGATTTATATACCATTTCATTCATTAATCAAAAAACCTGGCAATAGTACATCAAAATCTTTAGTATATTTAATCTGAAGTGACATTATAACACATTTTTTTTTTAATTAATTTTGTAAGGATTTACTATGGAGAAAATATAAAACGTATATTTTGAACATGCATCACTTAAAATCGTTACTATTTTAGGAAAACGTACTGTAATTAACTAAAATTTTGTTGATATTGATTAGAAAACATGTAGTAAACATTCTTGAATAGTTTTATCTGAATTTTATTAATTTGAATTTGGCCACAGACTTCATATTTTTATGGCATTCAAATAGATCAACTTTTTTAAGTTTAAGCTATTTTTTTCCTTAAACTTAAAAACAAAGTATTCGAATTATTTCATAAATTAAGTAACCACCCAGCCAGAAAATACGACGACAAAGCATTGGCCCAGTGCTTTCAACGGTGGTATGAGCGTTGGCAGAGCGTTGGATATCTGAAGATTTAAGTGCTTTGCCAACCCCAAAATGATAACACCGGGCAGTACCAAAAACAAAAACGACCAATAAAGTCCTACTTAGTAATTCACTTCAGTAAAGAGTTGTATTATTGCTTATTGAATGATTTTGGTACTTTGAACAGAAATAACAATAGGCTTGCTTCAGCTAAGTTAAATACAAAATAACTGAATATTTTTTTTATCAAATTATTTTTGTGATAAGTTAGAACAATTTTACTAAAGAAAGAAATTTGAAAATAAATTTCTTAAGTAAAATTTTAGTACAAAAACTATACTTTGTGATGACTATAATAGGAGACCTTAATATTCTTAACTTCAAATCATAAATTGCAATTTAGTCTTGAATTTTTCCACTCTTGTTGTGCCACTGTTTTTATTAAGTTAATGGTTGTAAATTTTGTAAATATGTACTGGCAATGCACTTTTTGCCAATGTTGGGAAAGCGTTCTAAGTCAGTACTGTGCCAGTGCTTTTTTATTTTTACGGTTGTAAATTTTGTAAATCAAGTACTGGCAAAGCACTGGTTACGAACGTTGGCAGAGCGTTCTAAGGCAGAGCTCTGCCAGTGCTTTTATTATTTTTACTGTTGTAAATTTGTTAATTCAGCACTGGCAGAGCACTTTTTACTAACGTTGGCAGAGCGTTGTAAATCAGTGCTTTGCCAGCACTTTATTGGATCATTCGCAATAGTGCTTTGCCAAGTGCTTGATTTTTCAGACCATTTCTGGCTGGGCAGTGATGTTCTATAAAGTTACATTTTAAAATTTTGATTCTTATTTTCATTGTAGATTTTTTAATTAACGAAATCATGAAAAATGAGAATTTTAATTTTGAATAAATGCCACAGGAAAAATTATCGCACCTTTTGAAACGCGTAAAATATTTAATTAAGGAGCCATAGGTAGTTCATACCGTTTGAATGTTGTTAAAAAAGTAGCGTTTTTGTTTTCATTTTGTACATTTTGCTAAAAGTTTATCCAATAATTAAATTTCGAAAGAAAAGTTGTTTGCAAATATTTCTTTAAACTATGGCAACTTTCCAAGATCCATATTCGTGATCTGCGTCCCAAAGTCATTTAGGAATGATAGGTCGCAACTCTGTTGCATCAACTGTTCTGATTTTGTTGGAACTGTTGATATTATTAATTTTCCATTGGTTTTAAATTTATGCCGGTTAAACTCTTCTACTTTTTTTTGTAACTTAAGAAATTTAGAGAAATTTAGTGAAATTATTGTGTAATTATAGTTTTTCAACGCAGTGTATTACCGTTTCCCCTTTCGAAGTTGTTTTTCAGTTGTTTTGGCCGTTTGCATAACGATCACTTTAAAAAAATTTTATTTTAATAGTGAATTTTTATTGTTGATCTATAAATTGTGTGTGAGATGTTGGTTAGTTCGGTTAAAGATCATGAATATTTTTTTTCCATATTAACAGAAAAATTATAATTTTATTTGTGATAATTTACTTTAATTAACAGAAAAAACATTAGAAAAAAAGTTATTTGACACCTGCATGAATGGAGTTAAACTTTCTAGCCCGCAACGGCCTTCATCAACATTCTTCGTGCCTTAAAGTGTTAAATTGTAAACATCATCTATTTAACTAAACTACCCAGGTAGAAAAATACAATCTTTAAAACGTTTTTAAAAGCATTTTTCATGATGGTACAAGCGTTTTCAGAACATACCAAATTACAAATTTAAAGCGTTTTGAGAATGTGCAAAATGATAACCCAAATTTACGGTCTGAGGATGGTATTTTATAACGTTCTCAAAACATTGCAAAACAAAATTTTTGAAATGCTTTTTTCAATCGTTAAATAAGTATTTGCAGAACATTTTGGCTTACAGTTATTAAGCGTTATGAAAACGACCCAAATGATAACCGCTTTGAGGGTTGTAATTTTGAACATTGTCAAAACGCTCGAAAGAAAAATTTGATTGAAAATAGATTGTTTTGAGCAGTTTCTGTACTTAGCAGTCGCCAACCAGCGGCTTGTCTGTGTCAAAATTTTGGATGGTGTTTCAGTTTCAAACTGATGTAATAAAAAATCTGTAGAAAATAAATGTTGTAAAAAAATACTTTTTTCACAAGTTATGTACTTATTACCCTTTAATTCTTCATATACTTGGGTTGAACTGAAATTTCTTTGCCTACACCCTTATTTGGCTTTCCGCATCCACTAAACTGTTGTTGCAACTCGTTTGACATTATAACAGAGAGAACAGCTGCAATCGCAAAAAAAAAAGTATTTCTAAAGTACTATTGGCAAATGTTAGAAAAACGCTTTAACTCAATGGTTTTACATTGGTTTTATTTTATAAACCGTTGTAAATTTTGTACGATAAGAACTTCTTAAGTACTTTTTACAAACGTTGGAAAAACGCTTTGAACCAATGTTTTTACAGTGTTTTTATTTCACAAATATTTGTAAGTTTTGTATAAAAAGTATTCCTAAATACTTTGTCCGAACGTTCGAATAGCAATCGAAATAATGTTTTTTAAATGCTTTTTTTTCGTATTATTTGCAATTATCGCTTTGGAAACGCTTTTATTTTAGTACCATCAAAAACAAACGTTTTGAAAACTCTTCGTTTTTTGTACCATCCCAAATTTCTACCTGGGTAGTTAAGTTAAAAACATACCGTGACTTAGTTTGAGTATGACGAAATTTACTGCGAACTTATTTTCTATAAAGCTATGTTTAGTTCTGTTAATTATTACCACAGTTGCCAGTTCAACTAATTAAGTTGAAAATTTGACTGGCAGTTATTTTCAAATGTCATCATATTTTGTCCTTTACATTTTAAGTGAAGGAATATCAAACATTGAAGATTTTATTCGTTTTCAACATATGTCGAGCATATATATTAAGCGAATTTTTTTTAATTTATTTTTTTTATTACAAAATATTTATTGTTATTTAATTTTTCTTTACAGGTCTGTGAATTGGACATTATTTTTAATTTTGAAAAGGCCTACTTTATATTAGATGAACTTTTAATTGGTGGCGAAATACAAGAGACATCCAAAAAGAATGTATTAAAGGCAATTGCCTCACAGGACCTATTGCAAGAGGTTAGTACACCAGAAATGTTTGATTTATAAATTAAACAATAAATAAAACTATGCATCCTAAATAAAAAGCTAAAGCAAAGCGCATCTATTATATTTTATAAAATTATGATTTCCGTTCAAAATTATTTAATTAAAAATTTTTATTTCGTTTCTTATTTTCTTATTTAATGCATCCAATGCTGAATTCATTAATTTTTGTGTTTTATAACTTTAATTGAATAATTTCTCGTTACTATTTCAAAAATAATAATTTCCAATTTTATTTTCCTTTATTTTTTTTTTTTTTTAAATAACCAAACTAAAAACGGACAACTTATAATAATTTATTGAAATCTTCAATAATTTCTTTTCAATATAATTTTTTATTTGGTAATTTTTTTTTAATTAAAAGCAAGAGGAATTTTTTTATTCTCTGCAATAATTTTAGTTTTTTATATAAAAATTAGAAAATAATTTAAAAAATTATTTAAAAAAAAAATTATATTACTGCATGTCGTTATTGAAATTTTTTTTTGTTGCCTACAGCGAAGCTCTCTTATTATTATTAATTGTATAATGATTTTATTGGTTTTTAAACATTATTTTGTTTGTTAGTTTTAATTAAGTGCAATATTTTCTTTTTATATAATTTATTAGCAATACATATATCAAAACATATTTATCTTGTCAATTAAACAATTTTTGTATAAAATAATATTTCACTTGCCATAAACAAATTAAAATAATTGTCCTAACAATTGTCAAATGCCGTCCTGTTTTGTTTAAACAAAAAACAATTTTATGCCATTTTATTTAAAAAATAGTCAAATTTAGTAAATTATTGTAGCTATTGTGTAGAATTTTGTATTTTTAAAGGTAATTTTTTTTTCGTAAGATTTGCATGATTTTTGTTTCTTAGCCCCTAGCAATTGTTGCTGTGTTGTTATTGTTTTTTTTTTTTTTAGAGAAATATGTTTTAAGGTTTAACTATAATTGACTAATAAGGCATTTACACTTGAAATTTATTTATTTTTTTAATAAATATCGCTAAACTTTAAATCTATTTAGAAATTTTTAAATCTAAATAAGAAAAGTTTTCTATGTAAGTGTAAATGCCTTATTTGATTAAAATACACAGAAAAAAACTAAAATCGAGTTTCAATTAAAAATTTTTGTTAATCCAATTAAAGGTTTAACTGAATTCGGTCCTATTAAGGAAATTGTAGTATCAATTATAATAATTAATAACTATTTAATTGGTTTGAGTTTCAATTAAGATTTTAATCATATCTATTAAAAATTACATTGAATATTGTTTTTAATTTCAAAAAATTTTTGGTAGATACTATTAAAACTTTATTTAAAAATCGCCAAAATTAAAAAAATCATCAAAATTAGAAACATAAACAAATTTTAAAAAATCAACAAAATTAAAAAAAAAATCCCAAAACTCAGTGCGGAAAGTCCTTACCATATAAGTGGTTATATAAGTACATTAGAGTGCCTAATTTTGAGGCTTTTTTAAAAAATGCTAGATGCACCCACCCTGAAAATAAAGACTAACATGTTTTATGATGACTCCTAAAATATTTTGGCTCTAGCGATAACATCCCTTGAGCTAAACCATTTTAAAAAGCCTCCAAAAACTCTGTGAATTAAAAATTAGTTACGGCTGCTTTTGTCAAATATAAACAACATTTAAAATTCTACGATTCTGCATTAAAAAATTTTTAAGATTTTTATGTAATTTTTTTTTATATAAATTTCAAAAAATTTCCCATTTTTCATCCGGTTTTATTTTCAATACATTTTTAGAAAGTGTTGACGCCGCTAATACATTTGATTTTTTCTTATGGTGTTTCCTTTTCTGGAAAAAAAGTGTGCCTTCTTAATGTGCAGCATTTTTCAAATTTTGCCCTCGCCCCATTAAAATGAAGCATTTTTACAAACAAAATAGAACACAATTTCATAACATATTACATTTATTTAAACAAATCTGTTTTTAGTGTTGTTAAGGTTCGGGTTCGAATCCCAGCAAACTTTAAAAAATTTAAATGTTATTTTTAATAATAAATTTTTGTTTTTTTAAATATTTAAAAAATTTGGATTTAGCTCCATACATTTTTTTCAATTTAATTTTTTTTGTTGTAAGCGAATTTCAGATTAAAAAAAATATTAAATACTTACAAAAAGAAAAAATTAAAAAAAATAGCAAAAAAAAAATTAAAAAAAAAATCGTAAATTAAGTTTAACAAAAAAAAAAAATTTAAAAAAAATATGGGTTCGAACTCCGGATCTTCTGTGTCAGAAGCCAGCACACTACCACTCTGCTACCAAGGTGAGAGTTTTCTCGCCAAAAACTTTGCAATATATACACATGAGATTGATAAATCAAAAAAAAAAAAAAAAAACGGCAGAAAATGTTGCATTTTTTACCTTTTATAAGGTAACATTTTTAGAAAGAACCACGGTACCCTCTCGAAGTGCTAACATTATTTTAGAAAAGAACAAAAAATTAAATTTAAGGGCGAAGGGCAAAAAATATGCATTATTTTTGTCAGAAAAGAAACGCCATTAGTAACGCGTAAACTAGAGACTTCGACCAGTGGGTTTCTATCCACTTCAGTCTCTCTCAATCTGCCCTCTTTTTATTTGTTCGTAAACACGCACCGATCGAATGTATCGAAAACATGTCTGCAGAAATTTAAAAGTCTAAATTAATTTTATCAAGTTTTTGAACAATAATTTAATAAAATATTTATTTATTTAAAATTTTAACGATAAAATAAGGAAGATAAAATAAAAATACATAAAATTTTAATAGAAAATAACAAAATATAAGCAAAATAAAAGTGAGTGTTTTAAGCAACAACTTTTTATCCACATGTTGCAATTGTTTTTTAGTGTAAAAAATGTTTTCATTTGCTTGCCCGAGTTCGGTATTTTGATGTTGAGAGGCGTAGGAAGTATAGTCTCTCTTTTGTATATACTCTTTGCTTCGACGGATAATATCTTGTATCAAGCAT
This sequence comes from Delia radicum, assembly GCA_021234595.1. Lineage (NCBI taxonomy): Eukaryota > Metazoa > Arthropoda > Insecta > Diptera > Anthomyiidae > Delia > Delia radicum. Next base: position 254,337,127 of record CM037851.1, read on the forward strand.
GCAAAATCGTTGAATATTTCTGAAAAATTTGCAAAACAAATTAAAATTTTAAAAAAAATATACCCTCAAAAAAATGTTTGGTTTTCATCCATAAACAGCTCAATAATACGCATCATTTAAGTACATGACAAAATTCGCATTGTTTAGATCATAATTTTATATTTAAAATAATGATAAAAATAAGTACTTATGGGTAACGCATTGTTTTTTGTAAGGAAATAATGGGAAAATAAATTAGTTATTAGTAAGTCATTATTAATTATGTTAAAGTAATGCAGTGTGTCATTACTGATCTACACTTAGAACTAAAAAAGACAAATTTTCAATAATGACGATTTCAAAAAAAAATTTACAAAAAATTGCTAAAATTGGAAAAAGTGCTGATATTGAAAAAATCTCCAGAATCCAAACAAACCAAAAAAATTAAAAAAAATCTTTAAAATTAAAAAATTCTCAAAAATTGTAAAATATCGTCAAGACTGCTAAATTTTACAAAAACTCGCTAAAATTGAAAAAACAAATAGCCAAAATTAAAAGAAAATGTCAAATTTAAACAAATCATCAAAATTAAAAAAAAAAAAAAAAAAAAACGTCAAATATAAAAATTCCCGAAATTAAAAAAAAAAACTCCAAATTGGAGAAAAAAGTCGCTAAACTGAGAAAACCGTATTATTAAAAAAAATCGCCAAAGTTAAAAAAAAAATCACCTGAATAAAATTTCAAACCTATATATGGGCATTTCCATAGTCCCATACGTTATATTCGTACGTTTTTATAAGGTGAAAAACAAGGAAAAACATAATTTATTTTTTTTACTTCTTTGTATTTTTGTGTAGGACATAAGAAGCTCTTCATCAAGTAGAAATAAGAAACAATCGAATTGCATGGTCCTAAAATATAAGCAATTAAAGAGGGTGTCGTGATGTGACAAAAATAGAAGTTGGTTTTTTAGTATTTTAGAAAGTTTGTTTTACAGTTACCTAAATCAATAAAACTTTTTTCGATTTTCTTTTACAATCCATAGTGTAGAAGATGATGTTATATAGCGTGATGTGACATAAATTTCCTATTTGGTAAATGTTATAATTATTAAATTTTTTATGATTTATAAAATTAAAAATATTATAAATTGTATGTGGTGACTTTATTTTGAGAATTACAATGGATAGCTTGTAAATTAAATTAATTAAATTACACAGGCCAACAAGATTTCTAACCTTGACACTAGAGTATACTTTTCTAAAGGTTTGATGTTAGATGCATTCGAACAGGGATTATATAGGTTAAGATATCTTGTAAAAGTGATGTGATAGAGAAATTCTGAGCTCAGATTCAGATTCAGCGCATAGAAATATCTTGACTTCTTTCAGATTATGTTAGCCTGTATTTTTAGTAAAAAATATAAAATTTTATTTGGGACTTAATTTTTTCTATATTTAATTTTTTTCTATACCGTCGTTCGTTTTCCTTCCTATTTACGTAAAACATATATGAGGGCAGCGACTTTAATGCACTAAAAATCGAAAATATGAGTTTAAAATATGCACTTATATAATTGTATTAAATTATATATAATTTGATACATTTGGATGAGGACAAAATTCGAATACAATTGTTTCAAATTATATCTTATTTCATAAAATTAGATCTAATTTTATCAATAATGTCTAATTGTAGCAGATAAGATCTAATATGATACAATTAGATGTTCTCATTTTTCGGATATAATTATATATAACACAAAAATTCACAAAATATATTTTTACTTGGCATATTAGCCATTATTTAATCGATTTTTAAGTTTTGACGATTTTTTTTTAAATTATGACCATTTTTTAAATCTTGTAATTTGTTTCAATCTCTTGTCTTATGGGTTATAAAAACTGGAAATAGATATTGTTAAACTTTTAATTGAAAGTAAGTTTTAAATCGAACAAATGTCTAATTGAAATTTTATTGACTATAATTTTTTCTGTGTAACATTGAAATATAACGAAATTTTATAATTTCAATTACAATTTCGTCATATTTCAACTTAAATTTTAACCTTAAGACAATTTAATAGTTTTGCTTAAATAGCTAAAGATTTGTGCATGTTCCATTACATACTTACACTTGTTTTATTTTTTATTACCAAGAAAACACTGAAACTTTTAACACTTTATCTTTCAAACACTGTGTAGTATTATTAATCCAATTGTTATAATAATATTTGTCTTTTTTTGTGTTTTTAATAATCATTTTAAAAACATTAAAATATCTATGTATTAATCATAATGTTAACCCTTCCTACGTTCGTTTTCTTATTAATGCTTACCCCACCAAAAAAAAAAACATTTACTACTACTCTACTACTACTACTACTACTACTACTACTACTACTACTACTACTACCATAACCACCATACACCTACAAATTTTATGATGTTTAAATCCTCTACATACGTCTGTAATTACAACTACTACTACCAATTACAACAGGACTTCAATGAGTATTTAAATTAAATAATTAATTAAAAAAAAAATAGTTTATAGATTAAATTTTATGTGTAATTTATTAAAACAAAATAATAAAAACAAATATTTAAATTTATTGCCAAAAAATATATGTATAGTATATAATAGCATATATTTATAAACAAATATTAGGTGCGTTTTTTAAAATATTTTTTTGACCCCATATTAAACAGTCATAACTAGATGAGAGTTATTAGCTTAAAATACATATTGTAATAGAATTATTAGAGCAATTGCTTTTTTTTTACCACTTCTCATGCTAAATTTTGTATTAATCAAATTTAAATATTTCTTAGACAATTTATCAGTTAATATTTTTATAGTCTTTCAAAAAACACATGTTGTATTAGTTTGTCAAATAGGGGATATATATATGTTTAAAGATCCGAAGATGAATTCGAAAAACTCCCATAGTCCCGGTTCACACACGACAATTTTACTTGCGCAAGTTTGCTTTTGTGTTCACACAGGAAAAGTTTGTTTCAGCAATTTTCGTATATCAACCTGCAGCCAACTTCGTGTCGAAAATTCCGGATGACAAAACAAACGGAATTGGAGTACGGGCAAGTCTGTACTCCCTTCCATTCTCTTTTCCTCCCTCTTCTATAAACTCAAGACTTGCGCTAGTAAACTTGCAGTGTGTGAACCGGGACATAGTAATTATATCCAAAATTCATCAGATTTTTTCTACAGAAAAGTTCTTAACATCTCGAGTAATTTTCATATTAAAATACTTGTTGACTTTATAGCGAATTTACGAAATTACGCTTCAAATCCAGTTAAAAGTGAATTTTGATGGAAATCAAAATAAAAAATTACCAAATAAAATCGCAATTCAATTGGACTTCGCGGAACTCTACAGTTATGCTTTAACGAGCTTAAAATTTGTTACCGGTACTTATATACAGTTACGGACAAAAAAAGGTTACTTTTTGGTAACACAATTTAACGGTACAAAAGAAAACAGAATTATTGGGTAAATTTTGCAATATCTACCTTTAGTAGATATTCAATACATTTTTTTTGTTTTTTCCTTTACAGTAGTTTATTTACAAAAAACGTGTATTGAATATCTAGAAAAGGTAGAGCTTGCACATAATAAACAAGTTTTCAATTTATTTTGATCAATGGTGATAATCTATAACTTCGAGCTCATATATTAGTTCTCGTTTAGTGAGGAAACCAGTTTATATGAATGCTTGATGTTTTGCATGGGATTGTCACTTCTTTCAAAACGTGTTCTGATGATGGGAACCTAGAAAATTCCCGAAATAGATCTATTAACACATTCCTGAAAGTGGTCAATTAATAAATTTGAACACAAAAACTCTATAGATTATTTGTTTGGACAATATCCTAATAAAGAAATATAGAGTATGGCCTCGAACTTGAATAATTTTCATTTTTAATATTATTTTTAGATTAAAGTTCAATAACAACTCTTTATTTTGTGAAACAATCCAATCTTTGTTGTTGCAATTAAAAAAAAAAAAACTACAACAAAATGTCGAATTAATCCCATTTTTTAAAAGACAAAAAAATAGGTTGTAATGGCGATTGAATCTAGTAGCCGACTAATTTCTGTATCTTTGTTGTACCAACTTTGGCCCCAAGGGTTAAACAAGTCTGGTATTCTGAAACCGCTAAAAAATAGCTTTTTAACAGGAATTTTCAATATTTATTTGTGTTAGATTATATTATTAATATTGAGTTTTAATTACAAGACCAACAATATCAGAATGAACACGCACTTAGAATACTATGTAAGTAAAGACCACTGCAAATGTAGTTAAAAACAAATGAAATTTCACTTGAAGAAAGGGCGACATACATTTCAGTAAATTCAACTAACATTGCCACTTGTTTTTTACTGATCAAAAAATTAACCACAATTGCAGTAAAAATGAACTACGTATGCAGTAAAAAATAAACAAACATTTATTTGTTTTATTTTTTAAATAAAAAATAAACTACTGTATAAAATGAATGTAAAATCATAATACAGTAATTTGATGTGGTTTGTTTTTTTTAAATGATCTACAATTGTAGTCAAAACTGAAATTTCTTCAACAAATGACTTGAAAATAATGATGCTGTATTACAACTCAAACAGTGAGTGCAAACTGAGTGCACGTTTTCTTACTGATTGAGCTTTATTATTATCCAAAACTATGAACTATTTAGACATTTTAAAAAGCATCCCTCTTTTAATATTATTAATAATAAAATATTCCCATAAATATTGCCATTTTTGGTTGATTGTGCCTTAAAGTGCACATTTTCAGTAAACTAACGCCATTCATATTATATTTACATTGGTTCTGGTTTTTCATTGACATAAAGTAGCGAGCAAAAAAAAAAAATGCAACGCTGAGTCCTGCTATCCTTAAGAACGTTTGTGTGCTCGCAACTGCATCCAAGTAGTCTGTTAATTTGGTTTTTATCTTGTACACTTATAGTTAACTTAATAAAGTGACTATATCTAAACTAGCCAATTAAATGTTTCTTATTTTTGTTATTTAAGAAAAAAATTCCTTATTCTGTGCACTGAGAGAATTATCCTTCATGATATTAATGAAAGAAAACCATAGACATTTTTTTCGTAATTTCAATGAAGAATTTCATTATATCCCAGAAATTTTTTATCATTAAATTTCATAGTTTCATAAAAAAATTCATTCGATTTCATAAATCTATATCTTAAATTTAATGAAAATTTCTTTAGAGATATGAAATTATTTCAAAAAACTTAAATTTTTTATTCTTCATAAAATTTCATTAATTTTTATATATTTCAAACTTCAGTTTTAAGATTTAATTCTCAAGTGCTCAACATATTTTATAAAGTGGATAATTATTTCACTGTAGCCATTTATTAATAAAAATAAACTATTGGCAAAACGTTGGGTTGCAGCGCTTTATCAGCACCTGTTAAAAGGGCCTTGCCAGTACATGCTTCACAAAATTTACGACTGTATATGAAAAATACTGCAAAACATTGTTTGAAAAAATTGTTTCACTTAGTTTACTTCTGTTTATGAAAAAAAATTTAAGTCGAAAATATCCTGCAAACTGAAAATTACGTCGATATTTTATATATTTTAAACATAAAATTGGTTAAAGTTTGTACAATTGTCCAACAATACAGACTTTCAGAAATAAATCACATTTTATTATTACTTTTTTTCATAAACTCATATTGCAAATACAATTTTGGTGGAAAAAGTTTTTCTTACTCATACACTCTTCAATTTAAACTAAAAATGGCTGCCCCAGTTACGATACATCAAGACCGAAATGAAAATTTTAGAAAATCGATTCCATTAAATACTTGTTTGTTCTTGTATAACCGGTATTATTTCGCTATTTTACCGGTTTGATTTTGAAATATTTTGAACTAAATTCAAAATAACGCTAAAATACCGATTCGCCGATTTATAATTTTCTTTTGTAAATATGACAAAATTGAATGAGTAAAATTTTGATATCATAGAATTTCTTGAACGAGTTTACATAGAATTTCTTGGACGAGTTTTAATTAAATTTTTTCATTAGACTGATGAAGTATTTTTCACAATGTGAATGAAAAAATTTCTTTAACTTTATGAAAAAGCTTCATAATTTTAATTAAACTACTCTTAATGAAACTTTTTCGTTATTAGTACGAAATTTTTAATAAACGACATAAAATTTTTCATTAAATTTTATGAAAAACTGCATTTATTTAATGAAAAATTTCAATGTACATTTCATAGATCTAATGCAAAAATTCATTGACATCATGCAGAAAATTCTATCAGTGAACCCTGTAATATTAAAAGATACATGTAACTATTGAAATCACAGTTTTAAAATGTTCATATCGGTATTGAGGCGAGCGTGGTAGGCAACTAGCGTTGTAACGAAAAGTTAGTGCTTGACAACCATAAAAAACAATATTATAGAACTTTTCATATTGTTTTGCCAACGCTTCGCCAACTTTTCAAAATACAAACGGCCAACCGAAGATTGACGTAATCATTTTAGTGTTGGCATAGCACTTATTTTACCACTGTTGCCAATGCGTTTTCAACGTTTCAAAAAACAAACGGCCAAATATTGACATTGGTCCAACACTTTAATTTTTGAAAAGCGGACGTTCTGCCAACCGCTTTACGTAGCACCATATACAGTCCCGTATGTATTTTTCTACCTGGGTAGTTTCTTCTACTCTGCTAGTGTTTAAGTGCGTATGATTAACATATTTAATTCCAGATTAACATATTTAATTCCATATTAATTATACGCGGAAAATCTAAATTTTTTAAATATCAATAAAACAAGATTATTTATGCAATTAAAATTTAATGAAAACAAAAAAACAAAACGCCGTGTTAAAAAAACCCGCGTTTTCAAATATTGTATTTTCTTCAATACTGTGGATTTTTAAGTTTCAAATGCCAGAAACTCCCAAGTTAAGTGAGGGAAGGTACCTATGTGTTGTATCTGTAAACAGATTTTAAAAAAAGAAATTATATGTACAAATTTGAAAAATATTTTTTTTTATACAATTTATAAATTGTGTAAAATTTATTTTTTGTAAAACAAAAAAAAAAAATTTCTTAAAAATATGCATTTTAATGCAAAATATGCATTTATATCAAAATATGCAACAAAAAATGCCAAAATATGCATTAAAATATGCATTTATAGCAAAATATGGATGTGTAGCAAAATATGCAAAAATTGCATTATCAAATCAATACCATTTTGTTGCAAATTTGTTGATTCGCAAAGATATTTGGTTAACATTGTTCTCCAGCTAACGACAACAAACATTTATTTACATCAAGTTCCGAGCCCTAATGATTATATATGGCACTACATAAAATTATACACACAGAGAAAAATTTTGCTATTTGCCAACTAAAATTGGGTTACTATGACTCAAATTCGATTATTATGAATTTTAGTCGGTTCATACAATTGAACATTAGTTTTCACAACAAAGTTCGGTTAATTGAAATGAATTTTAGTTGGAACACCTAAAATATTCCAAAATCTAATGTAAATGTCGTTGTACTAACTGAATTTATAAGTTGTTACCATTAAAATACACTTTTCAATTCGGTTGGCACTTAGAGATATACTATGTTTATTCTTAACGACTGTTCCATAGTGTCCGCCTTCCTCCCGCTTGCGTCTACAAGGGTCTCCGGCTGCGTATGGGTTTTCGATAAGAATTTCTTTGTCCTTGATACCTCACACTGTCCACTTGTTCACAGAAAAGTTTCCAAGAGTTGCGTTTCGCCGTGCGTATCCTTTTATTATACTCTCTGAGGCTACTGTGATAGTCATCCCAGTACACCGATCGTTTCTTTCGGCGGGCCCTATTAAAAAGTCTGCGGACATCTCTCCCGAGATTGATCAAATCCCCCGTCAGCCAGGGTTTTTCCCGAGGAGATCTTCGCGATCGGAGTGGGCAACACTCTTTAAACGTTTCAATAAGGCCGCCCGTTATCCTAACCACTTCCCTGTCAATGTTTAATTGCAAATAATATTTTCTATATTTCAAATAAAAAAATATAAATTTTTTATTTTTAAATTTCACTATTTTTCCTTAAAAAGGAAAAATTTATTTTCACAAAGTTTATGAAACTTTTTTATGAAATGATGAAGGTCTATGAAACATTTGTCATACATTTTTATAAAAGTCTTCAATTGAGGACTAAAAATTAATGAAACAATTTCATCAATATGAAGAAACTTTTTTTCCTAAATGTGTAGTTTACTCAAAATTAAATAAAAATTGCATATTAATTATAGTATTAATTGCAATTGTCTGAAAAATACGTTAAAATTCAAACTCAAACAAAAATCAAACTTTGCTCTCTGGCAATTCTTCCTTATGTGCGCCCCGGTAGGCTAGTTGGTAGCGTGCTGGCTTATCAGTGCGGTGGTCGTGGGTTCGATTCCCACCAGAGGCACTGGTCTGTTTTCGCTACAACGCGCCGAAGGCCATAGTAGCTAGTGCTCGGTTAGGGTAATAGTATATAATTTGTAATTATATGATTATTAATTAATAAAATAAAAAAAAAAAAAATCTTCCCTAACTACGTAAGCGCCATCTATCGAATATACATAGAATATATAATAGATATGGCATCACTTACAACATATGGGAAAACAGTGGACATTAGAGTGAGGTAAGTTTCTAAAAATAGAACTGTTGTGTTGTTGGAGTTGTACTTCTGAGATTATGTATGCAAGAACAAAAACACCGTGTATTGAATAAAACTAGTTTTAATCACAACAAAACTCGACCTGACGATAGCTCAGAGGGCTAAAGCGCTCTGTCTAACGTGTAGTGCGAGTGCATGTGGCA
>CM037851.1:254346107-254420868 GCA_021234595.1 Delia radicum
TACGAGAATACGTTAAAAACTGAATTTCGTACATAATCGAGATACGCCTTTTCTACATTATGCCAACGTTATGTATGAACTCATCAATCATTATAAAACATGAAATTAATATTTAACTGAAAAGTTAAAGGCATTTTATATATATTAACTACTCGTATTATGATTATTTATTAGTAATAAATATTTGTAATATATAACTATGAAATCATTAGCTACACTAAAAGAACAAAATAGTAAAAAGTTTTGCTATAGATACAAAAAAAAATTCAAAATAATAAAATTGACAGATTCGTTTACTAAATATTAGTAATATAAGAATGTCAAAAATAAATTTGTAAAATCTACAAAATTTTAGTTATTTATGAGCTGAATTTAATTAGTTGAAAGATACAAATTAATCTGCTTAACCCTTTGACGACAAATGGTGATATATGCCCCATTTTTATGTGTAAAGACAAAGGATAGATCTAGCTTTCAGATCATACCCCTCCAGTGGGACGGGGCCGTGATTATCCGCACGCTACACGTTCCAAATATTAAGAGATCCCACTGAAATCCCGCAATCCGACCTATATCGACCCAAGGACAACGCTCTTTGATTTTAATTAGAATTGGTCCATGTTTTGAAAAATTTAATGTTCGCATGCACCAGTTCGCAAATATTAACAATGTTTAGACCTAGTGGCCTACCGAAAAAAATGGTTCTAGTGCTCGTCGGCACGGACGAAATAAAGATTTTCTGAAAGTCAATGAAAAGCTTCAGACGTTTTATGAAACCACCTTTTCTATGAAACTTCTTCATTGCGTGTATCCAAGTTTTAATCAATGAAAGGTTGAATTTTATGAAAACTTGTATTTATTTAATGAAAAGTTTCAATGGACTACTTCAACTGCAATGTCATTGAGTTTATGCAAAAATTCATTATTATCATTCAGATTATTTTCTCAGAGTACACGTAACATCAGGCAAAATCTTGCTTACGAATTTGTAGACAAATATGGACGGAAAACCATTAAATTTTCGAAACCACATACTTTGATCGTTTACCAGACCAATAAAGGTTATGCTAAAATTGACATGCCCGACTTCAAGTTTTTTAGTTGCAATGAAAGTTATTTTAACAAAAACTGCACATTTATTAATCAAATTTTTACCATAAAAAACTAACAAGGAAGGTATCCCGACCCGAACTAGCAGATTTTAATGAGCTTTGGATTTGTTTTAAAGGAACAAAAACAAAAAGACACATATTTTTTGTTATCTGCCCAAACACACTTTTAAGGGTTAAAAAGTAATGTTAAAAATTAATTTACTTGTACGCAGGGTTAAAGCACTCAAGAAAACAAGCATTATGATATCCATATTTTCTTTACAGTGGACCCAGAGCTGCCACGTTTTTTAATTATTTGAAATATAGGAGAAAATGGCTCTTCGGGAAAAGTCGAATAAAAACCGAACGGTTTCGAATATCGGAAAATCTAAGACCCCCTTGATTAAATTAAATGGACATTACAATGCATTATTTTTAACTTAATACAACTAAAATTTCGTAATAAAGCGATTGGGTCTTTAAAAATCCTTTCATTTGATACCAACTTTGTCTATAGTTACTTTAAATAGAACGAAATAAACCAAAAAATAAACTTAAATGGGGTAATTTTTGACCTCACTTAGTAGCACCTAAACATGAGTTGCGCAGTGTATTTAGCAAAAATTCTGCTAATTTTAGCAGTTTTTTAGTAGCCTTTTCTGCTATTTTAAAAGGTTTATTTCTATGAGTGTATTCGAATTTAAAGATTTGTATCTATTACAGTTAATAACAAAATATGAATTTGTTGTTTTAAGTAATTATTTCCATTTACAAGGGAAACACAATTACGGAACATACGAGGGCGGTCCCAAAATTAAACAACTTATCAAAGAAAACACAACAAATTAGGGAGAAATTTTATTTATTTCTCAATATAATATCCTTTTAGCTCCATGCACTTTTCCCAGCGACATTCAATAGCTTCGATACCCTGTTTATAGGAAGAACTGCTCAACTCCTTAAAATAGCCATCAGCCGCAGACTCCACCTCTTCATTGTTGGCAGCTCGTACGGCGTCGTTTAAACTCTGGAGCCCAATATTTTATGGTCGTATAAGAAGGAGCAGACTCCCCCAGAGTAGAATCTAGCTCGTCTTTAATATTGGTTGGACTGAGATCTTTCAAATGAAGTATTGAATTACATAACGGGAACTAATTTTTTCCATGTTTAAAAATTCACTGAGATCCTTTATTTGTGATGACGCCAAAAAAAAAATACTTAACAACGTGGCGCCTTAAAGCTTAAAACATATGTTTTATAAGGTTGACACTTTTCACCAAAGTAATTATTTTCAAACTGCTGCCTCCATCTATACGTCTGGTCTTCAAATTTTGGGACCGCCCTCGTATTTTGAAATAATCCTACAACATTTTATATAGGGTTTGTCCATCACAATTTTATTGTTTTACTAGTTTTATCACAACTGAAATCTAATTTTTTTTACTGTCATTGTTCAAAGTAAATTAAAACATATCAATCTTTGTATTTAGTTGTCCCCTCTTTTTCATCTTTTTATTTACATATTAAGTTTTTTAGTTGTTACAAAAAGGATATTTAAAAGGATATTTAACTTTTACTTTTTTTAATATTCCTCATTAACAACATTATTGTTGTCATCATCATCATCATTTAACAACTTACAACATCAGATGTTGACATGGTGTAAACATTATAAAATTACAAACTACTACCAAAGAGTCTATACAAGTAGAGAAGCGTTTTTTATGCTTACCAACTGAACTCGGTCGAGGTAATGGAAAAAAATGTTTTACACTAAAAAATAATTGCAACATGTTGATAAAAAATTGTTGCTAAAAACACTCACTTTTATTATGCTATTATTTTGCTATTTTTTATTAAAATTTAATATAATTAAATTTTAGCTTGCTTATTTTATCGTTAAAATTTGAAACAATTAACAATTTTATTAAATTATTATTTAAAAAAATATGATAAAAACTAATTTAAACATGTTTTCGCTGGATCGGTGCGAGTTTACGAACAAATAAAAAGAGGTTAGATTGAGAGAGACTGAAGCGGATAGAGACCCACTGTTACTACTCATACATTCACAACAACAAACACACACATACAAAACCTAGAACAGAGCTTGCAAACCTGTGTCACGTGTGTCAGTAGTGGCACACGACATTTTCTTGAATATTTTCAAATATCATAATCGTATTGGAAAAACTTCTGTTGAAAGTTATCAGAGGTTTATTTATTTTGTTACTGAAATATGTGTTTTAACCCGAAAACGGCAAAAACGTTCATAAATCGCATATCGAAATGATGAAGAAAAAATTTAAAAAAGTCTTCAATTCTTTTTTACAGAATTTTGATAGAAAAAGCAAGAATTAGTTTTACCACAACATAAATATTACTGTTTTTAAATATTTTTTATCAACGAAATTTCTCTCAAAATGTATAATATTAAACTTAAATAGATGACATTTTGTGTAACAAAATCCAAAAAAAATGTATTGGAATTCTAGATTTATAGAAGCCCCGAGTAAAAACGTTCGTTTACAATCATATCTTATTTAATATTATATTGTATAAAAAACATATAGCTTTATATAGCAAAATATGGATATATGTGATGCGCATATGATCATATATAATTTATCTTGGATTTGGTTTTTTCGAAAACTTTTGATATTGTCATATACTTATTAATATCTTAATATATATCGATTGATATTTTAGTACATGTGGCATATATTACTGCATATCTTCTATATATATAAAAAGAAGTCACTCCATAACTCGAGAACGGCTGCAGAAAATAAAAAAAATGGCTGAATACGTTTTGTAGAACATGCAATGAGGATGGTTTAAAAAAAAAAAAATGTTTAAAAATTTTTTCGTTTGGTCGAGATGCGGTGATTTTTCTGAACATTAGTCATTTTCATATAAATTGTATGAATATCAAAAATCCATTTTTTCTGCTCCTTTTGAAGGTATTTGAACAAAATTTGGTTTGTCGGTGCAGTCCAACTATCATTCTTCTTTGAAATATCAATCCACCACGACTTTGTAACGGAACCAGACTTTCAATAAAAATAAAATTTGAAGGCAAAACAACGTTTGTCGGGTCAGCTAGTAGTATATAATAATTAGCATTATTTCATATATAATTTATATATCGCTTAATACAATGTAACGTATATACATATATATATATATATATATATATATATTCGTCCTGATTACGGCTGTTGGATTTTGTAGTCGAATTTTTCGACTCCATACAAAATGGTGTTGCTGAAATGGAAAATTATTCAGAAATTAAACCCTGATTAAATATTTTTGTATTTATTGTTTATTGTTTATTTTTCGAGACGAGCACATGGTCTGAATGCCGTTGGAAAACAGCGTTTGCCCGTTTATTGTATGCTATTATATGTGAATACATATGTATGTTTATATATAAAAATGTTTTCCTCTAATTTTTTATTAAGATGCCACATATAATCATAATATGTTATTTTATGTAAATTAATACATCTAAATATAATTAGACCCGAGTTTTAGTCTAGCAAAATTGCACTAAATACGTATATTTGAATACTCGTATACACAACTTCATATATGATCATCCTATCATATCAGTTACGTCCAGGCACGTAGCTAGGGGGGGGGGGGGCTTGGGGGCTAGAGCCCCCCCCCCCCGAAATGATTTGACAAATTTAAAAACTTAATACAATTCGTTAGAAAGTAACAATGTTATTGATAAATTTAATATGAAAATATTTATTTTTGACTTGGATCAAATAGGAAATAGTTTTATATGGTTCGAATCTTAAAATTTCGTTAGAAAACATCGCCTGCAAATGGGCGGCTATCATTGTTAGAGTTGATTTTCGACAAAAAGCAATAAATAAAATCATTTCATAAGAGATTTCGAAGTCTTTGACTTAAAATATAATCAAAAAGTTGTTTGAGACAAGCAAACTAAAAATTAAATATGTCTACACAGAAAAAACTAAAATTGAGTTTTAACTAAAATATTTGTTGATTCAGCAAAAGTTTGAATTCGGCCGTGTTGATGCAATTGTAGTAACAACTAAAATAATTTGTTACAGTTATATTAGTTTTTTGTTTTTATATACATCGAGATTATTTTTATGTTATTTTCAATTTATAACGAGCTTTCAACCTCCGTATATTTACAAAAATAAAGCAAATCAAACATATTAGCTAGGTTGATACTAGTATTTCGATCTGGCTAAAGATCTCATCAGAACCCGAAGTTTTAGAAAAGCTAGAGCCTATATAATAGGCAGAACTTTAACAAAAAACCCATTAATAATCAATGTTGCTCCATTCTATTTAATTAATATTTTTTCAATTACATATAGTTTTATTCACATCTATTAAAAATTTAATTGAATATTGTTTACTATTGGGAAAAATTACAAAATTTTAAAAAAATCACCAAATTGTAAAAAAAAATCGCCAAAATTTAATAAATCGAGACCATTTGAAAAAATTGCAAAATTTGAAAAAAATTGCCAAAATTTAAAAAAAAAAGTCCTCAAAATTGCAGAAATTTAAAAAACTCCCAAAATAAACTCCAAAATTCGAAAAAATTAAAGAAACGCGAATTTTCTACTTTAAACGATTTTTTAATTTTGGCGACTTTTTAAAATGTTTGCATTGTTTCAATGTTGTTATTATACGTTATAAAAACTGAAATTTTTTTTTATACCATACAACTAAGACTCAAAATTAAGTTTACTTGTGCCGTAAAAGTCGTTACTTTACTTACAGGGCAATCTTTTTATATAAATTTGGTTTGCTACGCACGCATCTGGTAACATAGTTTTCAGTATTTTTTTTACGATATATATTACGATATCTCATATATTTTTTGAAACAAATTTAAGCCTCAAACTTTGATCGATATGCATAATGTGTTAACGTGGTCCAATGTGACTCAAATTTTCTCAATTTTTTTTTAGACTAAATGTAAACAAATTTCTATCGGCGCTCCTTGAAATGCGACATTTTAAAATCAAGCAGCTAAACCAGTCTTTGTGTTATAACGATGTAGTTTTTTTTAGACATTTTAAAGGGTTTTTATTTAAAAAATTTATTAAAGACAATTTTAAAAGCGTTTGAAATTATCCAAAATATAAATCAAAGGGAATTCGAAATACATAATTTAGTTTAAATAAGACCTAGGCGATGTCAGGTATATTTTTAAATTTTCCAATTTTATATTTTTTCTTATTATTATTTCTTTCAGACTACAATCACGCTTGCTTGGAAAATTTACGATTTTTTTAATACAAGACATGAAGTATAGCCCCCAATCTTAAAAAAAGTCGGATATATGAAAAAGGGGAAAAAAATAGTGAATAATTTGTTAAAATAATTCAAATAAGTGGCAGCCGGGTCCACGACATAGTGTCAAAATGGTTTTCAAAATGTGTGTTTCTCGAGCATTTTAACGATGGTTTTAAATAAGACTAAATTTCCTAATTTTTAAACATATTTTCATACAAAGATGTGTTAAATTTCACCACCAATTTAAAAAATAGATACGTTTTTCATATATTTTTGCTGCTTTATTACCTATCCGAATTTCATTAAATGGGAACCCATCGGAAAAGGCTTCCTGTAAGTGTCAGGCAAATTATATAGGATATTTGCTTTTAATTTGTTTTTTTGGACGGTTATAAATCTTTATTTCCCGAGTTAAAACGTTTGCATAAAATAATACATTATTTTATATACAACACACTTTGTCTGCCAGTGCTGATTAACCGGACATAATTATATAAATTTTATATAAAAATTAATTTCGTAGAACAAATTTAATATGATGTCATATATAGTTTGCGTATAATTGTACATTGCATTTAGAATACGCTAAAACTAATCCCAATTAATAATAACGTTATATTTATATACCTAGACATTGCAAAATAATATATATTTTGATATTATATCATATTTAAAAAAACACAATTTTATTTTAAATAAAAATTTCCAAATGCTATTGAATTTGGTTACAAATGCAAGCGGCTAAAGTCTAAAAGGGTTAATAGATATTTCCAATTTTCATGACGTTTTAAAATCAAAAACTGGAAATTATACCGCTATATAAAATCGTATTAAACTTATATCGCGTCATTATTCGGATGTTATTAATTATTATGCCTATTTTCTCGGATAAAAACTGTATTAAGACTCATATTAAATTACGTTTTCAAATTTTACGTGTTTCGCGGATTGTTGATCAAACAGATTAAAGCGTTGTTTCGCGATATAGACATCAAAATTCGCAAAATAAAGAACACAATAAGTAAAAAAGTAAAAAATGCATTTTAAGGAAATGCACTTTATGCGGGAGGTTTTTGTTTCAAATGACCTGAGAAAGCGGTTTCTATTATTAATACATAATTGCCATCACGTGTAGCAAAAATTTAGCAAAAAAAAAAAAAAAAAAAAAAAGCTGTTACTCTAGTGTGCAAAAAAAAAATATATAATCAATATAAAAAGTCGAAAAGCCCCCCCCCCCCCCCCCCCGAAACAAATTCCTAGCTACGTGCCTGGTTACGTCCATAACAAAATATTAAGAAACATATTACTTTTCATAAAAGTTACGGCATAAATCTTTTTTAAGTTTTAATGCACATTAGGGTGTTCCGGATTGTACAATTTCATGTAATAGTGCTCAAGCGGTGAGTATTACCAGTTGATTATGATAAAATACAACAAATCGAGAATACTTACAGTTCGGTACACGCAGTTTTTTCTATTTTTGTAAAAAATTAGGGTCAAGTTTGGTAATGTTGGAACATATGTTTGGGAAATATATTTTATATAAAATTTTCATAGAGTAATTTGGTCCACTACATCTTTCAATTTAAAACAAGTTATAAATAAATTAAAATTAATTAAATGATGCTGTGGTTGGATCAAACAATCATCTATGAAACTTTTATAAATGTTACAGCATTGCCAAACTTTAAGCTTCTTGTCCAAAAATATTTCAAAAATTCACTTCAGCGGATAGCTACTTTAAGATGTACCTTCAAAAAAGGTTTGGTTTTTATCTATAGACAACTCAATAATACCTATCGTTGATAACGTGACGATATTCGCCATTTTTTTAAATTCGGGACAGCCTAATTTACATCCATCAGACCTTTACAAGGCGCACATATATGGTTGCATGCCCAAGGAGGCACATATACATTTTTCTGGTATGGAGACGAATATATTACTATGAATAGGTCAAGATGTCGTTTATTCAAAATTAAATACATTTTTTTGATAGTACTCTATATATTATTAGATATAATTTTGATTTGTGTGTTATCTAATTATACATTTATACGTACATAATTAGATTAACCATATATAATTGTATATGTCATATACGGTTATATATTGGTCGATATGTAATAAGATGTCATATGCAATTATAGCAGCTCAAAATCCGGATACAATAATATCTGGGTTTTTATATATTATATCTATATATAGATACAAAACTGATGCAAGCTTAATCACTTCTAATCGGGCCATAATTTGGACGAAATTGAAATGTACATTTATCTAATCGCATCAGAATTAGACTTTAACCCATGTGGGGCCGATATTTCGGATGAAATATAATAAGATTACATAACTTACCGTCACATAGAAATTGATATGACTACATTAAGTTCCATATACATTTTTTTAATCGGGAATATAATATAAATTTAAATAAAAATTTACAAAATTAAGAATTCAAAAAATTTAAATAGAAAGCAAAAACGCCAATTTTTTCCTCTAGTGACGACATTTTTAAAAGCAAAAATTTTACGAATTTTAAAAGGCTTTAAAATGAATTAAAGAATTAAAATATGTCTATTTTTGGCACGCAACGAAAAAAGTCTTGCCACAATGACCTAGAATATAGTTAGTAGTCGTAAATCATATCACTTCTTTTTCCTTATACAACCACCACCCAAAACAACTTCTTCAGCAACATCATCATTAAGAAGAACAAACCGGCAACATTTGCCAAATTTATTTGGTTATTCTAGTAAACACTTAAAATATTGTTGTTTGTCATTGTTTTTTGTAGTTTCTTGGGTTTAAATAAACAATTTTTTTAGGTTTTCTATTGAAATATAAAACTCTAGTTAACCCTCAAACCGGCCTAAGCTACTTTGCAATGAAATTTGTAACCACTTGTTCGTTACGAAAAAAAAAAACAATATGTTCCTCTAGCTAATTTTTTTTCGTTGCCTATTTTAGGCACAAATTAATCCTTCCACCAAGATATAAATACCGTAAAAAAAAAATACCCATTTGTGGTTTAATTAAGAATATGGTGATTTTCGTTTTCTAAAAACGCAAAATTGAGCGAAAACGCACCGAAACTTCAACATATAATCGAATGAAACTTAAAGGCTTTGCTAATATTACTAAATAAAATCTTTATGACAACTTTCATAAAAATGCATTCATACGTTTTGAAGTTAAAATGATGTCTTTAAACTGGCTGACTATTGGAATCCTGTAAGTCCTTGGACCAAAATTCAATCTTACTTTGCGTTAAGTATTAACGGTTTTGAAAATTGTGTAAATTTAAAAAAAATAATTTTTTTGAAATTTAACCTTTAACTATTTCTTGCTTCCAAACCGGCCATGAACACAAAAAATAAGTTCACAAAATATTTTGTAAATTTAGTTTTCTATCAAATAGCTTACATTTTTTTTTATAAGTCACTCAATTGGCGCACTTATGGCCACTTTAAATACCCCGCCTGGAGGCTGCTTGCCGGTTAGAGGGTTAATGCCTGCAGGTACTTTAAACATACTCTTCCTTTAAAGTTAAATATTTATTTTGAGTGAAATTTTTTAGTCAATAAACATAAATCTATACAAATAAACTCTTTAAATGAGGAATGTTACAGACATCTTTTTGTAATTTATTTTTTTTTCTGAGCTAGGCTGACCATTCGTACTGATTTGATCAGTACATGCACTGGTTTTTGAGCATGTGTACTGATGAACAAATCGTGTGCCGTGTTGTACTGATTTTTTAAAATTTCTACACTCACAATATTATTTCCGTAATATATAATATAATATAACCATTAAATTAATTGAAAATCAGTTAAAAAAAATGACTACTTACTTTTTGTTTAAAACAATTTTATATTTTAGTTAATTTTCAAAACTGTTGAAAATTAATTGACCAAATCGGTGAAAACAATAGATTATTTTCGTTTATTTCAATACTCAATATACTATAACAACTTTTTGTTTTAAATGGAACATTTTAACTTGAAAATTTTAACTATGTATTACCGAAAGTCCGTTTTTTTTGTGTATTGAATAACAGACAGGAAAGTTAAAAAATAGGTTTCTTTTTTAATTTAACTGTATATTCCATTGAAACAACTTTACCGATTAACGTTTTAAATAACTGTTGAAATTTGATGGAAAAGTTCTTGTGAGTGTACATTAGACTGTCCCAAAAAAGGACTTTTTCGAATTTCGCAACGTATACCCTCCAATTTTCTGCCAATTGGTTCCAAATGAACAACTGAACAACTGAAATTTAAGTGATATTTTTCAAAAAACTGTAAACTGTATAAATTTCCTATTGGGGTGTTTTTGGCCAAAAGTTTATAAATTAACCCTATACGGATCAAGGAACTAAAAAAAATAATTTTGTAAAGTAAATATTTTTTTTATAAATTTAAAAGCTTTATAACATGGTATTTATGAATCCTTTAGGTTTCATGGGTCTTTTTTGGCCCTAGGCAACTAAGGGTTAAAACTTTTTAAATTTTGAATTAAAGATTATTATAGCCAAATTAAATTTAAGTGATATTTTTTTCAAAAATAATGCAAACTTTGATGACAACAGTCAAATTTTTGACAAAATAAAAAAAATGTCCTGGAAAGGAGTCGCTCCAAACCGAGACCCGAATTTTCATTTTTTCAATTTATTTTTTTTTTCTTTAATAACAACTAATATATTATAAAAAAAAACAAAAAATATCTCAAATTTAGACATTTTAAAAAATCTTTAAAATTAATTTTTAGAAAAAACACGTTTTTGCAAATTTACCAAATCGGTGGGTCATTTTGGATGCCCGACTAAAGTGGGTTAATGATATATGATGAAAGTCAAAATTTGATTTATGACTCATTTTGAGTATATTGAAGAAATAAAAATGCTAAGAGTTAATTTTTCAAAATTTAGAATTTTGAGAATTTTTAATAATAATGTACTTTTTTCCAAAATGGACCATTTTCGGCCGAAAGTCGGCACGGGTTAACGTTTTCCAAAAAAAAAAAAAAATGTTTTTGTTCATTTGGAACCAATTGGCAGAAAATTGGAGGGTATGCGTTGCGAAATTCGAAAAAGTCTTTTTTTGGGACAGTCTAATGTACATATTGTAATGATTTTTAAAATTACCAGAACATTTAATTTTTTTCCATTAAAATCTCAAGTTAATGATCCATTTAGAATACAGTTTTCGGAACCTTCGAATTTTTCCTAATCTGATGGAATTTGTAAAAAAAAATCTGTAAAAACTATAAGTATTTATGTGTAAAACTCGTTCAAAATCTGAGATTAGTTCGAAAGGAAGAGTTTAAAATCCGGGAGCTTCAATCTATTCTAAATCTTGGGTCTTTTAGGAAAAACAAATATTCAGGACGCATAAAGAAACAGTAGTCTGCACATTTTTTAAGAGATAACATAAATATTTTAAAATTTAAAGCTTTTCCTTATGAAAAGCTTCTTAGAATTTGAAATTGAATTATGAAAGCTTCTTATAAAACTGATTTAATTTTTTTTAAAGGTTTTAACATGTTACACAAAAAGAATTTTTTTGGGCGAGTTTGAATAAAATATTTCTTTCAACTAATGCTATTTTTTAGAAAATGTAAAAAAAAAAACCCTTCCATTTTTTGGAAAAGCTTTATAATTTTTTGAAACTATTTCCAAAGAAACTTTGTCATTAGGCGCATGAACTTTGTAATAAATAAAATGAAGCTTTGCAAATAATTTATGAACAACTTTATTTATCTAATTAAAAGTTTCAATGGACCAATCCCAGCGAAACTTCGTTGATTTAATGCAAAAATTCATTAATATAATGCATATATTTCTCACAGTGTACAATTTAATTAATAAAAATTAGCTGAGTCTGGAATATTTATATAAATTTTGCTCTATTTTCATAATCTTTTGTAGGCAAAATTTCACTAAATCTGAATTTTTGTGATGGAAAAGGAAATTCGGTGTGTTCTTTAGAATTCATTCACAAAATATAAAAAATTTAAAAATTTGGAAATGATTTCATGTCAGAAAAAATGGTCACAATATTCTACGCTAATTACTTTGATTTTGATGAAAAAATATCTACGAACTTTAATTTTAAACCAAAATGATGAAAAAGGAGTTAAAAAAAAGCTTATCCTTATTCGATATTTGGCTTCTTCTTATCAGAAAAAACCATATGCTAATGTGTTATCGTTAACAAAATATTTATAAATGCCATTCCCGGAAATTACGAAAAACGAAAAAAGAACAGAACACTATTTAACAAATCTTTTCTGAGCTATTTTTTCTTTTTTTTTTGACTTTTTGGCATAACTTGCCAAACCTTATAATAAAAAATTGTAATTTTGTGTACTAAAGTTCCTCTTTTAAAGAATATATTTTTATTTCGAAATTCATAAGTTTTTGGCAGGCTTCTAAACAAAAAAAGTACCAAAAAATGGACGGTTTTCTTTCCCAATTTAAACTCCTTAATAATAATTTAAGACTGGTTGATTTTTGTTTATTTTCCTTTCACATATTTAAATTTTATATTAATTATACGGTGAATCTTACAATAATTGTCTTGTTCTCCCTTCCAACCTTAAAAGAACTGAACTTGTAGCGTTATTTTGTTATTTTTTTTTATGTCGATCTTAATGAAACTTGAATATTATTGTAAGGAAGACAACATTAGAACACACTATTTTAGGGGTTAAAATGAGGGGTAAACTATTTTTCATCTGTGGGTTTTCGCATATTTGTTCACAGACAAAAATTCTAATGCGAAATGTTTTTTTTTTTTTTGCATAAAAGAAACGTCGCAGATTTAAAAGTCGCATTTTCTGTGGGAAAAGTCTGAAGACAATGAGACAAACACACACCTATAGTAATTTGTTTAAAACAAGAACACTTTTTTATAACACTTTCTATAAAATATCGATTCATAAAACACTTTGTTATAAAATACATTTTCTCCATTCATAGAAAAAATGTTTGCTAAAACTATTAAAAATTAGTTAAAAATGACGATGCAGAAGAAACTGCTAAAATTTGCATATTTGTTTGCCAAATATTCGTAAGATAAGAGTAGCAACAATAATTCTGTTGCATCTACGAATTTTTAGTTATATTTAAGCTAAAGTTTTAGTTATATTAAAGCTTGCCTATCAGTGCGATGGTCGAGGGTTCGATTCCAACCAGAAGCTCTGGTCAGACGTCGCTATCAGAGTCAATAGTCTTCGCCGCTCTAGTGCTCAATTGGTGTATTTGTAGATAATTAAATATATGATTAATAATGTAAATATATAAATAAAATGTAAGCTAAATTTTAGTTAATTGAATGTAACAAAATAAATCTGCTAAAATCAGCAAAAAAAAAAATTAGCTAAATATTAATGCCAATAAGAAAAATGGTCTTCTGAAATCAGCAATCTATAATTTTTTAACAATAAGTTCTGTTGATTTTAACAAAATATACTGTTATTTGCATTCTACTAATATAATGTAAATATAGAAAATTTTGTTGATATTACAGTTTTTGTTTGATGTTTTTAGTCTACAAGTATTGGGTAAGAGTTTTTGCTGTTTTTAGCAGAGAAAGTTGCTGTTTACAATTTACTAAAATTCAACTCGAGTATAAATAAAATTGTGTAAAGTTAACGTAATTTTTAAAAACAAATTAACAGCTTTTTCTGCTGTTTTTTACCGGGTTATTTCTATGAAAGTATTTAAAGTTTCTTCTATAAAAAGCTTTTCTAAAATTTTCTCTAAAAATCTATTTGTTAGAAAGCGTTTTTTAAGTATTTATAAATAATGATTTTTTTTAAATCAATTTTCTTGCAAGTTTTTATTATAAAATTATATTTTTGTAGTGAGCTTTTTTGTACAAAGCAATTTGTGCAGATTGCTTTTACTGCAAAATTTTTTATAATAAATTTCATTCTGGAAAGCTCTTTTCTATAAAAAAAAGATATTTAGCTAGAAACGTTTACCTATAGACCGATTTTTTTTTTGTAGAAAGCTTGCATTTTAACAAACTTTTAGTAAAAAGCTTTAGGAGTGAACACTTTTTGTAAATTAAGATTTTTTGTTAAAAAGTTTTTTATATAAAGCTTTTTATAAATAAAGATTTTTCTATGAAAAACTCTTTTCTAAAATAAGCTTTTTCTAAAAAAAAGCTTTTTTTAAAAAGAGTCTCATTTAGCACTCTTGGTAGAACAAGAACTTAGGTATTCCTAATATGAAGGTACAAATTTATTTATTTTTAAGTGTTGTTTTTTATGTAAAGTTTTTATTCATTATACATATTGTTTTTTTTTTTTTTAAGCCGATTTATTTTAAACTTTTCTTTAATACATATTTTAAAAATATACGGTCCCAAAATTAATCAACTTAAGAAAGAAAACAACAAATTGGTTCCTTATCACATCATCTTCTTTTAGCTCGATACACTTTTCCCAGCTATATTTAATAGCTCCGATACCATGTTTATAGTCAGCACTTTCTAGCTACTACTACAGACTACAAATCTTCATTGTTGGCAAAGCTTTTACCACCAAGCCATTTTTTTAAGTTTTAAAATAGAAAATAATCCGAGGGATCTAAATCTTGCGAATAAGGTTCGTTAATTTCGAACTTTAATTCATTGATTTTGGCCTTCGCAATAGTGGATGTGTCAACTGTTGCATTGTCTTGATGAAATAACACTTTCTTTTTCACCAAATGCGGCCTTTTTTCCTTAATTTCATCACTTAGACGCTGCAATAAGTTAGCATAATACTCGCCGTTGATTGTTTTTTCCTTTTTAAAGATAATCAATAAAAATTATACCACGCGCATTCCAAAAAAACAGACGCCATGACCTTGCCTGCAGATGGAACTGTCTTCGCCTTCCTTGAAGACGATTCTGCCATTCCAGTCCACTGCTTTGAATGTTGCTTTGTGGCATGTGTGATGGGGTGGATCCATGTCTCATCCAAGGTTACGAATCGTCGCAAAAAACTCGGCCTTTATTGCAGTGAAACATCGCCAAGCACTCTATTGAAACATCTTAACGACGCTTTTTTTGTTCTATTGTGAGTAAATGCGGCATCATAGTGATTAAACGCGGAATAGCAGTCAGCGCAGTCATTTCAGTCAGCGCACGCACATTCAGCCGACGACCATCCAACACCATTTTGTGGATTTTCGTAACCGTTTCTGGTGTTTTCGACCACTACGATGTTCGTTTTGGCAGCTTCGTACGGCCTCGTTTAAACTCTGCAACCCAATATTTGTAGACGTAAACGAAGGAGCAGACTCAAAGAGTAGCATCTAACTGGGCTTTAATTTTGGTTGGACTGAGACCTTTCAAATGAAAGTATTGAATTACATAACGGGGACCAATTATTCCAATGTTTACAAATTCACTGACATCTTCATTTCTTATAGCGCCAACAGAAAAATACTAAACAACATGGCACCTTGATACTTAAAACATATGTTTTGTAAGATTTCCACTTTTCACCTATGTAAGCTTCTTCAAACTACTTCCGCCATCTATACGACAGGTCTTCTAATTTCGGTAACGCCCTCGTATTTTAATATGGCAGGCATCCCTTTTTTATGTTGGAAATCTGATGTATATTTAAGGCTTATGGAGTTAAGATGTTATCTCATTTTGAGGAACTTTTTTAATTTTACTTAAAATTCAGAAAAAGACACAAAACAGATTAAAGTTTTTTAAATAAAATTCCTTGAAGAGTTTCTGAAAAGAAGCCAACATTATAATATATTTGACGATAGTAAAAAGATAAAATTGATTATATATTTGTTATAATTTTTATTAAAAATAAAAATTATGTTTTTTTCGACCTTTAATTGTGCAATGAAAATGAAAATTATTCAAGTTCGAGGCCATACTCTATATTTCATCATTAGGATATTGTCCTAACAAATAATCTAATTGGTGCAATAGAACCTTCGTTATCGGTCTTAAGCATAAATAAATATCTTTGGCAAAAAAAAATCATATACACTCGAAATTTTCCGCGAGTAAAAAAAATAATAAAATCAGGGATTTATTTTATCAATTAATATTTCCGACGATTCGAAACGAAATTCTGGAGAAATAACAGAAAAGGTAAAGTACACAATAAATTAACACAATCTAAATAATGTTATACCTTTTATTCTAAAAGTGGTATGAGTCCCTTTTCAAGAAAAGTAAAAAAAATGTGCATGGAGTAGAATTACGGTTGAAACAAGGGGGATCCCTTTATATCCAAACGAATAAATTAAAATAATTAAAAATGCTGACGATTGAAATACCTCTTAATTTGTTTGAGTCATCTACTATTTATCTTGATAGCTATATTTTAACCAGAATATCGAATATCTAGTTGTCTCGCCGGGCCTCTAATAAAATGAATAATGTGTAAAATATCGAATTAAAATATTCGTCTGATAATACGAATATTTTGGAACACACTAATCTTATATTTTATGGCAATTGCATAAAGGATTATGAGTCGGTTTAATAAACGCGAGATATATTTGTAATTGTTCCTATGAAAAAAATTTAGTTTTTTCAGTCCGCACTATATTGCATTTAGTTTTGCTTTAATTTTTTTCTATGAGTGTATATTACGAACACCCCAGCAAACGATTAACAAGCAGTAGCATTCACCCAAAATTTTTGTAGTTTATTCTTCTTTCAGCTCTTAAATATCGGCAATATAAAAAAATAACCAATTTTAATTACGAAACTAGCGTGTTCAATCAAACAATTGTTGAAGTTGCACCAACAACGAAATTGTAAATTCAATTTAGAGTTGATAGCTTTTGATTAATGCTTAATCAAAATAATTAAAAATAATTGAACATGAGAAAAAATTATGCAATTGTTTCTAAGAATCGAATAAATGGAAAAAACAGTTCTGATCAATAACCCTTTCAGGAATGTGTTGATAGATCTATTTCGGGAATTTTCTAGGTTCCCATCATCAGAACACGTTTTGAAAGCGGTAACAATCCCATGCCAAACATCAAACATTCATATGAACTAGTTTACTCACTACATGAGAACTAATATGCATATGAGTTTGAAGTTAAAGATTATAACCATTGATCAAAAAATAAATTGAAAACTTGTTTGATGTGCAAGATCCACCTCTGGTGGATATTCAATACACGTTTTTTTGTTTTTCTCTCCTTTTTATATTTTGTTTAGTTTGTAACAAAACAGGGGAAGTCAACTAGGCGGTACTTTGCCTTTTTTACAAGTTTGTTATAATTTTTATTAAAAATAAAAATAATGTTTTTTTCGACCTTTAATTGATTATACGCAAATTATATCTTAAAACCACTATTAAGTGTCGTATGATTAATATTGATTTTGATATTTATTATTACGTATACGCAACCTATTAAATAAATATTATTATCTTCATGAACAACCATTCAAATTCTTAAATAAATTTTATCATTTACGCATTTTACTGGTTTTGTATAAGAAATCAAATGCATATTTCAAAGAATGCAAAATAAAAAAAAGTCGAAAAGAAAAAACTTCATACATTTTGTATAGAAATACACAAAATGCTCTGTAACGAAATTTTTAAAATAGATAAAAAAACGCTTGGAGAAACATATTAAAAACTTGAGAAAAAAATAATACAATCTTCTGTTTTTTTTTTTATATATTTTATAATGCATTTAATGGAGATTTATTGTAGAGATTTCATATATTAAATGAAAATGAAAATATATTCTCTATAAAGATTATTTTATAATATATTTAATGGAAAAAATTAGATACGTAACGAATGAAATAAATTAATGAATATATAAATATTTTTTTTAACCAAAAATAATTTGAAATTATAAATGTTGCAAGCTAAAATATATGCAGCTTTTGACATGTGTCACTTAAAATATGCAAAAATTAAAAATGCGTGATCTTTATTTTAAAAGAAGAAAATAGATTTTTTCTTTTGCCAAAATAACTGGACAACAAATTCATTCAATACCAAAATGGAGTGAAATCATTAAATCACCTAAAATAATAAAAAAAAGAGACTCGGTAATCTTTTATGTCGTAGGTAGATATTAGGGTATTCAAATTACTCGGGTTTGGTTTTGTTCGAGTAAATGAGTAACTCGATTTTAGGGTTTTTATCTAACTCGATTAATCGAGTAATTTTAATAATTTTATTTCATTAATTTTTACTTAAAAAGACAAAATAACACACACAAAATACAAAATCAGTAGTTCCGAAATGTTTTTTTTTTTGTCAAAATTAGGTAATTAATTAAATTGTAAAGTTCGACTTTAAGCACTTTTTGGAATATAAAAAATAATGTGGCATACTTTTAGCCGTCGTTAAAAAACCAAATTCGTTGAAGTTTCGAAGACAGATGTTTTTATCGTTTTTATTATTGTTTTTAATGGATAGTTTTTAAATAATGTGATTAAGCCGAGCTGTAACACCAAAAGATGATGCTGAATTAAGTTCAATTCGAATCTTGCAAAAAATGTTAACTCAATCTAATAGTTTTTGCGATTGTTGCGATTTTTGTATTTTTTTGTTGAATATTTAGATGTATGAAAATTTTGCTTAATTTCAGCAAAGCCAAACTCTTGGTATTAATTTGTTTATAGTTTCGAAGTCTACATAAAACAACCCTGAATTTGACTATAATAATGGTTGTAATTATTAAAGAATGCTTTTAAATAACTACTAAAAATGTAATATTTTAGTAATCGGGTTCGGAGCACAACGTTTTTTTCTCCAAAATGACCAAAGAATAATATTTTCCTCTCAGTACAGAATTGGCCATATTGTGATGCCACGTTAAAAGGTTACGGCCCTGATTAAAAAGTATAATATTTAAATTAAAACGGTAACTGCCACATGGCTTTATATTTAACGAATAAAACTTTAAATCCGAAGCAATTTAGGTATTTTGCTTATAAAATATAAACTGAAATGGAACATATTTTGATTTACCTCGATTAACCCGATTAATCGACCAAAATTTTTCGAGTTATTCGTTACTCGAAATTTGCCATTTTAAGTTACTCGAACATGTGTTTAATTAAAAGTCATCGATTAATCGAGTACCGGTTAACCGATTGTATACCCTAGTAGATATATTTTCGACAGCCTTTTAAAACACAAAGTCATTGAACTGTCAGCAGATTCCCCACAAAAAATTACAAAATTGAAGAAACAACAGCAACACAGAAATATGACACACGTATTGTTCTTACTGTTGGGTTGGTTGTGGTATACACTTGCACCAATGGATAAAAAGAAACAAATCTGTATAAACTGCGAATCCCAAGAAACGTATCCAAAAAATAAATATTTTTTTTTT
This sequence comes from Delia radicum, assembly GCA_021234595.1. Taxonomy (NCBI): domain Eukaryota; kingdom Metazoa; phylum Arthropoda; class Insecta; order Diptera; family Anthomyiidae; genus Delia; species Delia radicum. Next base: position 254,365,854 of record CM037851.1, read on the forward strand.
CGGCAAAAAAAAAAAAAAAATATTCTAAAAAAATTGCATAAACAATTTCCAAAAATAAAATATTGTGTAAAAGTAAAAAATTTGTGTTGCAGAAAGAACCATGTGATTTGTGTGGAAAGAACTGTACACTCAAATAAATTAGGTGGCGGACAGTAAAACTTTTTATGTCTCAATTTACAGTCTGCACTAATTTACAAAAATAATATGGAGCATTCTTTATGAATGGGAGACGTTCCCCGGTTTTGTTGTATACTATTAAAGGTAAAGCTTTTGAGGTAGCTAAATACGAATCTGAAATTAGATTTAAAAAATTAAAAATTGGTGATTTTTTAAGTCAACGGATGTATATCAAATATTTTTGCAGAAAGTTTAAGGGATCGCTGATTACTAAAGTGAAATCAGATTTTAAAAATTAAAAAAGGCGGAGCCAATATGTCGGAACATTTTTTTGAAAAGTAATCGTTTTTTTTTTTTTTTTTTTGTTTGAAAATCATCGAATCATCTGTCATCAGATTTTTAAAATTTAAAATGTCAGATCCAATATGGCGGATGATCTAGATATGTTTTGTCATTTGATTGAAATGGTAGCTTTGGGATTGCTGATTGCGGTTCTGACATTATATTTTCAAAATTAAAAAATGGTGGCTGATTTCTTATTCTTTCAAAAAGTTTTAGGAGGCGCTGATTACGAATCTGAAATCAGATTATAAAAACTCAAAATGGTGGAGCCATTATGGTGGAATTTTTTTTTGAAAAGTGGTCGTTTTCGTGTCAAATATTTTCGCTGAGCACGAATCTCAAATCAGATTTGAAATTTTTAAAACATCAGATCCAATATGATGGATAATTTTAATATAACAAAAGTTTTTTTTTTTTACGAATCGGAAACTGGATTTTCAAAACTAAAAATGGCGAATAATTTTTCTGTAAATTGATCGGTGCCGAATCAACTTATCCATTATTTTAAAATCTGATTTAAGATTCGTATTCACAATCTCTAAAACTTTTATTATATTAAAATTATCCATCAAAAACTTTCACAAACATAAATAATTAGAAAATTTAAATATTTTTACATAAAACTACATTTTGCTTTCTTTGTTATGCGAATATTGTCACAGAACAAGCGAAATTTAATTTTATAAAAAAATGTTAAATTTTCGATTTATCCTTAAACATGAGAATTTTTAAGGAGGAGAACAATTTCGGAAATGCATCTCAAAATTGCATTTGCATAAAAAATACTTTTTTTTAATGCATTTTTTGATTGCATAAGTGTAAAAAAGGAGTGCGCCCCGGTAGGCTATTTGGTAGAGTGCTGGCTTATCAGTGCGGGGGTCGTGGGTTCGATTCCCACTAGAGGCACTGGTCTGTTTTCGCTACAACGCGCCGAGAGCCATAGTAGCTAGTGCTCGGTTAGGGTAATAGTATATAATTTGTAATTATATGATTATTAATTAATAAAATAAAAGTGTAGAAAAGGATTATCGTAAAATCAGCCAAATCCGATAACAACTTTCAAGTATACGGCTCTTCAAATTTGTATACGTTTGGGATTTTTAATTTTTTTTTTTTAATTAAAATTAAAATCGTAAATGATATATAAAATAATTTTTCAGTAAACATTTTTCCAACTTTCTTTCTAATAACAAATTACAAATTTTTTTACTAATATGCGTTTGCCGACGTTACCAATAGATTTTACTAATTTTTTAAACCCAAGTTGTTTAAATTTTACTATTTTTCATTTTTCATAGTTAAGATGGCGAGCTAAGTTTTTTTCAAGTTGAAAATTTTTAAAATCTTAAATATAAAGTAAATGCCAAAGGAGAGTAAAAAGTAAATTTTAATTTAAAATATTTTTACCAATTTTTAGTAAATCGATTTCCATTAAGTTATTACCAAAATTTGACAATATTTTAGTAAAGTTTACTAAGTTTTACTTTACAAATAATTACAGTAACGCTTTGCTTAAATAAGCTAAACCATCGGCTGTCCTAAAAATAGTAAATTTTTTTGTAAAACTACAAATTATTTTGTCAACTTTTACATACTTTTTTATTTGAGTGTATCAACATATTTTCAACAAAAATTGTTGTATATACTTCTCAATTGAAGTTGGTTTTTTTTTTACGTTGTTAAGTAATTGTGCAAAATATATTTCTTGGATTTCTTTCTTTGCCCATCAATTCTACAATTACTTTTTTTTCTCCTTTTAAAGAACTTTTTTGCAAAATAAACCTGTTTTTTTATGAATTTCTTGACATATATTTATTATAGTTGTTTATTTATTCATTATTTTGGTTGCTGTTTTTTTTTTGTTTGTTTAAGTAAGAATTTTAAATAAAGGAAATTGTTTGCTTTTTTTTAAGTAAATTAAAATTCATTTTATGACGGCAAACTGACTTGAGTGTTAAACTACTTATTTAGCTAAATGATTCATACAAGAGCTGATATTGTGATTGTGGTTGTATTTGCTTAAATTGACAGACTGTACTTATTTTAATTAGAACATGAAAATGTTTAAACTAACTGAGAATTGTAAGGTTCCTTCAACACTGGAAATAATAAATTTAGCTTACAAAGGGAGTCTACCGATGAGTTCTCTACGATCTTAATGAAATTTGTATAAGGCACCTGTATTTATTTTTTATCGGCCCAGCCTTATGTTTAATGGTTAAAAGGTGGGGCCAAAGTTAACATGAAACTTATGAAATTCAGACTCTTTTGACAGCATGATGTACTCGAAAAAATAAAAATGTTTATACCAATAGTGCCTATGTAGTGGGTTAGGGTTGCCTTTTTTTCAAATATTTAAAATTTATATTAAAAAGTTCTTCGGTAAAGGTCACATAAAAGCCGAACAATTACTAATGTCGGAAAAGGCTCAGACACCGCCTCGATTAAATTTGATAGGCTTTAATATACATATTTTTTTTTTGCTTAATCCAACTATAATTCTATAACAAAACGCCAGTTTTAATATCACTGAAAACACATTTTTTTAAAACAAAAATACTTGCAAGTTTTCGGACATGTTTCGTTTACCAGTAAATGCGTCTTAAAAAGCTCTTTCATTTGGTACCCCATGTGTCTACAATTTCTCGGGAACAATTCGAAAAAAAACCCGAAAAATGGGGTAATGTTTGACCCCACTTTTAAACCCCTAAACATCAGATATGGCAGCTAAAAAAATACGTGTCCCTTATTTTCATTTTGTTTGTCATATATCCAAATTTGATTGAGATCGGAGAGAACCCATCGAGAGATTCCCGTTGTTAGTGCAAAAAACGCATATTTAGCAAATTTATTAAAATCCTTACAAAAGTTATAAAATCTTCAATACTTGAGATCGAATAAAAAGTTATATAAAGAATTGTTTAGGGAATGTTCGCTAATGTGAGCTGATCACTAAAGTAAGCCAGTCGTTTTTGTTTTTTCATATGAATATTTCAATACTCACATCAAGTTTAATTTCCAGTCTCTATTTTAAAAAAGTTTCCACGTAAATGCACACTTTTTTCCTTGCGTTCTTCTTGCAAAAAGTGTAATTTTTCGTTAATATAGAATGTGAATAATAAAAGAGTTTTAAGGAAATTTCCAAATCGGAACTTTGCAAACGGTAAGAATTTTATTCACAATTTTAAAACAACAAATTGATACGGAAAAAACAAACAGTAAATAGAAACAAATTTAAAAATTTATTTTTTCATAATGTTTGCTAAAGACGTTTGTTTGCAAAAGTGACCCACACAAAGAGAATTTTAGTGGACGAAAAATGATGAAAAAAAAAATATTGAAAGCTTTGTTCACAAAGTAAAAATTGTCTTACAATCAATGAAAAGCTTTATACTTTTTAAGAAATTAGTTTTTTAATGAAACTTCTTCTTTGACTGATTGAAATAAGTTAAATAATAATAAATAACATGATATTTTCATTAAGATTTATGAAAACTTGCATTAACTTAATGAATAGTCTCAATGGACGAGATCCGGTTCTACAAAGTAGTATGCTTTTGTATAATAGTTGAATAATAAGTATCATGCAAAAATTGTCTCTCTTTTACATTAAAACAATTACATAATTATTTTTCATATTTTCCGTTTTTTTTTTTAAGTTTTAAGTGCATATTTTTTTAATTTTTAGTGCATATTTTAAGATTTTTCATGCATATAATAGGTAGTAGGAAAAATAATGATATATCATTACCGTTTCTACACTGGGTTTACATTGCGCAAGTGCGCTTCATGGGAAAAACGCAAAATATTCCTAAAAATTTTATGAAAGCATAGCGAAAACGGGCGGCCTATGAGTTCATATTTTAGTATAATAGCTTTAAAAATGATGTGTGCCAAAATTCAGCCAAATAGTTTATATTTGCGGAAGTTATTTTAACAAACACTTTCATTACAGTGAATGAATACAAAGTATTTTCAAATTTTATTTTAAAACTGATAGAAATATGTGAACATTTTTGAAATAAAGTTTGAAAATGTTTTGTAGACATTTCTTTGTGCACTCAAAAAAAAAAATTTAGTAAATAAAAAAATTTAGCTGAGTCAGCAAAATTTTAGTCAGGAGGATGTTTGCAAAAAAATTGCTAATGTCAGCAAAATCTTTTGCTGAAAATTAACGAGCTAATATTAATATTAGTATACTAAAAAAAAATGCAAAATATTTTTAGAAAAATTATACTTTAGTTAATTTATTTGCTGAAAATCTAAAAAAAAAATTTTTATTCTTTTAAAAATAATTTGAAATACGTTACAAAATATAAAAATGTTCATAATCCCACATTGGCGACACAAATTAATTTAATATCTGAAAATATATAGAAATAATTATATACAACTTAAAAAAATTATCTTTCAACTACTTACATCAATGGTTATCTAAATGATAGCATCTTCCTAGAAACGAGACAAAACGAATGAAAAAATATGATATATACAACCCTTTTTTTTGGAACAAAAAAAAAAAAAAAAAGAAACATACAAAATTACGTAAGATGTGTGTCTTTGTCTTTTGCTTTAGTCTGTCTACATGAACGTATATTTGTTTGCAATATGACCACACTACATTAATATTCACTATAATCATTTAGTGAATCTTTATTAAATTTAAATATTCTATTTTGTCTTTTACTTAATAAACAAAAATCATTTGCTGAAAAATAATATACTTGATTAACAAACCGTTTTACTAACTTTTCTACTAACTTATTTTTTTGAATGAAGACTTATTAATTTAAATTTACAACGTAAAAGTCGTTTCGTTTACCCATCTTCATTAGGCTGCTTCTAAAACAAGCAAATTGTCGAATTTTATAGGGGACAACCCTGGGTTAGATAAAGATTCATGAAAAAAGAATTCTCTAATTTTTTTTAGAATTTTGAAAAAAAAATTTTGGTTCGCTGCCAGGCTTTCCACATTTTCAAAAAGGACATATTTTCATAAAAATATTTTAAGTTTTCGAAAAAAAATTAATATAAATATTTTTTGAATTACATTTAATCTCGGTAACTCAGAAATAAAAGTATTTAGTTTTTCTAAGATTTTTAACCCTTAACCAAACAAGGCCAAAAAAACTAAGGATTGAAAATAATGAAATAATTTTGGGCACTTTTCTTTAAACACATCATGAGAATTTAAAATAAAATAATACTGAAGGGATCCCTCAATCCACTTTGTGTGTGGACCGATTGAATTTTGTCGGATTTGAAGGAATGCCAGTATTTTTGATAAAAGAAAAAAAGTTAAAATATATTTTTTCTGTGAAACTAATTTTACATTGTAAATTATTTTTTTTTTGATGACAATTACTCAGTTCCAAAACATAAAATATTTGGCACAACGTTAACCAATTTTTTCCGTAGGTCAAAAATGCTATATAAAATAAAATTTTTGGTTTTAACTGAATATTTTCAAATAAAAAGCATTTTAAAAAAGAACAACATTTTGTATACATGAGCCAAAAAATGTACATTTTTATTATATTATCCAATATATTTGAATCTTAATACTTTCCAAAAATTGTTCATCATCAAAATCACCTCATGCATAAAATCCGTTTTCAATTTTTTTGGCGTGACTTTTTCGGGCTTCAAGTGAGTTACTACTTTGAAAATTTTACTTAATTAAGAACTAAGCTTATTTTCAGTTGGTTAATTTAAACAAAATTCAGTTATTACCATCAATTTTATATTGTGGGATAATATGAACCTTCGTTTAACATGGGTTAACAATGCGCCAAATATTTAATAGTTTGGAATTAATTAATTTTAATCTATCTAAACAATTTAATATGTAAAATTATTTTCTTTCATCAAAAATATAATTAAATTTTTTTTTATCAAAAATACTTTCCTCTAATTCTGCCAATTTTAAATCGGTCCACACGCTAAGTGGCATGAGGAATTCCTTTAGTATTAATTATTTTTAATTCCCATGGTATGTTTAAAGATACGCGCCTAAAAATATTTTAATGGCAGCGATTCCTATTCTCACCTTCGAAAATTGAGGTGAATGGTGAAAGTGAGAATAGGAATCGCTATCAATATTTGCAATCTTTCAATTTATTTTTTTAATTTTTTATTCATAATTGGAGCTTTGAAAATAATGCAACATTTTTGACATTTTTTCGGCCTAGTGTGGTTGGTTAAGTGTTAACATTCTTATAATAACTAAATATTTTTTCCTGAGTACATGGGGTCAAATATAATATGAAAAAAATTGAATATTATTTTTTTTTAAAATAAACAATTTTTATCAAAATATGTTCTTTTTGAAAATCGGTAAAACCCTTAAATTTTATTCGAAAATTTTTAAAAAAGTATAGAATTTTTTACATGAATCTTAATCTAACCAAGTGTTTCTCGTCAAAAAGTCGACGTTTTTTAAAAATAAGATGCAGCCTAATCTCCATCCTTGAAACAAAAATACTTTATCCTTTCATTTCACAAATATGCTATATCAAAAAAAAAAAAACAAATTTTATTTTTTTTCACGCACGTCAAACTGTTTCAAAAACAAGTAAAGGATTTCATAAACATTAACATGTTTGTCATCATAAACATTATTTATATAAAATTGACATTTTGTGTTCATTTTATATGACAGTATTTTCATATTGATTTTTATTCTCTATTTCGAAATTCCTCTTATATCTACATTTTTAATATTTCACAAGTACACTGATAGAAATTTGTGCGTAGTATAAATGAATTCCTTTATTAATTCTATCCCCAAAGAAATGTTTCAATGAATCAATGAAACATGTTTCATTAAATCAATTTTAATAAATGTTTACATTAACCCAATGAAAATTTCATAAAGTATGTGAAATTTTTTTCATTAATTCTAGCCACATTTTCTAGCCACAATTATAGTCACAAAGCTCAACTTTGCGTTCATTACATATCTGTTAACTTTTTACAAAAGCACTTATGTCGACTTAAGAAAAATTTTTAAAAATTGTTTAGTCAATTATTATTTTGCATCAACACTTTATACACTAAATAAAGGCTGAAACACAATTGGCTTAATTGACTTAAGTCAGGTGTTGGTATGAAATGAAAATTTTTAAATGCAATTATTTAAATTTAAAAAACTCATAATTATAATTTCATACCAACGCCTGGATTAAGCCAATTAGGTTACAGCCTTAAACAAATAACCTGTGTTTAAAATTAATAGCAGATATTTCTATATAAATTTGACAGTCATAACTATGGTTAAGCCCCTAATCTTTAGTTATTTTGAGATAATTCAAAGTTTTGGTTAATTCCCCTATGGGGAATGAGACCGGTCCTGCGTGTGCGACAAGATCGTACAATTCGTGCCAGAGATCGGTTCTCCGCTAAACCCTACCCTATGTAAACAACTGACAACTTTAACATTGGCTTGTCATAGGAGGGGTCATTTGTCCAGCTTTAAACCACATAGTGGCATGCCACAGGACTAACCAAAGATGGGCATACCACAAGACTGTCGCAAAAGGGCCATATCGTATAAAATAAACGAAAACTTAACAGCTTCCAATGGGTAAAATTCTGGTCAACTGGCTTTTTCTTGTTGATAAGCATTCTGGTTAAGTGGTATGTCCTCCCTTTACCAGTCACAGGATTGTTAATTTTAGGACAATTGAATCTGCTTAAGCCACTTCAGTATTAAATTATACCAGTCCTGTGATAAGTCCTTCTTTAACCAGTCACTTTAAAGTCAATTGACTCCTCATTCCCCGTAGGGTCTGTTTAACAAAAAAATTTATGTCATTTGTAACATTTTGCGTTTAACTTCAGCGAATATTTCTTTAGTCCAAAATGTACTTTATAGGAAAAAAAAAATAAAAAAATTACACTAAAAAAACTTTTTCGAATATTACAAGTTAAAATTTGTATTGAAAAAAAAAAATCAAAAAAATTTCATTGATTTTATTAATTTTTTTATGAAATTATGAACAAAATCATAAAAAAATGTTTTGAAAAAATTAAAAATATTAATGCATTTTCTTTCAGTTAATGCAATTTTTCATTAAATCAATGAATCCATTTTAATGAAATCGATTCATTATTCTATCAGTGTAGACTTTATTCAGACATATTTCAAATATTAAAAATTTGATTAATGTTATAAAAAAATGTATTTCAAGATAATAAATTATTTTTAGAAATCTTGGAAATATTTTAAGATGAAAAATCCTTTTATTAGCTAAGGATGTAAAAAAATAATCGTTACAATGCTATAGTATTTTTGACATATTTATAGGAATTTTCGTCATCATTGCAATCATGCAATACCTCTAGTTTTATGACGAAATTAAAATCTTTAAAAGCAAGCAGACACACGCAGTTTGCAGTCAGTCTATTGAAACATTTTCAAACAATACCTACCAGTGTATAATAAATCTTTGAATAAAATAGTTAAATAAAGTTTATAAATATACGAGTGAATAAAATTAATATAAACGTTTAAATGATAAATTAATTAAATTTGTTAAAATGCCATTTATACACTCATTGAAATAAAACTGTAAAAAAGCAAAAATAAAAAAGCAACTAAAAATTTAGTTAAAAATAACGTTGCAAAACAAACTGCAAAAAATAGCAAAGTTTTTTTTTTTTTTGCTAAATATTAATAAAATAATAACACCAAAAATAAATCTGTTAACTTTACAAAATTTTAGTTACATTCGAGATGAATTTTAGTTAATTGAAAAAAAAAAGCAATTTACTCTGCTAAATTTAGCAAAAACTTTTACTAAATATTTGTGGACTAGAAATAGCAAACAAAAACTTTAATATCAGCAAAATTTTTCATATCTTTACCTAAAATTTAGTAGAACGCAAACAACAGTATATTTTGCTAAAATCAAAAGAAATTCTTGCTAAAATATTGTAGATTGCTGATTTCAGAAGTGCAGATTTTATTCGCATTAAAAAAACTAAAAATAAAAAAAGTTTTAAAATATTACATTTTTTGTCTGCTAATAAAGGGTCCGCCAAATAACTTTTTTTTTTTTGAAAATGCTATAAAAACAAAACTACTGAATATTTTCTCAAATTTTTTTTTATTTGAAAGTACAATCCTTCCGGTTAATAATGAAAAATAATTTCATTCAAATGGCTGCCTCGGCTGGCCATGCAGTATGAGCTTCATCTGAAAAGATGATTTTTTTTGGCAAAATCGGCATCGGAAAAAAAACGTTAGATGGCGGACCCTTTATTTAACAACTTTTTTGGATATTAAGCAGATTAATTTGTTACTTTCAATTAACTAAAATTTAGCTGATATATAACTAAATATATGTAATTTCGATAGATTTATTTTCGGTATTCGTATCTTACTAATATTTAGCAGAAAAAAAAATCTGCTAATTTTGCAACGTCATTTTTAACTAATGTTTAGTAGCTTTTTTTTCGCTATTTTTACAATTTTATTTCTATGAGTGTATTAAATTGTTTAATTAAATTTAGTTCGTAGCCTACTTTTAGTCTGCATTTAATAAACTATTTTGTGGTATACGTTTAGGGTTTAAAAGTGTTTTGTTTTTTTTTTTTTGCTTGTGACGTCTTATTAGAAAATATCTTTTGAGTTTAAACAAGTGTTCTCCTTAATTGTGAAGTGTTAATTTATCAACCCCCTTCATCTCCTACAATCGTTTGCTCTCTTTTTTTTTAAACAAAACAGATTGAATACAGTGCAAAAATAAGTAAAAAGCTTCAAGTGTTAATTATAACATATCACGTTATCTCTTCAAGGTACCACTCGTATCATACGAGTTTATTGTAAACCAGTGGCGGATTTATCAAACAACCCTGGGGGGATAATTTTTTAATTTTTTAAGTAACTGTTCTGGTTTTTTGAAGGGATGGATTTTTTCAAACAAATTGGAATATGAAACATAACAATTTTTATTTCTTTTGTGTTATGTTTTCGCAAAACCCTATAGATGAACACTACTCAAGAGTTCAAGGCTATAAACAAAAATTATTCGAGGCTCAAATTATTACAAATTATTTACTTTTTAATGCCTTAAATGTAAAAATTCAAAATTTTAAAAACTAAAACCTCTATAACTTCAGCCAATGTATGCACTGATAGAAATTTGTGCGTAGTATTAATGAATTCCTTCATTAGTCCAATGAATTTTTTCATAAAAAAGTCCCCAAAGAAACGTTTTATTGTGTCAATGAAAGGTGTTTCATTAAATCAATTTTAATGAATGGTTTCATTGACCCAATAAAAATTTCATAAAGTATATGAAATTTTTTTCATTAATCCAAGCCTTATAAAAATCATAGTTTGTATGAAATATTTTCGTTGATATTTAATAATTTACACTTTTTATGATTATTTTAGCATATCATTAATTTGGTGGTTATTTGAGAAATCATCATTCGTTGATATTATTTATAAGGTCTGGTCATAATAGGATCTATAAAATACTTTTATAAAAAAAGTTCGAAAGTAAACATCACAGGCTGTTCTGCAAAAGCGATGACAGATTTTTATTAAACTCAGCCTGATTCAGCAAATTTTCGTTACTTGGAATAGGATGACATGTAAAAAAGAAATCAAACAAGAAAGGTTTTCCTGGGGCCACCCACCAATGTAGCACAGTGGGGAAAATTCTATTGTTTCTCAATAAATTTGCTAAAGCTCATAGTTTCTGACGAATTCGAAATATATAAAATTTGAAAAGTAGCTGATTAGATTTCAGATCAAAAATTACAAATTTTTGTATCCATAAAAAAGAAATATTTTAATTATTGTATTTTTTTTTTTAAATTATGTATATTAAGAACTTTAATGATTGAAAAAATTGTTTAAATATAATTAACAGACATTAAAATATTAAAAGCTGAACTAAAAAAAACAATCTGTTTTTCTTTACATTAAATCTTTCTTTACATTTTTTATAATTTGTGTTAAAAGATGACATATTTTCTTATATGTCGGTACGAAATATGTAATTTTTTATCGATCTGGCTTGGAATTCTGTAGAACGATCGACGATTATAGTCCACTTGTTGTAGTTAAATTACGACCATATTAGATAAAAATGTTAAATATTGTTAACAATGTTGTTAACAACAAAAATGTATTATCGTTTTTTGTGTAACATCGTCAAAACGATAACAATTTAGGTCTCGTTTTGAACAAAACTATATCGTTTTTCTTAGAGAATCTGTTCTCTGGAATTTAGTGACCAACTATTCAAATTCGTCAAAAGCTGTTAGCTCTAGGCAAATTTAATAATAAAAAAATATTTATATCAAAGTTTTGGTTAATTCTGTTTAAAAGAAATTTTTTATTTTAAAATGAGAGTACAAAAAAAGTTTTTTTCTTATTTCAAATCAAAATTTTTATTGAAAAAAATTTGAAAAGTTTTCATTGATTTAATGAATTTTTTTTTTTTGAAATTATGAAAAAATCATAAAAAATGTTAATGAAAAAATACCAATATTAATGAATTTTCATTCAGTTAATGAATTTTTTCATTAAACCAATGAATCGATTTTAATGAAATCGTTTCATTAATACTATGAAGAAAAATTTTATCAGTGTAGTTATTCCAACTATTCTAAACAATTTTTTTTTTAAATACGAATTTTTAAAGATAAATGTGTTCTAAAAGCATATATTGAAAATTTGAAAAATATATTTTTCGTTTTTTCGACATTTTTTATAACCATAAAATGGATTTTTTTAAAGCATATTTACAGTTGCCCTGGTTATGACACAGTTTCAGATTGAATTTCGATTCTAGAGGGACTCTTGGTGATCAGAATTTGAAAAGAAGACGATGCTTTTTATGTTTCGAAAAGTTTGTGAAACGAATTTTTGGGGTTTCTATCAAAATTCTTTGAAAAATATTTAAGACTTTTGAAACGTTTTCTTTATCTATCTTTCGAAAGGAGATTTTCAAACTTTCTGTAAAATTTTACCAGTTTTCGGATTAATGCACATATTTTTGAAAAACAAAAATAAATATTTAAACATCTGATTACTTTGTGAACAGTATTTTCTAATAAAATTACGATATTTGAAAATATGTAAGAAAATGTAAAGTGCATGCATGTCATAACTTTGCCAGTCCTGGTTTAAGGCAACCAAAAAAAATTTGAATGCGCAAAACTTTTTAATTTAACCGTGATTAGAATGCACACCCAGGTTATTTAAAGTTTTTTTTTGTCATATTATATTGTTTATGTTTTTAATCGTTTTGCGGAGGGGGTGATATATCACCCTCATACCCACGCCAACCCCCCCCCCCCCCCCATTGATGCGCGCCTGTAGTAAAAGGTATTAACTCTGTCAACAAAAATACAAATGCAAAAATTTTATTTTGTTTTTCATTCTGTTTGCAAAGAAAAAAAAAAACTCGTCAGATTATTTTTTTTTTCAACGATAAGAAATAAAACATTTATTTTTTCCTATTGTGATAAGAACAATATAAACAATTAAATTTTAAAAAAATATCAATTAAATTTTAAAATAAAAAAATCGTAATAAAATTTAAAACTAATTAAGTCATTAAAATTACTTTATTGGTTTAGATTTCGCAATTGAAAACAATTCGGTGCTTTACTTGAGCAACGTAAATGGAATATTGATGTCTCCTGGTGCAGTCAAGACATTCAATTTTTTTTTTTTTTTTTTTTTTTCATTAAAAATTTTATATTCTTCAGAATTTTATTGCACGAAGAAAAGATTAATAAAAGTTTTGTATAGTCTAAAAGGATAAGCTTTCGCCAGTGTTAGTTCTAAATTTACAACCGTAACCGTATTGAAACATAATTGGCTCAAGTGACTTAAGTCAGGCGTTGGTATGAAACAAAAATTTAGAAATACAAACTTTGAAATTAAGAAATAAAAAAAATGTTTTGTGTCAGTTATGCCTCAGCCTTTAGAATTAAAAATAATTTTTCCAAAAATTTTACTGGATTGGCAACTCTAAACAAAATAGTAGCGAATGCTAATCAGTCTACCCTTAACTAATGAAATTTGTCTTCCACGTCTTGGCACGTTTTTTACTCTCCAAAACGTTGGCACATAAAAATCGCTTAACCCTTTGTAGCCCATGAACTTAAAAGTTCAAATTTTTTTTTAGTACGGAAAAGGTTAAGGTAAATAAAGAAAAAAACGTATTACTTAGAAATTAAAAAAATATCCTTTATATATTATTTATTTGACATTTTAGGGATTGTGACATTACTGTTACATAACAAAAAAATATAATTTTTTCTTGTAAAAATGTAAAAATATGCATTGTATACAATAAGTACACACAGAAAAAAATAAGCTATTTGCCAACGGTTACTACGACTCTAATTCGGTTATAAAGAATTCAGACAGTTGGCACAACTTTATATTAGTTTTCACAACGAAGTTGGGTTAATTCAACAGAATTTTAGTTGTAAAACCCAAAATTTTCAGAAATCGAATGTAATTATCATTGTACTAACTGAATTTATAAGTTGTCACCTTTAATATGCACTTTTCAATTCGGTTGGCACTTTATTTCTCTGTGTGTAAAAAATATTATTCACTTACCTACAGGTTTTCATAAAAACAACCCAATTTTTTGCACTTTTTGTGTTTTTTTTTATAAAATTTTAAATTTTCAAACTTGTCACTATTCGTATTATGCAAATACGAATAGGGACAAACTGACGGAAGTCAAACAAATTACGCCATCTATGATATTTTTTTGGTACTTATTTGATCAGTGGTATGTCACAGTAGGGTCACACAAATTTGAGCGAGCTAAATAAATTCAGTATGTATTATTTCGGGGATTTTGGGGTTTGTTACAGTAATGTTACATGAGGCTATAAAGGGTTAACTTTGGATTTTTAATCTCTATCTATACGAGTTTTGAGGAAATCAGCGTGGTAGCGTCAGGGTTATGAACTTTTTGAGAGTAAAAAGCGCAACAAAAATTGTAAAAAGCGTATAATAGCGTTATTTTTTGCTAAAATAGGCGTAAGAAACACCAGATTTTTTTTTTTTATTTGTTTACAAAGTTAAGGAAGTGAACCATAAAACAGTTTTATAATCGGACTTCGTACTCAAATAAAATAATCACGACAATTTAAATATAGCGAAAAAGTGACATTTAAGAAAAATTGTATAGCATTCGATATTTGAAAAAAAATTTTCTTAATTTGCTTTAATATATTAAATAAGTCTAGCGACACATAATTTTTTATTAATTTTGGCATGATGCCCACAAGATTTTTTTCATCTTTTCTTACGTTTATTAACAATTAGTGTTTTCTATTTGTAATAGTAACATTTAATTGTGATTTCAAACCTGACAATTCAAAATGAAATGCAATTTTAAAAGATCAAGGGTCCGCCATCTTACGTTTTTTTTTTCAACTAGTGCTTATTTCGTGAATGGTAACACTTAGCTCATGTCTGATTTGACAGATAATTAGTTTTATCCTTCCGCTGAACGAATATGGTCCGTATGTTCGTTATCTTCTGAAAAAAGTGAAAGAAACTGGCATCCTCATCGATAAACCAAAGCGTGAAAAGCCAAAAACAGTGCGTACACCCGAGAATTTTGCTGCTGTGGCAGAAAATGTGCGTGAAGCGCCATCAACATCAATTCACCGTCGTTCTCAACAATTGAACATTTCGGATACATCATTGAGACTAATTTTGCATAAAGACCTTGGTATGACGCCATACAAAGTCCAATTGGTTCAGGAGTTCAAAAAAAAAAAGTTATTTGGCGGACCCTTTACAAAATTCTCAAAAATAAAAATTTTATATTTTGATTTTGGCAAAATCATTTTTACGTTTTAAAATAGCGCTGAACCGAAGAAAAGCTTAAGATTATGTTCAGATTGAAAAATAGATGCCAAATAATTTTTTTTTTCTGTATTTTGTACACTCGGTGAGAAAGCTTCCTGAAAAACTTTATAAATATGATGAAAAACTTCATTGATTTTCGTCCAACGAAACACTTCATAAATATGATGAATCTGTTTCATAAAATTGAAAATTGATGACAAGCTGTTTCATATATATGAAAGGTTTCATAAATATGAAGAAGAAGTTTCATACCTTATAAAACGCTTCATAAAGGTTATTAAATATTTAATAAATAGTATGAAGGAGTTTCATAAATTTTTATGAAATGTTTCATACATTTTTGTGAAATGTGTCATAAATTTTTATGAAATTCTTCATAGATATTAAGCAACGTTTCATAAACGTTTCATATAATATTAAAAAAAAAAAAAAAAAAACTAATAACACATCAAATAACATTTAATTGATGTTTCAGAACTTAAAATAATTTCTGGTAGTTTTTGAGTTTTAAAAAGTCTAAATTGCAAATAATATTTTATAAATTTCCAATAAAAAATAAAAATTTCAATAAAAAGCAAACATCTTTTTTCACAAAGTTTATGAAATTATGAAGGTTAATGAAACATTTGTCATACATTTTTATGAAACTTTTCATTATATTAATGAACACTTCATAAATATGATGAATAATTAATGACAAACAATTTGGGAAACGTTATCATCAATATGATGAAACTATTTTCCCTGAGTGTATTAAGCTAGATTATATATTAATTCCATGCTAAATATTAGAAACCCATGTAACAAAAATATTTGGTAAATTTTCGTATTATATATAATTATATCCGAAAAATTAGAACATCTAATTATATCTAATATGATACAATTAGACATTATTTGATACAAATATATCTAGTTTTATGAAATCAGATGAAGTTTAATGCAATTGTATCCGAATTTTGTCCGCGTCCAAATGTATCAAATTATATATAATGTGATACTATTATATCCAACTATATTCAATTGTATAAAATATATGCAATTGCGTGTGACATATGTAATCATATATAGTACGATAGTTGATAATTGTATATATTGCACAATATACAGTGTCATATAAAGAAAAATATAATTTTATATGATATTATATGAATATATATTTAGCAATATATCTTTATAAATAACTGTATAAAGTAATATATAATTTTATCAAACCTTTTTTACTTGGGAACATAAGAATAGCAGGAAAAAAAAATTTACAAAATTCACGTTATATTTGAGTTACATCTTAAATACAAAATAAGATCTCATTTGATATAGATCGATAATTATTCTTGTCCAAGTTTACCTCAATTTTGGGATATCCAGTAATATCCGATTATATCCCTCTAGTATATTATTGGATTAAGTTAGATCAAAATTGATCTCAAATTTGGGGGATCCAAAAATATCTAATTTAAGATCCTGATAGATCAAAAAATTTCCCTTAAATATCCCTTTTAACGTCAATAAAAGATAAGTAATTTTTGGTGGATAGAATGAGATATTTCGAGATTAAATGGGATTTACTTAAATACCATAATTTATATTATTTTTATTAAAAATATAAAAAAATTAAAAGTTATTTATACATCTGGGCATATATAATTATGTATGGGGTTATATATAACAATATATAATTATGTCGTATACACATAGAAAATATTAATTATGTTGGACCATATATAATCATATCTCAAAACTAAATTGTTATTCTTAATAGCATATATAGTTATATCTTGATTTGTATTATTCATATGACATCATATATAAGCATATCTTATATAACACACAAAAATATTTTGTATATATTATTATATCTTAAATTATGTTGTTTAAATTATGTTGCACCATATACGATTACATATTGTGTTGTGTTATATATGAGAATGTTTTATTATATATGACAATAGATGTGTCATATCTTATTATGTAAAGCATATTTGCTTAATATCGAATTTTATAAATGTCAATATATAATAACATATCGTTATATATGTTACGACATAAAAAACATGTAATCAGATATGGTCATGCGTGACACCATATATAATCACATATTATATATTTTAATATGAAAAAACATACATCCTTATTGAAACCATAATACATTGTTACCTAGATTGATGTACATCCTCCAGAAAAGTTTGGTATTAAAACTGAGAAGAGTCGGCGCAGCGGTTCAAAAGTTATGAGTGAAAATGATAAGGTACTTGTGAATTTAAGAACGTTTATTATGCAATTCTTCGAAATTGTACGAAAAAAAATGTAATGATAATTTTTTTCGTATTTATGGGAAAAGTGCATCCTATCATATAAACATCCTGTACAGAAATTCAGGTATCTACATCAATTACTTTTAGAAATACGGACTTTCGGCTCTCTTTCAAATCTGACTATGTGCAGCGGTTCAAAAGTAATGAATGGAAATGTGATAAGATACCTACAAATTTTCCTTGCAAAATGTGTATCTTAGTACAATTTAATACTAGCGTCTGGTGTAAAAAATATGCATTATATTTTTCCACCAGACGCTAAGAGGTGAATAACAGACTTGGGCGACGTCAATTACATTTCAAAATCGTTCACTTGTGAAATTTTTCTATATCATTAATAATATCAGACCTACACTCACACCTGTGAGCTTCATCGCTTCCTTGGAAAATTTGTAAAATCTTTAATACCAAACATGGGGATTAGGAACAACATCTGGGTATTTAATTACAGGGCAATTACTCAATTACACTCAATTACATGTAATTGAACATAAAAAAGTAATTGGCCTGTAATTAAATACACAGATATTGGAATTATGTCCCATTTCTGGTATTGACAAAATTGAAAATTTTCCAAGGAAGCGTTTAAGCTCACAAGTGTCACCGTATGTCTAAAATTATTAATAATATAGAAAAATTTCACAAGTGAACGATTTTGAAATGTAATTGACTTGACGTCGCTCAAGTCTGGTGAATAATATTTCAAATTCACCTCAAAATTATTTTTCACCACAAATTTTTTTTTTTCACCACAAAAACTGTTTTTCACCTCAAAAATGTTATTTCACCACCAACATATTTTTTTAGATCCAAAAAGGTTTTTCACTGCACAAAAAAAAAATTTTCAGCTCTGTTATGTTTTTTTTTTATTATTTTTTGTTTCGTTTGTAACATATACAGGCTGGAGGGTATAACAAAATTTGGTAAAACCAATTATAATGCAAGTAGGTACTTGTTTTTTTTTCTTTCTATTTTTGTAGATTTTTTTAGTGTTTTACTCCCACTATCTTTTTTTTGTTTTGAACATTTTTAGTTTTCTTATTTTCTTCGTATTTTATGCAATTTTTTTTTTCTAATATCTCATTTTAAATTGTTAAACCTTATAAACAAATTCATTATTGTTTATTTTTTTAAACAAAAAAAAAATGAAACAAACAAAATATCTAGCAAATTAATACAAATAGAATGAAGAATAATTATTGTCATATGAAAAGCAATTACACTCAATGTATAAAAGAGCCTACTTTTTTCTCTTCATTAATATATTTATACTACATTTACTCTTTATATTTAAACTGATAAAAATTTAAAAAGAGCATGCGCTGATTTGAAGAGTTATAAAGAGTTATTTTTTGTTAACAATTATATTTATGATGAGTTATAAAACTCATTTATTATAATATTTTGTATAGTTTGTAAAAACTATTACAGAAAATTTTAAATATTTTTAAATAAACCATACTCTTTATATGCAAGAGACAATTTTTGATAAAAGATTTTTTTAAAATTTTTTATAAAAGAAAAAAAGAAAGAATTCTCTTTTTTTTTAGACAATTTTTAATAAAAGAGAAAAGAGTGAGGTTTATAAAGTATGCACTTATTTGTTTTATAAATTTTTTATTTATACTTTTTTGTTTCCTTTTATATTTTTTTCGCTTTTGTTTTAATATATTTTCTCTTTATACAATTTTACTCGAGAGATATTTTTTTTTTTTGAGATTACAATTAGACTTTCTTTAGCAATTTGCAAACTAAAAAAAAAAAAAGAGGACGGTTTTTCGAATGTTTATTCAGACAATTTTTGCATCTTACTGTGCACTAATCGTAGAAACGTTGACGATTACGCTTCGTGGTTTAAATTTTGTCTCTGTATTATATTAATAATAAAAAATAAATATATAAAATATAAATTTTGAAACTTTTAATTTTATAAAAATTAATATTTTTCTAAAACAAATAATAAATATATCAATCTATATAAAAATATATTAAAAAAATTTAATTTTTAAAATATCAAATATTTAAAAATTGTGTTTTATAACAAAAATCTTTAAAGAAAAAAAAAAAAAATCTTATTGCATTTTTAAGTGTGTTATCAAATTATATATAAAAAAAAGCTTTTTGTAATTTATGCATTCATTTATAAAAAAAAATATATATAAAAAAATTTATAAAAAAAATTTTTAAAAAATATATATACAAAATTAAGAAATACTTATAAAAAGGTATATAAAAAAAAAAAGCTTAAAAATTTTAAATGTGTGGTTCTTTATGAATATACTTAATTTTGGAAAATTATTGAAAAAGTGTACAAAAAAATTATATACTGCTTAACGTTAAGTAATTAATAATTTCTTAATTAATATATTAATTTTTATTAAAAATTTTCAAACCTTTTACACAACACTCTGCTGCATAACCTATAAAAATTATCACAAAAAAAAAAAAAATTCTACGTTATTTTCGTAATTGCAATAATGTATTGCATTGCCCGTGCATTCTAGAGCATTTTTGCAGTTTGTAGTAAATGTCTTCACAAAAAAAAAAAAAAAAAAAAAAAAATATTGAGAAAAAGAAAAAAAACACGCTAAAAACAACAAAGTATTACATAAAAAATAATATGTTAAAATACATAATCGTTTATTGTTTAACAAATAACAATAAAATATTGAATATTTTAAATTAATGCAAAATTTTAATTAAAACAAAAAATATATTGTTAAATTGATCTCTATTAAATTGAATTGATTATTGAAGTTTTTTTTTTTTTTTTTTTTAATTTTTACTATAAAATTGTTTCAGTGTTTATTTGTTATTTAAGCTTTAATTTGTGTTAACTACTTACTGTATGTATCAAAAATTGTCTCCTATTACTTTATGTAGGCACTACTCCTCTTTGTATTTAAAAGTCTTTATGCTCTTTTAAGAATTCTGTTGTCATTATTTGTTTTCTTTTCTAAACGGGTAAGCTTTGTAGTGTTGCCATATGTTTTTTTTTTTGTTTTTTTGGTAAATTACACAAAAACTTTGAAAAATACTCTAATTTAATCCATTTATTGAAAGATAAAATGTGAAAAAATCGCAATACGATTAAAAAACCCTTGACCAATATTCCTGTGGACAATTAAAACAACAATTGGTGAATAAAGTAGTGAACTGAAAAAAAAAAACGAACTACACTTCACACCGCACCACAGTGTTTGCAAAAGCACTTTTTTTGAGCAAATAACAATTCTTAACCGGTTTTAAAAAAACATTTTTTTTTGTATTTTAAGCTGCAAAATTTCACCCAAAACTGTCATGCCGGATTTTGAATTTTTATTTTTAAATATTTTGAAATTTTTTTTAAATATAAAAATAGGCAACAATTTGTTTAGTCTTGTTCCCCGAAAAGCAATTAAAACTTCTGCGGACTCAAATGATATGCATCTTGAATTAAAGGTATTTTGATCCTATATTGACTTGTTCAACCATATTTATATTTTTTTTTTATATCTGGAATTTGATCTTTAAAAACTTTGAAAAATACTGTAATTTAATCAATTTATTAAAAGAAAAAGTTTGAAAAAATCGCAATACGATTAACAAACCCTGGACCAATATTCCTGTGAACAATTGAAACAACAATTGGTGAATAAGACAATTCTCTGCATGATATCAATGAATTTTTTGCATTAGAACTTTGAAATATCAATGGATATCCACCATGAAACCTTTCATTAAATTGCTGGAATTTTTCATAATATTTAATGAAAAATTTTATTTTATTAATTAAAAATTTCATATGACTAATGACAAAGTTTCATTATAAATATTTTCATTAAAACTATGAAAATTTTTTATAAAGTTTAAGAAATTTTTCATTCACATTGTGAAGAAAACTTCATCAGTGTAGTGAACAAATTTCATGAAAACTCTTTCAAGAAATTCTCTCTGTGCAGTGAACTGAAAAATCTAGCTACACTTCACACCGTAGCACAGAGTTTGCAAAAGCATTTTTTTTTGAGCAAATAACATATCCGACCACAATTCTTAACCGGTTTTAAAAAAATATTTTTGTTTGTATTTTAAGCTACAACACTTCGCACAAAACTATCCGGCCAGATTTTGAATTTTTAGTTTTAAATATTTTGAAATTTGTTGTAAATACAATTAAAACTTTGGGGGTTCAAAAGATATGTACCTTGAATTAAAGGTATTTTGATCCTCTATTGAATTTTTCAACAATATTTTTATTTTTCTATTTCTATCGGACATCATTCTATTTCTATTTGACATTTTATTTTTCTTTTATCATCCATATCTGGTAGTATATTGCACTTGATTTAATTTTTGTTGCAGCAAACGTCATATTGTTAAACGTCATATTGTCAAATATATTGAATATGTTTACCTTTTTCAAAATGTTTTTTAAAAAAAAAAATTTTTATTATAAAATACATGCATTTTATTAATATAAACTTATAAATCCCTTAAATATAGTTTTTAAATGATAATTCTTCATAAGTGAATGAAACTTTTAATGAATTAAATAACAAATTTCATATAATTTTATAAAAACTTGCATTAGTCTAATGAATTTCAATGGACGAGTTCCAATGCAACTTTATTAAAAAAAAAGAAAAAACAAATTGCTTTAACTCAAATAAATTTAAATTTTTGAAGAAAGATTTGGCCATACAAATTTTAATTTCTCAAATACTTTTAACCGTCTGGGATTCATATTCTGCGAAAGTGTGAGCTTTAGTTGCATTTACTCTTACTAGATGGAGCTTTAAGGTACAGTGTTCCTTTTTCGACCCAGCACTTGTAAACGTTTATATTATTTTTTACTGGTTAAAAGTAATTAAAAATATTAAAATAATTCAGTATTTTGACAGGAATCGCGAATAAAAATATTCAAAAATATTTCAAAGCCGACTCTTTTTAAAATATTTCAAAATACAAGATTAAAAAAATTTTATATGGAGTATATGTAATCTTATTAAATTTCATCCGAAATTGTGGCCATATAATTGCATATGTTTGTATGGGCTTAGATCTACTCTGATGCAATTAGATAATGTCCAGTTCAATTTTGTTTGAATTATGTCCCGATAGCATTGTATTAGATCAGTTTTGTATCTAATTGTATCAGTTTATATCTAAACTGATAAAAAAAGATATAATTATATATTGTATCCGGATTTTTACCAAATGTTAAATTTTTGTATATGATTGGAGGAAAATATACACATTTCATACAAATATATGACCATCGTATGAAAATATTTAGAAATGTATTACTTTTTTGCGGTTTTCAACCCACATTAAGTTTTAATCCACATTAGGGTGTATACAATTTTACGCAACAGTGTTCAAACGATGAGTATTATCCAGTTGATTATGGAAAAAAAAAAATAAATGAAAAATTCTAGAATACTTATAGTTTGTACTCGTATTTTGTAGATCTTTGTACAAAATAGGGCTCAAGTTCGGTAATGCTGACCATATTTTTGGAAATATATTTTTAAAATTTCTA
The DNA here is from genome assembly GCA_021234595.1 of Delia radicum. Lineage (NCBI taxonomy): Eukaryota > Metazoa > Arthropoda > Insecta > Diptera > Anthomyiidae > Delia > Delia radicum. Next base: position 254,389,021 of record CM037851.1, read on the forward strand.
TAGAGTAATTTTGGTAAACTACATCTTGCAATTTAAAACAAGTAATAAATAAAATTACTTGTTTTTAACTAAATGATGCTGTGGTGGACCAAAATTAATCTATGGAAATTTTATAAATGAATTTAAATAATATGCTTAGCATTACAACACTTTTAAACTCTTCTTTGTCCAAAAAGTTCAAAAATAAACTACGAGGGTCGCGGGTAGCAACTATAAGTATGTACCCTCAAAAAAATGTTTGGTTTTTATCTATCCCTAAATAGCTCAATAATACCTATTGTTCGAGTACGTGATGAAATTCAGCAATTTTCTAAATTATGGACAGGCTAATATACACCCAGCAAACTTTAAATGCTGCTATATATAGTTTTAAAAAAAAAAGATCTACATTTTTCGTTGTATCCAAACTGCAATACATTTTTTTGAACATTACACTATATGTTATTATATATAGGTTTGGTTTGTGTTATATCTAATTGTACATCTATTCGTACATAATTAGATATACCACATATAAATGTATACGTCATATAAGATTATATATTGGTCGATAAGTTATAAGATGTAATTATTACGCAACACATACGAACAGCTTAAGCATTTTTGGTACACTAAAAATAAAACAGTCTGTAAAGTCAGCAACAATTTTGCTGGAAGGATCCTTGCAGAACTTTGCCGGCTTTACAGCCTTTTTTTGAGTGTTTTTGATAAATATTAATAAAATATGAACAACAAAAATAAATCTGATAACTTTACAAAGTTAATTGAAAATAGTATTTTACTCTTTAAAATTAGCAAAAAATATTTGTAGACTGAAAATAGCAAACAAAAACTGTATTATTAACAAAAGTTATGCTATATTTTCCTCAAATTTAGTAGAATGCAAATAACAGTTTATTTTGCTAAAATCAGCAGAAATGTTTGCTAAAAAATTGTAGCCTGCTGAGTTCATAAGGGCAAACTTTTATTTCCATAAAAACAACTAAAAATTTCAAGTTTTTTAATGATTTTTTTGTCTACTAATATTTAGTAAATGTTGATTTTATCAGATTATTTTGTTACTTGCAATTAACTAAAATTTAGCTCAAATATAACTAAATATTTGTAAATTCAACAAGTTTATTTTTGGTATTCTTATATTACTATTATTTAGGGAAAAAAAACCTGCTAATTTTAGCAGTTTCTTCTGCAATTAAATTTTAAACTAGTTTTTAGTAACTTTTTTGCTATTTTTACAGGTTTATTTCTATAAGTATACGCTTCAAATTTGTTTTTGAAAAATACTCCATCAAAAAAATTACCAAGTATGAATTTAATTTTAAAAGTAGCCTAGGCCATACATCCGACCAGCTTTAATTTATTTTAGGGTCACGATACAAACTTTGAACTTTCCTTTTTTTAATGTCGGCTAAAAACTTTAGAATTATTACATCAACTTTGTTAAAATTAAATAACAAATATAGGCTATCTTTAAAATTGCACTGAATTATTATAATTTTTTTTCACAATTTTATATAAAAATGTATTTATATTTTTTTGTAGAAGGCATTTGATAAATATATCTTTACGCTATTTTAAAAATCATTTTTAGAAAATTTCATTGCAGTATCTTCAAGAGTAAAGCTTATGCTAATTACTTGTATTTATTCTGAATCATTAGAAAGCGTCAATCGTATGATATAAGGCTTTAGAAAGAGCCAAACTAGCAATTTTTGGCAACTTCGAGCTTATTTTCTGAAAATTTTGACGTTATGGAAAAATGTGGATGCCGGATTTGGAATCAGGGCATCAAAGAGTATATAAATCACATATCTGCATTTAAAGCAAGTCAGTTTGTCGAGGTGTGTTATTATTAAAAGGTCTTTTTCAAATATAATTAATTACCCATTCACAGAAAACGGATTCGTGAACAACATTTAAAAATTTCCTCACATCCTGATATTACTTTTAATTAAATATGGCAACATTGTTTAGAACTCATACAAAATAGGTTCTCATTTGTTTTTGTTTTTGCGTATTTTGTTATAAAAGAAAATATTTTATTTTCTATATTTTATATTGAAAATAATTAGGCTTTTTAAACCCTCATAGTTTAGGATTTTTATTTATTTATTTATTTATTATTATTTTTTGTTTTCATTTAAATCGTAATTTTTTCTTAAATCAAAAAATTTATTATATCTCATCTCTCCCACTCTCATTTGGAATTTTTCTTATAAGCCACCATTTAAAGTGATTTAATTTATTATTATTATTTTTATTTTTTTTTATTTTTTTTTTTTTTTTTTTGTAAAAAAAAATTTATATCATCTACATTTTTATTGGTTTTAATGAGGTTACACAATAAACAGTTTGTTGTTCAACTGACGACGTTGACGAAAATGCTGATGATGTTGAATGATGAGGATGATATGGTGATGAGGAGGAGACACGAAATAAAATGATCATTATTATAGATGCTTTTTGTTTATTTTTGCATTTTTTATTGTTTTTTGTTTAAATTTTTCTAAAATTTTTTGTGTATAGAAAAAAGGGGTTGATTGAAAGAAATACAGAAAAACTCATTAATGTTTAATTAATAGTCCACTCATGGAAATAAATCTGTTAAATTATGAGAAAAAGCTACCAAAAAATAGTTAAAAATGATGCTACAGAAAAAACGGCAAAAATTAACAGATTATTTTTATATAAATATGTAATAAAATAACAATAAAAATAAGTAGTTAATTTAAAAAAAAGCAATTTACTCTGCTAAAACTACACTCAAAAAAATAAGTCAGTAGAAAAGTTAGTAAAACATATTGTAAATCAGGTATACTATTTTTCAGCAAATTTTTTGCTAAAATTATTTTTTAAACTAAAATTTTAGTTATACTTAGTCAGCACTTAACTGTTTTTAAACTAATGTTTTACTAATATTTTACTAATGTTTTACTAATTTATTTTGCTAAAAAAATTGAAATCAATAGTGTGAACGACAACCAAATTAAAAGTTATACGCAGAATGAATTAGATGTCAAGATTTAGTAGTGAAGGAGAAAATTATACTTAAAAGTACAACTCTAGTAAGACACATAAAAAAAATCAACCATGGAAGGTTTTGTATCTGTTTTTCATACATATAAAACAAAATTGTGGATTAAAACAACTTAAATTTTGCGTTTTCACCGGCTTGTGTAAGTAATTGTCTATTAATTAAATAAAAGGCAAAATAAAATATTTAAATTAAAAAAAGATTAAATGTGTAGTTGTAGTCAAATTGAGTGGTGACAGACTAAAGCGAAAGACAAAGACATACATCTTAGGTAAATTTTTATGTTTCCTTTTTCTTATTGCACAAAAAGGGTTGTATATGTTACATTTTGTTATTTTTTCGTTTCGTTTCTATAATTCTCTGCGGCTTTAGCGTTCCTTTTAAAAATAGCATTTTTGAGACAACCAATAATGTAAGTAGTTGAAAGATAATTTTTGTTTATGAAAGATAATTTTGTTTATAATTATTTTTATATATTTGCAAATATTACATTAATTCATGTCGTCAATTTTTATATTTTGTAACGTATTGTAAATTATTTAAAAAAAAAATCACAAAAATATGTTTTATGATTTTCAGCAAAATAAATTAACTAAAGTTTACAAATTTTTTGAGTTTTTTTCAGTCTACTAATGTTCAGTAAAATTTTTATTAATGTTTAGCAAGGTTTTTTTAATTTCTAATCCACTAAGTTTTAGCAAAACTTTTGCTGTATATATTAATTTTGTTGCTAAATCTCAGCTGTCTGATTTTTAGCAAACGATTTTGTTTACATTAGCAATTTTTCTGCAAGCACCCTCCTGACTAAAATTTTGCTGGCTCAGCAACATTTTTTGCTGACTTTACTAACTTTTTTATTTGAGTGTAACAAATCGTTTACTAAATATTTGTAGACTAAAAACAGCAAACAAAAACTGTAATATCAACAAAATTTTTTGCTATATTTACCTTAAATTTATTAGAATGCTAATAGGAGTATATTTTGCAAAATTCATCAAAAATTGTTGCTAAAAAATTGTAGTTGGCTGATTTTACAAAAGCAAATGTTTATTAGCATTAAAAAAAAATCGAAAATTTTTTTTTTTAAAAATTTCACATTTTTTTATGATTTTTTTGGTCTACTAATATTTTTTAAATTGTTTGCTGATTTTAGCAGACAAGTTTGTTACTTTCACTTAAATAAAATTTAGCTCAAATATAAGTAAATATTTTTAGATTCCACTGACTTATTTTTGCTATTCTTATCTTACTAATATTTAGCAAAAAATTTCAGTTTTTTAACTAGTTTTTAGTACTTTTGGCAAAAATGTTTACTAACTTTTTTCTATTGGTGTAATAATTACTATTAATTAATTCATTTCTTTAGGTTTTGTTTTTTAATTACAAATTTTGTTGTACTTTCCTCCCGTAGTCTTCTCTTAATTTTGTTACTTTTTTATTTTATTTCCTTGTATTTTATTACAAATAGTACAAATTTCTATAAGTTTTTAAGTGTTAGTTAATTTTTGTTGTTATTTTCATATTTATTACTTGTCAAATATGTCATATGAGCTTAAAAAAGCCCAATACTTCGTTACCGGTAGCATGACGTATCGGTATATATTAGGATGGAAAATTAATTATTTTTTAAGGAATTTGTTTCAAAAAATTAGTTTATAATTTTTAATTGAATGTTTTTGTGATTTGAAGTTTCAAATTTCTACACAGAGAGAATTTCTTGGACGAGTTTTAATGAAATTTTTTCACTAAACTGATAAAGTTTTCTTCACAATGTGAATGAAAAATTTTTGAACTTAATGAAAAAGCTTCATAGTTTTAATGCAAATTTTTCATTAGTCGTATGAAGTTCTTAATAAATAACATGACATTTTTGAATTATATTCTATGAAAAACTGCATTAACTTAATGAAATTCATTGATATCATGCAGATAATTCTCTCAGTGTACCTTTATGGAATTCCAAAGGGCATTAAAGGTGGAAATTCTTTCTTTTAAATCCCATTTATACAAATATTTTATAGAAACCCAACAGATATAGTCAATAAGTTAACTCATACATCAAAAAATAAATATTTTAAATTTCAGAGTTTTTGCCTAAATTGTTTGTGTAGGACGTTAAGGGAAAGGCTTTCTCTTTTTGTTCCTCCCAGTTAAAAATTTTAAATACCCAGTTTAAGCGGATGCCTGCACTAAATTATACGGTCCTACATTCAACGGTCTATGGTGTGTGCATTGACAAACCAAATTTTAAGATCATTTCTTTAGCGGCTTTTAGGAGCAGACATTTCTCCAATTAAACCCGCATTTTTCAAAAGTTCCAAAATATACCTAATCAGTAAGGTATATATCAAATTTTGGACTCACCCCTCATAGCAGGAACTACCAAAAATCCCGTCTAAGGTGTTGGAATATTTCTACTTTTTTCCCTTTCCCGAAGGATTTTCCAAAAATTCCGCTCTATACAGATGTCTACTCCAGATTAGGAATCCACATACCAAATTTCACGTTCCTAGCTTCGGCGGTTTGGCCAAGCCGCCAATGGGGAGCTTTTCCCCTTCTTACGAAAATCCGGTCATTACAAACCCTTTATTTCACTCTCCGATGAAATTTCCAAAATCCGCTCTATACAGATGTCTACTTTTGTAAAGAAACTCACGTACCAAATTTCAAGTTCCTAGCTTCAGCGGTTTGGCCAGACCGCCAATTGGGAGACTTTTTCCCCTATTAGCCCCTATTTTACCACGTTTCTGGGCAAAACTCCAAAAAGTACCTAATGAGGGAGTTGGGTCATATCCGAAAGAACACATATTGAAAATTTCAGCTTTCCATCCCAAGAGGTTTGATAAGGCCCCCAAGTGGGAGACTTTTCCCCTTAGCGGACGTCTACGCTGGAGGATTGACCACAATGCCAAATTTCAATTTCCTAGGCTGGCCGATGTTGAGTCAGTCAGTGAGTGAGTAACGTTATTCTCTTATATATATATAGAAAATTGTCCGTCAATCCGTCCGTTTGTCTTTCTGTCAGTGCAATAGTGCATCACGCGATGCATTTGATTACGTTTGTTGTTTTATTTATTTTATTATTTACGTTGTTAATGTATTTACCCGGTGTATTTAATTAACAATTTTTAGATTTATTAGTTAAAAAATAAAAATTCCTAGAAGTTCATTGCAATTGAACTTGTTAAATGGATATTTGAATATTGTAATATAGATTTTAATAAAAAAAAATTATACGAAATTTAATTAATAATCAATACTTACCCAGCAACATCTGAACCTGTTCTAGAACAACTTTTATTACCACCGGTTACATGGAACCGGTTCTAGAACAGGTTCCATGGAGTCGAAATGTAAGTTGTTACTGTCCCAGAACCAGTTATATAACTGGTTCTAGAACCGGTTCTAAAGCAACCTGTTCTTGTTTGGAGGTAAAGAACCTATTGCAAATAGGACAAACCCCATAAAAGAACCAGTTGCAGAACCGAAATTAGAACCTGTTATAATAGAACCAGTTGCAGAACCGAAATTAGAACCTGTTATAATACAGTATTAGCTGTTCTGCAACCAGTTATTTGGATTTTACTATTTTACTGGGTACTTACCAATATTTAATTTCTAAACAAAAATTAACTTTGTAATTTGATTTTTATTTAAATGATTCCTGTGATTTCCTGTGAAAATAGCAGAAAAAGCTACTAAAAAAATCTAAAAATAACGTAAATTTTTTTTAATTTTTTTTGTGATTTTTTTTTGTTTACTAATAATTAGAAATTTTTTTTTTTTGCTGATTTTAGCAGAATTATTTGTTACTTCCAATATAATTTGTTACTAGAATATAATTTTTTTTTAGATTCAACAGATTTATTTTTGTTATTCTTATCTTACTTATATTTAGTAAAACAAATCTGGGAATTTTAAAAGTTTTTCTTACAAAGTCAATTTGAGTTAACTTTTAGTAGTTCAATGGGTGTAGTTCTTTTTTTCTATGGGTGTAACTAGAATACTTCGATTTAAAATATTTGTCAACAAAGCACCCAACGTCGGGCTTTTCTTGTCATTTAACAACAATATGAATTGTTTTTTATTAATTTAAAAATGCTTGGCCCTTTTTTTAATTGTTTGGCTCATTGATAAGCCCATAGCCATTTTAGTTCTAAGTTTATTTTTGCCTTTTAAAGGTTAACCAGATGCAAAAAATATGACTTTTGCAAGACGTTTATACTTTTGGTACTTGCAATAAATGTTTAAGCAAGGCTCCTATTAAATATTAATCAATGGATGTCTAGAAAACAGCGAAAATCCATAAAACAATATATGTGGCTTACATATCAAGTTTTTACAATTAGCCCTTTATTCACTTTTGTCACAGAACTCACTTGTACACTAAGGCGGGTCGCTTGAGAAAAAAAAAAAATTTAGTGGCCTCCTGAACATAAACTTAGGACTTTTCTAAGAATATTATAGAAATATATCGTGTTTTGCAATAACCGTTAGTGAGCTGGACCACCTTTAAAAAGGTTTTTCGTTCCAAGAAACTGTATACAAAAGGGGTATCAAATGAAAGATGTTTTGAAGATGCATCTAAAAAAAAAAATTCAAAATACTACTTGACGTATAGATGGCGGCAGTAGCTGTAACAAAATTACTTTGATGAAAAGTGGCCGCCTTGTAAAACATATGTTTTAAGTTTCAAGGCGCCACGTTGCTTAGCATTTTTTTGGAACCATCAAAAATAAACGATCTCAGTGAATTTGTAAACATGGAAACAATTTATCACAGTTATGTAATTTAATATTTTCATTCGAAATGTATCAGTCCAACTAATATTAAAGCCGAGCTAGATTCTACTCTGGGGGGGTCTGCTCCTTCATTTACGAAGGATAATATTTTATATTAAAAATAGTTAAAAGTTCCGAAAATTTTGTCATTTTTAAGAATTTCTTACACAATAGGGTTATAACTTTTTATATTTTTTTGCAAATATCAAAAATTACATGGCATAGCCGTGTAGTCCTTGAAAAAATATTAAGTTCCATGATTTTACTTTTTCGCGGTCGTTTAGAAAATCCTCGCACCAAACGCAATGAAGTTTAGATTAAAAGTTTTTAAAATTTGTTCAAAATGTAACATTTTACATAAAATTAAATAGTTTTTTGTTACCTACAATACTAAAAAATATTTCTTCTCCATTTCAGCGCACACATACACTTTGGACTATTCTATTTAAAATAAATATTTGAATAAAAAAGGCTTTTAGAAATTTAGAGTTCGAAAGGTTTTTGTTCCGAATTGACTTAAAAAACCTATATTTATTATCAGTACAATATTGTCCATATGGTGGCGCCATGTAATTTGGTTTGAGAAACAAAAAATTTGTAACCCTAATACACAAGTCTTATTTAAACGTTTGGAAAACTTTTCGGAAGAGTTTGTTTGGAAAACATACTCAAATTTAAATTTAGTTTTCAAAAAAGAATTTCTGAAGAGAAAATATTAAAATAACAACACCAGCATATGATTTTCGAAATAATATTTAAGCTTCATTGCTCGGAACGGAATTTATTTACAAAATGTTATTAATTTTTAGTTTCCGACTAGCTAAAACCTTTTTTAAGCAATTTTATCAAAAAAAAAATAAATTTGATAAATTAGTTTTAAATATTCCGCTTTTTGTATCAAAATTACGCTTTCTGCCAAATTCCGCTTTTTGATCAAAAACAGTTGGTCGTGTTAGTTACAAGACAATTAAGTCATGTGTAGGGCTCGGAAGTTAATCAGTTTATACTCGTGTTTTATGTGCATAATACATGCATTCAAAATCGCAAATATGCACTGAAAATTTTGCATCTGTCAATTTACATAATTTTGTTTTAAAAAGTGGTTAAAAATTTGGAAACTACCATTAATCACTAAATACCTGTAGTTTTCTGCAATCTTTGTCTTCGTGATAAAAATGTATATATCCAAAAAAAAATATCGTAAATTTAAATATAAAATTTTAAACATATCAAATTATGCATCAACGAATCGATAAAAATTTGTTGATTCTCAAAGACTAACTACAACAATCATGTATTTACATGTACTTTCGAGCCCTAGTCATGTGTTTAATCTAAAACATTAAAGAAATATCTTAGATATTTTTCAGGGACCGTAAATAATGATTATTGTTCTTTTTTTTAAATCAAAAAATCAATCACTTAGAACGGACATAAAAACAAATTTATTGCACCATTATTATTATTTTTTGACAATCTTTGCATATTCGTCATGATTTTTCAATTTTTAAAGTTTTCTTCAATGGTAATGATTATTTTTGAGTAATAATAAAAAAAATCAGCCATAATCATTAGTTTTGAGCAAAAAAAAATAAAACTCAAAAATAATCATTATTTATGATTTTTATTTTTTTCGCTCAAAATAAAACTCACTTTCAATTTACAATAATTGTACTTATGAAATAATTTTTAATAATTTTTTTTCGCCTTGCTTGGTTCCTCTGGATTTGTTTTATGAGGATATGCAACTATGTTGGTAAAAAAACCTCACAAAAAAGTCATAAATTGAAAGTGAGTTTTATTTTGAGCGAAAATAATAAAAATCATAAATAATGATTATTTTTGAGTTGTATTTTTTTTGCTCAAAAATAATGATTATGGCTGATTTTTATTAATATTACTCAAATAAATCATTACCATTGAAGAAAATCCTTAAAACTCATAATATAATCATTATTGTGTAATTTTTATTATAAAACTCATAATGATTATGTTCCCTGATATTTTTAAGAAACTGTTCATTTGTTTAAAGAATTAATGAAAATTTTGAAATTGCATCAATACACTCAAATAACTTTCAAAAAAAAAACGAGAATTATAATGAAAATTCTTATAAAAAAATACAAAAATTCAAATAAAATTTAAAATTTAAACTGCTACTGAACGACTGCAGTTGAAAATAAAATATAATAAAATAATAAAATAAAGTAATATGAAATTATTATAACAAAATGTGTTAATAGAATTTGTAATATTGGATTTACTTTCACACATTATTTACACACATTTATTCTTTAAAAAAGAACACAATTTTTAATTTTTTAATTCATGTGACTAAAATATATGATTTTTTTTTTATTTATTTTATCACAAGTGGGTGTTAGGCTTCTATATTATTTAAATGCTTTAAGTTTTTATTTAGAGAAAAATATGTAAAATTAAATTTTATTAATATTTTGTTTTAATTTTGAAAACAAAAACTTTAAATATAAAAAAATAAACTAAAATTCAAAATTTGTAAAACAAATTTTTGTTTTGATTAAAGTAAATGTCAAAAATAGATTTTGAAATTAATAATCATATCTTTGAATTGTGACCCTGACATTGCAAGTAATGAACAATCTACCCGGGTAAAAATTGTAATATGGAGTCTAATATAATTATATCTCATTTGATAAGTTCCCATATATTAATTTATTTTTATTTTACTGTTTCACTTAGAATACTATGTAGGTAAAGACCACTGCAAATGTAGTTAAATACAAATGAAATTTCCCTTGAAAAAAAAGGACTACTTACAATTCATTAAATTTAACTGACTTTGTCATTTGTTATTGACTATTTAAAAAAATAATCACAGTTGTAGTAAAAATGAAACACATATGCAGTAAAACATAAACAAACATTTATTTGCACAAAAATGTTTATATTTTGTATTAAAAATACAAAAAATATTTTTCGGACTTTCTATATTTTCATATATTTAGTTAGAATATTGTTCTACCTCAAGTCTAAAAATCTAATCTGATATTGTCGTAATAGATTTTATTTGTGGGTTTTAAAAATTTTGATCATGATAGACAATACAATTGTTTCATTGGCATCACCCAAATCTTCAGCCAAAATCACCTTTAAAAGAAATTTATGCTTAAACAGCAGCGATTATTAACTTACAACAGCGATTATTAACTTACCCTTATCCAGTAGGTTTGTAAATTTCATTTGGCAAATTCAAGTCGAGCCGTTTTGTGGCTTGGTAATATCATTGGCACAGACATCAGCTTTTGGCGAGTAATTCTCTGGAAATCCTTTAAGAGCCTACTAATTTACACATTCATCGATTATTCGATTTAGACTCTTCATTGTGTTGCTGGCACAGTTGATTATTTTACGCCAGGCCCGATCAGAAAGTCTTTTTTTGGGCTTATTTAACCAAAAATAAGTACTGGGATTTTTTTGCAAAATTTGTGAACACCACATGCGAACGATTTATTTTAGTAGCAATTTCCCGAAACTTACGCCATTTTTTAAATAGGCTGAAATTTCCCCTTTTTCAAAATCACTTAGAAATGAACCACGCGGCATTTTATTGCAAATTGATTAAAATCGCATAATAAACAAAATCAATTGTTTAATTTGTATTTATTAACTATAAATTTTTTGTTTACCGTTATATGTAATTATAGTTATGAAACACAACAAAATATTATTACACAATTTTTCCCTTTTATTTAATTAAGTAATCTCTTAAATTTTACACAATAAGAGATCAGTTATCACACTCTTAAAAACGGTTATAAGTTTAAATAAACATTTTGTAATATTAGAAAAAATAGCAAAAATCCTTCGGAATTATAGTTATGCAACGCAGTGTATAGGCGCCTAAAACACAATTTTTTTGTGCATGAAGTTTCTGTCCATGGCTGCAATATATAATTTTTATTTGTGGTACATATTTCGCACATAATTAGATTAACCATATATAATTGTATATGACATATACGATTATATATTGGTCGATATGTAATAAGATGTAATTATATGTGGCATCGTATAAAGAAATTTAGTAGAAAAAAATGTATGTATAATAACACATACACATTTGTATTTACGTGCTAATATCATGCAATAACATATATATTTGTATAAAATAATGCATAATTATATGTAAACGTTTTTGCTCGGATTTTGTTATAACATTAACATGGTTATATGTAGCAATATGCCAAAATCGACTTTTTGCGAAAAAGAACTTTTTTATTGTTGAAAATGGTTCTTTAGGGTATCAGAAGCAACTTTTGTTCCGCGACTTTTTTATAATTCCGTTATTTACAAATTTACCGTTATTTTTAGGTTCTTGAAGAAAATCAAAATTTTGACCGTTAAATTTCCAGAATTCGACCAAATGTTGTTTGGCAACTTTGTACAAAATCATATGGCGAGTACTTTTGCAGAACATATGAACTCAAAATATTTGCAAATACAGGGTGTTTTGATGCATTTTTTAAAAGAAATGAATTTTACGCCATCTAGCGGCAATAATTTGTACTAACAAAATTCAACAATTAGAAAGGTAATTGAATACCTTTCCAACAAAAAAAAAAAACTTGAAATCGGATGAAAAATAACCGAATGAGAAAGAAAAGATCTATATGATAATGAGATAGTACCAAATTTATATTAAAATATGTATGTAAATTTTATTAAATTGATCATTAAAGTTTACATTTTTAGTTTTGCGAAAAAAATTTTAGTTATTTTACTAGAATTGTATTTAACAGAAATCTTTATTATTTATACTTTTAAAAACATCAAGTTATTTTATTATTTAAATTTTTAGAGATCTACATAAGAGTGCAAATTCTTTAGCTTTTCTTTGAGACTCTAAATCCAAATTTGCTGTTTGCCAAACTTTTTCACCGTGATAGTTATAATTTAAACCTCTCAACATGTTTATTTGCTTTTTAAGAATTTTTATCCGATTACTCTGTACATCGACATAAGATAGTTCATTTAATAAATTAAATAATTCCATAGGCTCATTCACATCAAGCAAATTTAGAAATAGGACTTTACTCTCCGTACGTCGTTTTTTTACTTGTTGTTTGCTCTCCATCTCTTCCAATCTCTTTATTCGTTCCTCAGCATTCCATTTTTTATTTTGCTGAAAAACCTTTTTCATTATTTTCACACCATTTTCCATATCTTGCTTCGTTGGATAGAACTGCAAAATATCGAAAAGGAAGTGAATGCATTTGTTTTGCCGGGCCTTTACTTGCTGACATCTGGTGTATATTTCTTTATGAGGTGCCATATCCTCGTTCCTCTTCGCCATCGCATGACCCAGAAACTAATCCTTATGTATTTTGACCTTCTGAATTCGATTCCGTCATTAGAAATGAATTCAATTGTTGGGTTTTTCTGTAATTTACAAGGACAGTCCACAAAGTGAACCTACCCGGTTTCTTTGTAAATTTGACTTATTGTTAGTTAAAATTTTTTAAAATTTTATTTCTTTATATAAGATCAAGTCTGGTTTATTACGAAAAAAATAAGAGGTGTTTTAATAAAACCTGTCAAAAATTTTAAAAGTAACATGGATTTAAACAAACACTTTTTAACATGGTCAAATTTACAAATTAGGTAAGTTCACTTTGCGGACTTTGCTTGTAAATTACATGAAAACCCAACGATATAATTCAATTCTAGTGCGGCATCGCATTCAGGAGGTCATAATACATAAGGATTGGTGGGTCTGGTTTCTGGGTCAGAACCTTTTTATATTTTTGTGAGGCTGTGTAATTCATAAGCACGCAAAGGTGACGGCTAAAATATCTACTGCCGCTTTATCGCAATAGTAAATGAAATATAAGTATATTTACTTATCACATGGAAAGGAATTTTGTTTCCCAAAGTGAAAACAGTGTCTATGTTCTTAATAACTAATGTATAACTAATTTCAGTAGCATAAATTTACGTTTTTTTTAAAAATTCACCCTGTTTTTTTAATCAATTAATAAAATTTGTCGAAAATAGGCTGTACTGTTTGTAATACGGCACAAATTCGGCTGAATATTATGCCTTGGGAGACAACATAGTTGTTGATGACTAAAATATCTAAAATTCTGCCGTGGTGCTTGAAGATAACATTCCTACTTCAAAAGTTATAAGTGAATGAAGGTCAAAAAACCCCATTTTATTAATTTGTTTCGCCTTTTTTTTTACATTTTCCTAATTTTCTTGTAAACGAAAAATGCGATCGCCAAGCACCACGGCAGAATTTTAGATTTTAATGTCATTAACAACTGTGTTGCATGGCAAGCCATAATATTCAGCCCAATTTGTGCCGCGCTAAATGTTAGAAGTAGTATTTTCTTACTTCCAAGTTTTGTTGTTGCCACTTTGTTTTTTTCAGTGTATTATTCCAACAAAAACCAAAAATGGAAGATTACTACCCAAACTAACTATTCAACACATAAAAACATTGATTTTGTAGCTATTAACATAAATAATGCGTTTAATTCATAAAAAGTCAAAAAATCCAAGTTTTAAGGGCCACCCTAAATATCCGTTTTAGGACAAGTGAGGGGCATTCTAATAAGCAAGTAGGGTACCTGACTCTACCCCCGAAACATATAAAATCATTCGGGATTAATAGCTTGAAAATGAAAAAGTTGTTTTTTTTGGCATATTGCTAGTTATATGTGAAGTCACATGTAATAAAGTCGTAACTAATCAAAATTGATTATAATTATAAACTATACCGAAATATGTATGGGATTTTATATAAAGCTATATAAAATTATAAGGAAAACATTTTCAGTATGACGTCATAGTTTAATAAAACTTAGCATGATACAATATATAATCATATCGATTTCGATTATTATTATATGGCTTATGTAGTTATATATGGAGTAAGATTTGGGGACATATAATAATATCAAGTACCATATAAAAAATGCTGTTACTAAAAATTATCAGATGCTTTTCTTTATAATGGTACAAGACGTAATGTTAGTCCATTCAAACACAGATATGACTTAATCATATTATATATGACTAGATATAAATATTTTTGCACGGGTATTAATATTTTCACACAAAAAATTCGACGTTGCTAAAATTAAAAAGATAAGCTTAAATATAAGAATTACTGTTTCGTAGTTCTATCTAAAATTCGGACGTTTGTTTAGAATTTTGATCATTTATTATACATGTGATATTTTAATGTTTACGCATGATTTCAAAATACGTTGATGTTGTTAAAAATTTGTTTTATTTTTATAATCTTCATGCCACCCGGCATTTACCACCATACCTACTTCTAAAAACAAAATCTTATCGATTTTGATTTTGATTTCGTCAAATACTATCTCAGCTGTTTTTTTTCAATTTCTTTCGAACATGCTACAAATTAATGATTTAACTAACATGAAAACGTGTTACGTTTATGTAGTCGTTGTGTTACTTTAAGCCGTTTTTTTTTTTGTTTTTTAATTAATTTTGATTATAATTTCGAGTTTATCATAAACAGGGACAGGAACTTCATGCACTGAAAAGAAGTGTTTTAGACACCTATAATATACAGTTGAACCTCGATTATCCGGGCCTCTATTAACCGGGTACATCTGTTAACCGGCATGCTGGCGGTTTGATTTATACCTCTATTAACCGTGTTTGCCTCTGTTATCCGTGCTAATATTTTTTTTTTCCTCTATTAACCGTGCTTCACCTCTATTATCCGTGCAGCACACATATTTATTTGCTTGTTTTTTCTTTTCGCCTACATACAAAGAGTTAAAATTCGGGAAAAATAAATAACTTCTATTAACCGTGTTTTCGATTATCCGTGCTGAGTCCGGTCCCGTGCAACCCGCATAATCGAGGTTCAACTGTATATGAAGAATCTTAAAATATGCTCTAAAAATTAAAAAAATATGCATTTAAGTTTGTTTAAATTAATAATTTTTATATTTCTAGGCAATTTTAATTAAATTTTAAAGTTAATTTGCATTGTTTAATATATTTTCTGCACACATTTTGCACAATTGACACACAATTTTAATTGTTTAAATTGAAAAATACGCATTGGCTTGATCAGCCAAAATCAGCTGATTTGCTGTTTGACACACAAAAATATTTTGTGTTCAGATTACGCCAAAGAAATATTTCATGTTTTTTGTCAAATATTTGACTAATCTGAACGTACCTTAAGAAAAATTTAATAAAAACATGCCATAAAATATGCATTTAAAGCAAAATAAGTAAAAATATCCAATAAAAATAGGCATTTAAGAAAAATATATGCAAAAATAGTCATTTAAAGCAAAATCTAAGCAAAAATATGCGCTAATAAATCGATGTCATTTTAACGCTAACTCTTTGATTCACAAAGCTATTTTGTTTACCTTGTTCTCAGACTTAAAGAAAAAAACATGCATTTCCATGAACTTCCGCTCCCTAATCACAAAATATGTATAAAAAAATTGTTATCTCTTGCAAAAAAAAAAAAAAAATTTAAAAACTTGTTTTTTGTTTTGTTAAAACTTTTTTTTTGTTTTGTTAAAACTGATAAGACATTTTTTATAATTTTTTTTTATAATTTTTTTTTTTAATTTTTTTTTTTATTTTTTGACGTATTTTCTTATCTTATCAATTGATAACAAAATATTAATGATTATTAATATTTTTTTTTATTATTTTTTTTAGTTGCTGGCAACAACAATTTATTTTTTTTATTTACACTTGAAATAGTTGTTTTAACATCATTTTTATCATTGTTATTTTCTTTATTTAATCGTTTTAATAAATCATTAATCTATAATTTAAATAATTATTCTCAAGATATGTGGTATCTCGATATTTTTAATTTATATTTGTATGACTCAATTGATTGGAAATTCTTTATATAGACGATGTATTTGTATCATATATTATTTTTTTTTTAATATTTTGTTACTGATTTTAAAAATTTGACACACCTCCTTTTTGCGTATAATTTTTTATTTTTAACTTTTTATCAAAAACTGTTTCGAGCTAGAAAACATTTTTTTATATACTTACTTTCAAAGTTGATTTTTATATTCTTTGTATAAAATTGTATGGGTTTTTTTTGCTAAACTTCCTAATTAGTGATGCATTTTCTTAGAGAAAAAACGTGATCATGTTTAAATGTTGTTTTTTTTTTATAAAGGAGGGGATTTTTATATAAAGTTCATTTGTATTTTGTTGCAAATATGCATAATAATTGTATAAGAATTCAAAATTTTCCTATACAATAGATTTAAATTTTATACAATTTTGTTAATTCGATTGAACAGAAAATTCTCTGTAAACTAAATTTAAATATTAAGAGTTTTTTTTTATAGCAAAATTTCAAGATTTTTTAAATATATTTGTTGTTTAAAAACATTTATTTCATTCAAAACTATTAAATATAAAAATGTTAAGTTTTCATTTGATCTTCTTTTATTTAATTCTTCTTATTTTAAACGAGCTTAATATCCTTTATTTATAAATTATTATTATTTATTTCCAATATTTCGTCTGCACATTGGGTGACTTCTTCAGGGAACAATTTTTATAATTTTTTTTTTTGTATGGAAAATAATAGATAAAGTTGTTTTTCAAAAAATCGAGAAAATTAGATGACGTTCGCGTCACAAAATGTTTTAAGTATGACAGAGGACAATCGTATTACTAAATGCTTTTTGCATCAGATAAATTCGATAGCAACTTTCGAATATATGTCTCTTCAAACTTAAATTCGATTGAGATTTAAAATTATTTTTTGTTTATTAATGCCGTAAAATAAATGCCATTTTTTGAAAATTGAAAAAAAATGTGAATATGTTTTATTGGCTACATATAGAATATATGTTATAAATATAAATAAAATTTAAAGATATATAGTCAGAAATTAGGGGTTTTCTGTGTTCTTTATGGGTCACATGATGTTCTAAGATTGGCGCCCAACGTGGAGCCTTTACTGTATATTGATTCAAAAATGTTAAATGTTCAAACAACACTTTTGATTGTTTATCGAAATCCAATATATAAAACTAAATTTCATATGTTTTAGCTGATTTTGAAATTCATTTCTTCGTTTATTAAGAGAAAAAAACATTCTGTTGAACATAAGACAACAAATTTTGTTAACTATCTAGTGTAGAAAAACATTATGAAGTAATGGGTTATATAACTCCATATCTGGTACAATAATAGAAAACAAATCTGTGGAGATTTTTGCTAAAACTACTAAAAACTTGTTCTTAATGATGTTGCAGGAAAAATGGCTAAAAGTAACAGATTTAACAGCAAAAATAAGTTGAAAATAAAACATTTTAGTTATATATATGTTAAATTTTAGTTAATTAAAATTTACAATTGAATCTGCTAAAATCAGCAAAAATGTTGCTAAATTTTAGTAGCGAAAATAGGCAAATAAATTTAACATTTTGAGTGTTTTTAAAACTTGCGCTTCTAAATTGTGTAGTTTACAATTTTTGAGTTAATTCCTTTCTTGATTCTAACAGGATTTACTGTGATTTGCATTTAACAAAATTTTAACTAAATACAAGGTGGCGCAAAAGTAATCCTCCTTTCAGAAAATGCTATAAATACACGTTAATAAACAATGTTACGCTACACTGCTCCAGATTGCGGAATATTGGTGACTATTTATTTGACCAATAATCGGTCTGTGACTTTGGCACAACGTGAATTTCGTCGCAGATTTCCTGGCCGTCCAACGCCTACTGGTGAAACACTGCGACGTTTAGCCGCTCGCCTCGAAGAGACTGGTACAAAACGAGATGCTGCCAGGCGTGGCAGACCCCGGAGTAGCCGTTCTGCAGAGAATATTGCTGCTGTAGCCGAGGATGTCATGCAAGCGCCGTCGACATCGACCAGACGACGTGCCACGCAAATGGGTATCAGTCGACGGTCTTTACAGCGAATTTTGGTACGAGATTTGAAGATGTTTCCGTACAAAGTCCAGACGGTGCATCAGCTGTTAGCTGCTGACCGCCAATCGCGTGTAACATACGCTCAAGCCATCCTTAATCACCACCAAGAGGAAGATGATTTTTCATCAAAAATAATCATGAGTGATGAGGCCCATTTCCATCTTAGCGGGTACGTAAATAAGCAAAATTTACGCTTCTGGGGCACTGAAAATCCGCGTGTAACCCACGAAGAGCCATTACACCCGCTCAAAGTCACTGTATGGTGCGCTGTTTTCGCTGGACGAGTCATCGGACCTTTTTTCTTCGAAGACGTCGCGGGCCATACGGTTACTGTGAATGGTGAGCGCTACAGAGCAATGATCAACGAGTTCTTTTTGCCGCAACTTGATGAATTGGGATTGGAAGTCATGTGGTTCCAACAGGACGGTGCAACGGCACATACTGCACGTGCCACAACCGATATGCTGAAGGATGCATTTCCCGGGCGCCTAATCTCCCGTTTTGGCGATTTGCACTGGCCAGCAAGATCGCCTGATTTGACCGCTCCAGACTTCTTTTTGTGGGGCTTTTTGAAGTCGCGGGTTTATGTCAACAAGCCTCAGACTCTTGCAGCTCTTAAAGACAATATCCGTCAAGAATGTGAGGACCTATCGCCGGAAGTTTTGGCCAAAGTGATGGAAAATGCCATAAAAAGGGCTCAAATGACAATCAACTGTGGCGGCGGCCATTTACATGACATCATATTCTCGACTTGATGTAAAAAAAACTAAAATACCAAATAAAAATAATCCACAAGAAGAATCAAAGTTTTTCATTTTTTTTTTAAATTACAGCCAAAAAACATCGGAAGGTTATTTTTGCGCCACCTTGTATAACAAGTTTTTGAATGCTGCTTTTATGTCTACAAATATACAGCAACATATTTTGCTAATTTTAACATTTTCAGTTAACTAAAATTCAACACGAATATAAAACCCGATTTTTTTAAATTTAACAGTTTTATTTTTGCTGTTTTTAGCAAAAATATTGTAAAAACGCAAAAAAGCCAAAGTATAAAATGTGGTAAAATAACACTTTTTTAAGAAAAGTTTAAAATTAATAGAAAAAATAATGTCATACGAGTAAACAAAATCATTTTTAGTCAAAAAAAATATAAGAAAAATCTAAATTCTTAAGACAAAGCAATTTTAAAGCTCAAAATTGGAAAATCCAATAAAAAACTAAAATGGGTAAAAAAATGCACAAAAAAGTCATACAAGTGAAAAAGCTGATTTGTCTTCTCTGGTAATTTTTTTATATTTGCTTGCGGAGCGAAATTAAAAGTTATTATTACTCACCAGCATACAAAAAAAAAAAAAAAAAAAACAAATAAAAAATCGACAAGATTTCAAGCTGTTTGCTATTTAAAAAAAAAAAATCGGTCTAGCGGTTAAGAAGTTGTGATTAAATATGTGAAGAAACCCATAACTTTTCCATACAAATTATGTATTTTAGTACAATTTAAGAGTGAATAAATATGTTGATGAATATTCTAGTTCATAACATATTTTTTCATATTTTTCACTAAACGCTTAGAGGTGAACATGATTTCTTATATTTCATATTCACCTCAAACATTTTCTTTTAAAACAAAATATTTTTTTATTAAAAAAATAGATTATCACATTTTTTTACTACGAAATTTCTATTCACATCCGAACAAATTTTTCACCTTAATGTTTGCTTTCACCAACAAATTTTTTTTCCTGAATTTTTTTTTTTATTCTTCAAAAGTTGTTTTATTATCAATTCTTTTATCTCAATATTTTTGATTTAATTATTTTTTATATTATTTGTGACAAAAGCACTGCGGAGTCTGTTGTTAATGTTTTTACATATTATTTAACCCATTAATGCCCATGGCGATCTAAAATAAATAGAATTCCGGAATTGTGTGTAAAAGTCTACCAAGGGGAATCTCCCAAAGGATTCTCTCCAATCTTAATAAAATTTGGATATGTGATACAGAAAAAAAGAAATAAGGAACTCGTATTTTTTTTAGCGCCCAATCTCACGTTTAATGGTTAAAAGTTAATATATTTTTTGTATGAAAACATGTCTGAAACTAATGAAATTCCGCAGCATTGAAGCACTCGAGAAAACAAAAATTTTGATGCGAATATTGCCTATTTAGTGTGTAAGACTTGAAATTATTTGAAATATTAAATATAAGTAAAAAAGCTCTTCAGAAAAAGTCGCATAAAAGCCGAGCAATTACGACATCGAGGGGGTGTCCTCGATTAAATTTAATATGCAACATATTTTTTTGCTTAATCCAAGTATAACCCTTTAACAAAATGCTAGTTTTAATATCACTTAAAACACATTTTTTTAATAACAAAAATACTTACTTAAAAATACTAAAAGCTCTTTCATTTATGTGTCTCCAAAAGCTCTTAAATTTGATACCCCATTTGTCTAAAATGTCGCTGAAACAATTCGAAATAAGCTGAAAAAACGAAAACTGTGGTCTTTTTTGACCCCACTTTGTAACCTCTAAACATGATATTGGGCCGCTAAAAAAATACGTGTCACTTACTTTTGTTTTCTTTATCACATATCCAAATTTTATTAAGATCAAACATCCAAATCTCATTGTAAGTGAAATAAAGTCCAAGTGAAATAATAAAAAAAAAATTTATCAATAAAGTTTAGTACATTTTTAGTGCAGTTTTAGTACATGATGTTAAATGTATTTTAAGTTACTTGATGCACAATGAAAAATAACATACTTCTGTTTGAGGTTTGAGGTTTAACCTCGTTTACTTTTAACTTAAATGTACACTCAATTAAAAAAGTCTGAGAACTTAAAAGAAAAATCTTTAATTTTACTGAAAATTAACTACACTCAAAAAAAAAAGTTTGTAAAGTCAGCAAAATTTTAGTCAGGAGGGTGATTGCAAAAAAATTGCTAATGTCAGCGAGCTGATTTTTAGCAACAAAATTAGTAGATTCAGCAAAAGTTTTGCTAACACTTAGTGGATTAGAAATACAAAGCCTTGCTAAAAATTAATAAATTTTTTGCTGAATTTTATTTGCTGAAAATCATAAAACATATTTTTGTTATTCTTTTTAAAAATAACTTACAATAATTACGAAATATAAAAATTTTCACTTCCCACATTGACGACATGAATTAATTTAATATCTGAAAATATAAGAAATAAATATATATAACATAACAAAAATTTTCTTTCAACTACTTACATCAATGGTTGTCTAAATGATGCTTGCTTTTAAAGGACGCAACTGCCGAAGATAATTATAGAAACGAAACGAAAAAATAAACAAAAACAAACGAAACGAAAAAACAACCCTTTTTTTTTGCAATAAGAAAAAGGAACCATACAAATCTACCTAAGATGTGTCTCTTTGTCTTTTGCTTTACTCTGTCTACATGTTTATGTTTGTTTGCAATTTGACCACACTAGATTATTAATCTATTAACATTTATTATAGAAATACATATAAATTTAAATATTTTCTTTTGTCTTTTATTTTATTAATAGACAATAATTTTCACAAGCCGGTGACAACGCAAAATTTAAGTTGTTTTAATCCTCAATTTTGTTTTATGTATGAAAAACAGATACAAAAATCTTCCATGGTTGATTTTTTTATATGTCTTATTAGAGTTGTACTTTTTAGTATCATTTTCCTTTTCTCTACTACATCTTGACATGCCGCGACATCTGCTTCATTCTGCGTATATCTTTCAATCTGGTTGTCGTCCACAGTATTAATGTGCTTATCAGCACAATTTTTTTTAGCAAAACTAATTAGTAAAGCATTAGTATAATATTAGTAAAGCATTAGTATAAAACAGTTAAGTGCTGAATAAGTATAACAAAAATTTTAGCTGAAAACACGATTTTAGCAAAAAATTTGCTAAAAAATAGTATACCTGATTTACAAGACGTTTTACTAACTTTTCTACTAACTTATTTTTTTTGAGTGTAGTTTTAGGCCAGCAGACCGTTGAGCTAATTTCAGCGAAAAGTGTCTGTAATTATTAGTAAAGTGAAAGTAGTATGAGAAATTAGTAAAATATATTAAAACTTCATAAAATTTTAGTAAACCCTTAATGCGAATCGATTTGCTAAAATCAGTCAATTGTTTTTACTGAAAATAATATACAAAAATATTTTATTACAAAATTCTTATATTTTGTTAGAATATTGTACGACCTCAATTCCAAAATCTAATATAATATTGCCATATTAGATATTATTTGTTGCTTTTGACAAAAAAAAAATCGGGTTTCATATAGTTTTGATTTTTTAATTAGGTTTACCAAATCAGCCAGTTTATATAGTAAGGCTTGAGTACTAAATGTTCCGTTAGCTACTAACTAGGACTTTGTTGTATCCCATATAAATGTCTAATTAAACTGTTTGTTAAATTTTAACTGGACTTTCAGTAATCGGGCCTAAGGCAGACAAATTCTCATACAGTTGATTTTGTCTGTCGTATGTAATGTCTCGGTTTGAGTTAAGCCAATTATTGCTTGCTATTGCGGACAACTGGAGATTTGGGTGATGCCAATGAAACAATTGTATTGCCTATCATGAAATTTATCAAACTTTTGGAAAAACAACAAATAAATATCATATTAGATTTTGGATTTGAGGTAGAACAATATTCTAACTAAATAAATATATAAAAATAATATATTTGTTTGCCATTTGTTTTACATTATAAAAATATTCAACTTGAAAAAAACAATAGATGAATTATTTGCTGATTTAAGCTACTCGTATTTAAAAAATTAGTAAAATATTTTGCTTAAATCAGCAACGATTATTAGTTAAAAATTTTGTAATTTGTAAATAGAGGATAGAAAAAAGTTTTACTCAAACATTGGGATATAAAAAAAATGTAATATTCTTTGTACCATTTCTTTTTTTATTTGAGTGTAACAGTGGGTAAGAATAATGGCTTAATAAAATATTTCAAATATTGTAAAATGTAACTACTTTTCTAACTGAAATTTTTTAGTCGCACTTTAAATATTTTATAGGCAGATTTTTTAAATTAAATAACCCCTTAATAAAACAACAACTCATTAACACATTTATTTTATATAATCTATACAAAATTTAATTAAATTTTTTTACGTCTTTATTAAAAAAAAAAAAAAAAATTCTTCAAATCTAATTAAATTTAAGATTAAAATTAAATTTAGTATTTTTGCATGACACTTCAATGAATATTTTAAAAAGCAAAAAAATTAATTACTACCATTTAATAAAAAAAAAATCTACGAAATATAAAAACTGTATAAAAAAAAGTGCACGAAAATATGCAACCAAGCGGGCCAGCATAGTTTTCCGTTTTTGCCTTTTTGCATAAAATAAATGCAAAAATTACAAAAAGAAAAACGTAAAGGCCACTAAACCACAACAATTACTCAACGATTACAAAAAAATGCCGGTTTTGTAAAACGTCAATTCATAGAAATTGAAAAAACAAAAAAAAATCATACATCATTTAAAAACTCTTTGAGTTAACAAAAAAATCTTCAATGAATAATGTTATTTAAAAAAAAAATGCTCCTCATACTCTTCTGAATTAAACAAAAGAGATAAACAAAAGTTAAGAGCTAAACTGCAGTTAAGCAATTAACTATGAAATAATTCACAAGAGTGCAAACTGCAGGAGTGTGAACTGCACTCTTAAAAATGCATTTTTCAATTGCTGAGTTTTTTTTTTCATTTCTCTTGAGCTTTTTTTTTTTTTTTATTTAAGAGTTGAAAAAACTACTCATTTTAGTTTAAAATTGCACTTTTCTATAATACAATTGCATTTGTTTTCGTTTGCAATTACATTTTTATAACACTATTGGGTAAAATAGTATAGGTTTGATCGTAAATAATAATAAAAAAAATGTTTAAATCACGTGCTTCATTTGGCTCTTAAAAACTGAAGAAAACAAAAAAAAAAAAAAACACGAAGCAGTATATAATTTTTTTTTGATGCGATTTACAACGTTCTTTTTATTCAATTAAAAAAAATATTTAATTAAAAAAAAAGTAATAATTGAAGAAAAGAAGAAAAAAATCTATAAATTTTGTGCGCGTTTTTTTTTCGTAAAATTTTAGTAATTTGGAGAAAAAGAATGAAATTTATACTCTACAACAATACGAAGAGTCGGAAAAACTTAAGCTCGAAGAAATCCCCAATAACAACAATAATAATAAAACTGAGATTTTAAATGAAATTAAACCACAAGAAGAAGAAGAAAAAATTGAAATAATTATTGAACAAAAAAAATCTCTACAAGAAGAAGAAATTTCAAAAGCTGATTTGCAAGAAACAAAAATTGAAAAATTACCACTCAATAATATCAATAATAATCAAAATAATTCAGATAATAAATTAATAATTGAAAAAGTTATAAATAAACCCTTAAAAATAAATTTAACTCCAACAACAACAACAACCACAACCACAACAATAATAAATTCTATAATTAAACAAGAACAACAAAATCCGCCAATTATTGGTAAAAGCAATAATAATAATAATAACAATACAAAGCAATCTAAACCAACGATTATCCCTCCTCTTGTATCAGCATTACCACCATTACCACCACAATCTACTGTTCCACTAAATTCAGTAGCACCACCACAACCACCTATACAGGCCTACTGTCCCACCACTACTGTAACTCATTCTATATTCAATAAAAATATTTCTGTATCCTCTTCGAAATTCATTGATGATAATAAACTACGTCCTTCGAAGACTGTTACATCGTCCTTAATTTTACCCAAATTACCCACTACCACATCGACTCAATCGATATTACAATTACAATCCTTGAATGTTGCTCCTCGAGCTCAATCAGTAACAGCTTCGGTATTTTCGCCGTTATCCGTACAGCAAAAGCTACCATCAACCACTACTACGGCTGCAATTTTTGCTCAACAACCTGCAGGAGCAGTAAAGCCAACGCAACCGACTCAACAAGATATGAATAAAGGATATTTATCATTTGCCGAGGATGCCACTGAATTAACAAGTAAGTATTGAACTCTATTTTATTTCTTCAATTTTTTATATTAACAATATTATGGTGGTGTTAAAACTTTTAGTTAAAAAAAAAACCACTTAAATCGACTTAAGAAAATTTTCCAAAATTTTTGCAAGTCAGTACAACTTTTGAATAAATGAATTATTTTTGAGAGTCTACGGATGGTTTCCCTTTGATCGTAATTAATTTTTGATATGTGATCATGGTTGGTAACTAGGGATTACATGCCGGGATTCCCAGTTTCCGGATCTCCGAGAAAAATGTATCTTTTCTGTTCCTGAAATTTCGGCATTTTTGAAGAATACGATTTAAAAAATGAAAAATCTAAATATTCTATAATGCAATAATTAGCAATTTAAAAAAATAATATAGAAAATATAAATAGATTTCTTAGATTTTAACCTAAAATAAGACATTCAAAATCACTCCACTCCAAAACACTTTAAATTACCAAATTTTATCCAAATGTATGTTTTTGGTCAAACTCCTCGGATTGAGTCTATTGATAATATAATTTTTCGGACACTATTGATTTTATTATTCTTATAGTTTTAACACTTTTCTTAAACATTTTATTTTTTCTTTGTTTAAGCGAGTCCGTTTTTTATATACTGAAATTTCTTTCATATCATTTTATTTTTTTAATTAAAATCTAAGATTTAATGGAAAAAAGAGTATATAGTTTGCACAGTTTTTACAAGATTAACTGTTCAGTCCAAGGGCGGATCAATAAGTCCGTGACTTTTATTCAAAAAGTTATTTTTGCAAAAAAAAAAAAATTTATATTTCAACATAATATTAATTGTACAACGTTTCTTCAATTTTTGTATCCGTTCCAAAAAAAAAGGATTTTTCGAGGTCCATAAAATAGGCATTTCTTGGCCATATGGAGTCGTTTTTTTTTTTAATCCTTGTTAAATCGGTCCAATAAGTTGGCATAATATTCGCCGTTTATTGTTTTTCCCTTTTGAAGGTAATCGATTTTGATTATCACGCGTGCATCCCAAAACCCTGTTGCCATCAACTTATTGGTCACGATTACGTTTATGGTCAATTGAGAGCAAACGCGGCACCCATCTTGCAGACAGCTTTCTTAAACCCAACTGATCATTTAAAATCGAAACCACACTGCCATATGAAATGCCTATGGCATCAACAATCTCACGCACTTTTACTCTTCGATCGGCCAACACCATTATCGTGGATTTTTTCGTCATTTTGTATTGACCTCAATTGGCCGTCCAGAACGTTCAGCGTCATTTGTACTTGTTCGACCACAACGAAAGTCCGTAAACCACTTTTTTAACATTGAAATCGATTGTGCAGAGTCTCCATAGTATTTATCAAGCTTTTCCTTGGTTTGATTGACGGTTTTTTTTCGCAAAAAATAATGTGTAATGAGCACTCGAAATTCACTTGTTTCCATTTTTAAAAAAATCCACGGGGTTGTATGTTTTGAACAGCTGTTAAACGCAAAGTAAATGACGGAACTTGCTCAAAACTTGATAGTAGTCTATTAACAGGTGGTACTTGATGGGAGCAGTGTTGCATTTTATATAACTACGAGGGAAGTTCGAAAAGTCACGGACTTATTGATCCGCCCTCGTACCTACTAGACTTAAGAAAAGCTTAAACTTCTAAGAACAATCAATAAGAACAATCAATATCAACAAGAACAATCAATATCAACAATTTTATAATTTATTTTGGAACAGGATCCCGGGAATTTAGAAAACAACTTTGCGTTTTTCCGATATGTTATAGATAACGTTAAGGAAAATATTAAAGATGCCAACCACAATGAAATTATTGGAAAATTTAATAAAGTTTTCAATCGAAATAGTGGCCTGCAAACTTTGACTAATATGAAAAAATATATCATTTTAATAAGAATGAAAAGGATTCATTCATACATTGAAAACTAATCCACATCAGAATTACATGCTTTCAAATATGCTGCAGTTACATCTACAGGTGTGGAACTCGTATTTTCATTAAACTCAACTGTGGCAATAGTAGATCTTTTCTTTTTGATAACTTGAAAAAGTACATGATTGTACTATGCGATCAAAATTTAATAATGGAAAAATTGAATAAAAATTTAATATTTAACTTTTTATTTTTTACTCATTTTTGTTTTGCTATTTTGCCATTTTTGTCATTGCTTGTCTCATTTTTAATGGTTTTTTCGTGCTATTTTGCCTGCCATTTTTAAATTTTATCGTTTCATGAAAAACTTGCCCTGTTAATCACCTATTTAAAAAAAATAATATGTATATTATATTTTTACCCAATTTGTTCTTCCTTTTTACTATTTTGTTACATTTCTGTAACGAATCAAAAACTCCACTTAGCCGCACACATCGCTGTGTCGACCGTGGCTCAAGAGATAATGCTACGAGTCATAGCTTGTTGCATGGCTGTGGGTTTGAAACTCACTACGACACAATGTAAAAAGTTTTTCATATAGAGCAATTTACGTTAACCACTGATGAGTCCTTGGTGGGCACGAAACTGCGGCATTGTGTCCGTTAAATTCAATAAAAATGTGTTCTTCTTCTTCCTGCAAAAATCTACCTAAAAATTTAATAAATATTTCGCGAATTTTAAAACAAATGTATATATTTTTTAAAATTAAGAAAGCATTCTAAATCTTAGGATTCTTCATTTTTTCACATTTTTATTACTTTTAACAACACAAAAACGATAAACTTTAAAAAAAATTTTAAAATTGCAGTTTTTCGCCATAAAAAATTCATTTATTTTTAAATTTACTGTTACTTCAGAAATGCTTGCTATTAAATACTAAAATTAAGTTGTTGTCTAAAATAATTGCTATAAAAATGAAAATTTGATGACACAGATTCAAATTATTCGTTACATATGTACACACAGAGAAATAAAGTACCAACTGAATTGAAAAGTGTATTTTAATGGTAACAACTTAATTTTTCAGTTAGTACAACGATATTTACATTAAATTTCTAAATATTTTGGGTGCTGTAACTAAAATCCAGTTGAATTAACCGAACTTTGTTGACAAAACTAATTTTTAGTTGCACCAACCGACTGAAATGCGTAAAAAACCGAATTTGAGTTGTAGTAGCCGAATTTCAGTTGACAAATAGCTGAATTTTTCTCTGTATCTATATGTAACACTAGGGTCGTCCTTGTTTTTCAACTTGCGATTTTTGGGGCTGCCAACCTCTTAAAATATTTGTTTGGGTACAAAAATTTAACATGCAAAAAATTATAGTTCTAGCATAACGGGAAGATGTCCCGCATCGCCCTTGAAAATCGGGCCCCTTGGAAAAATAAGCATAATTTAAAAAAAAATTACAAATTTTTTTTCTTCAAAATTAAAAAAATATAAAAAAAAATTTGTGTTGGGTTAAATCATAACTACTCAGATAAAAAATATTACTTTCCCAGAAAATCGCTAACTTACCCTAACTTTGTGTCAAAAAAATTAATAAATATTTTGGGTGTACCTCAAAGTGACTTTTTTGCATTTTTGAAAATTTTATTCAACAAAAATCAAAAACCTAGTGTTTGCTGTCAAGTATTTTATTAAACACATCTCAAGTATTAAATAAGCCAAGTATTACGGATATCCGTTGGCAAAAATTTTTGTTAGAGCATTTTGATTCTAGCTGATTTCAAGGTTTTTTTTTTATTTTTATATATTTTTACTTTAAAACAAGGTTTTAATAATATTTCATCAATATTATTGTATATGCTTTTTAATTTTGAAGAAAAAAAATTTTAATTTTTTTTTAAATTATGCCTATTTTTCCAAGGAGCCCGATTTTCAAGGGCGATGCGGGACATCTTCCTGTTATGCTAGAACTCTAATTTTTTGCAGGGCGTATTTTGACACGCTAACAAATATTTTAAGGGGGGTACAGTCAAAATCTCATTTTTATTTTTCGCCCATACAACGAAAGACCACCCTAATGTAACACCATGCAGTAACGGGTTAAGTCTTTTCTATTTTCTTATCTATTTCATACAATTTTAGTACTAGTCCAACTTTTTTTCAGTGCGCTTTAGACATCTGTTTGAGGTGTGAGCCATTTAATGGTTAGTTCAAGATTAAATTTCAGTTTTCCACGTTATCAGGGTTGTCTATAATCTACACTTATTGTCTATAATGCACTTATTTTTCTATAAAGTATAATTTTCAATTGTGGTTTTAACAATTCTTGGTTATTTTTCTAACGTTACTGAAAACCACAATCAGTTTTAGAAAAAAAAAATTTTATAAAAAATTTAATAATATTTGTCATTTAATGCCTTTAAAAGGGGCTTATAGTGGTTTAATGGTATTGGCATTTACTATTGTAAGTTTTCCCTAATATTTTTTATTGTTATCATCATGTAATTGTTTTGTTTGAAATTATCTATTTCACTAGGAATTTTTTACATTTATCTTTATGGGGGTACTTGTTAATACAACAAGTATTTGATATTTTATTTAAATGACGGTTTTTATATACACTCACCGAAATAAACCTTTCAAAATAACAGAAAAAGTTTTTAAAAACTATGTGGCAGGAAAAAACTGTTGAATATTAGTAAGATAGGAATAGACTCATTCAATATAAAACCATCAAAAAATATGGTATGAAAGGTAAGTGTCATATAAAAATGTCATCGTACAAGTTTTGGGTTGTTAACTCTAACGGTTGTGGAAATATCACGTTTTAAAATATGACAAAAATATTGAAAATTTAGCAAAGGTAGTCGTACTTAATCAGTAGTTAAAGCTACATTATTCATTGATATCTCATTCTTAAGCCACCGTTGTCGTGCTGTAAATAAGCCAAAAAACTATTTTTTGAAGGTTAAAATGCATTTTTTTCAAAATCCTCGGTTTAAAACGCTGGTTTTTTGAAATTTTCAAAAAAATATCTGTTAATTATAATTTATTCCACTATGTCGT
This sequence comes from Delia radicum, assembly GCA_021234595.1. Classification (NCBI taxonomy): domain Eukaryota; kingdom Metazoa; phylum Arthropoda; class Insecta; order Diptera; family Anthomyiidae; genus Delia; species Delia radicum. The sequence continues at coordinate 254,419,829 of CM037851.1, forward strand.
TGCCAAATTAATTGTGGATCTCTTACGGGGGATTCAAAGTTATTGATAAGAATCTAAAAAAACATATAGCAAGTATAGTAGAAAAAAAGATTTACATAAATGATTTATTGAAAATAAATAAAAGTTTTGCGAAAGTACCCAGCAAAAAATTTTCAAAAAGGTAAGCGGGTTTGTAATCAAGCATTTTGTTCAAAACGCATTCCTTACTAGATTACCTACTCGATTCTTTTAACAGGGCGTGAGACTAAAATAATTGATTCTTTAGAATTGATTATTTTTTTACCGAAGAACCATTTACTTTATATTTTTAAGAACTACATACATTTTTCAATAAAGAAATAGTTCTATTGTAAAACTACGAAGTACTTACACAAAAAAATAAATAAATGGTTCCCTAGAAAAAATAAGAAAGTACTTACATTTAAAAAAAAAAGAAGTAGTTCCATAAGTAAATTCAACTTTTACTCACACGTGATTCTCCTAGGTCACTCAAATATAACGATCAAAACTCATACGGAAATAAAATCCTAAAAAGTGAAACATCGAATTGTTATGATAACATGGGTTTGTCATAATTTTGGAGCCATAACCACGAAAATATAAATTTTTCAAAAAAAAGAACGCTTCAAAATTGAAAAACAAAAATATGACTCACGCACAATCACCCTCGAAAATTTTTTTTACACTCAATCACGATAACGTCAGTAATTTCAACTTCCACTCACAATTTTCTGCTCACGTGCGCTTCCCTAATTTATACCTAACCACAGTTTAACAAAATTGAGTATAAATTTAGATAAATTCTTTAAAATTGTATAACTTCTTTTTTCAAAATGAGGATCTACTTCCAATGACGTCCTTTTATTCAGAAACAGTATATGATTACTCTTGATTACAAAAAGTTAAACATATAAGTTAATAACATTGTTATTTTCTTTTAAGTAAATAATTACTTTGTTATTGAGTTCATGCTTTCTGGTTTTAAATTTAAAGAATTGATTACAATACTACTTGCTGTTTTTGACTCTATCGTTGGAATG
>CM037851.1:254420968-254732456 GCA_021234595.1 Delia radicum
TTGCTGGGTAAGTATTGATTATTAATTAAATTTCGTATAATTTTTTTTATTAAAATCTATATTACAATATTCAAATATCCATTTAACAAGTTCAATTGTAATGAACTTCTAGGAATTTTTATTTTTTAACTAATAAATCTAAAATGTTAATTAAATACACCGGGTTTAAATACATTAACAACGTAAATAATAAAATAAATAAAACAACAACCGTAATCAAAATGCATCGCGTGATGCACTTTTGCACTGACAGAAAGACAACGGACGGATTGACGGACATTTTCTATATATAATAAAAGAATAACGTTTCTCACCACTGACTGACTCAACATCGGGCAGCCTTGGAAATTGGAATTTGGCATGGTGGTCACTCCTCCAGCGTAGACGTCTGCTAAGACGGGATTTTTGGAAATTCCTATGGGGAGGGGCAATAAGGGAAAAGTCTCCCACTTGGGGGCCTTATCAAACCTCTTGGGATAGAAAGCTGAAATTTTCCAATATGTGTTCTTTCGGATATGACCCAACTCCCTCATTTGGTACTTTTGGAGTTTTGCCCAGAAACGTGGTAAATAGGGGCTAATAGGGAAAAAGTCTCCCCATTGGCGGTCTGGCCAAACCGCTGAAGCTAGGAACTTGAAATTTGGTGCGTGAGTTTCAAAAGTAGACATCTGTATAATCGAGCGGATTTTTGAAATTTCATCGGGGAGTGGATAAAGGGTTTGCATTGACGGGATTTTCGTAAGAAGGGGAAAAGCTCCCCATTGGCGGCTTGGCCAAACCGACGAAGCTAGGAACGTGAAATTTTGTATGTGGGAAAATCCAACGGGAAAGGGAAAAAAGTAGAATATTCCAACACCTTAGACGGGATTTTTGGTAATTCCTGCAATGAGGGGTGAATCCAAAATTTGATATATAACTTTACTGATTAGTTATTTTGGAACTTTTGAAAAATGCGGGTTTAATTGGAGAAATGTCGCTCCAAAAGCCGCTAAAGAAATGATCTTAAAATTTGGTTTGTCAATGCACACACCATAAACCGTTGAATGTAGGACCGTATAATTTAGTGCAGGCATCCGCTTAAACTGGGTATTTAAAATGTTTAACTGGGAGAAACAAAAAGAAAAAGCCTTTCCCTTAACGTCCTACACAAACAATTTAGGCAAAAATTTTAATATTTATTTTTTGATGTATGAGTCAACTTATTGACTATATCTGTTGGGTTCTTATAAAATATTTGTATAAATGGGATTTAAAAGACAGAATTTCCACCTTTAATGCCCTTTGGAATTCCATAAGGTACACTGAGAGAATTATCTGCATGATATCAATGAATTTCATTAAGTTAATACAGTTTTTCATAGAATATAATGAAAAAATGTCATGTTATTTATTAAGAACTACATACGACTAATGAAAAATTTGCATTAAAACTATGATGCTTTTTCATTAAGTTCAAGAAATTTTTCATTCAATTGTGAAGAAAACTTTATCAGCTTAGTGAAAAAATTTCATTAAACTCGTCCAAGAAATTCTCTCTGTGTAGAAATCTGAAACTTCAAATCACAAAAACATTCAATTAAAAATTATAAACTAATTTTTGAAACAAATTCCTTAAAAAATAATTAATTTTCCATCCTAATATATACCGATACGTAATGCTACCGGTAACGAAGTATTGGCTTTTTTAAGCTCATATGACATATTTGACAAGTAATAAATATGAAAATAACAACAAAAATTACTAACACTTAAAAACTTATAGAAATTTGTACTATTTGTAATAAAATACAAGGAAATAAATAAAAAAGTAACAAATTAAGAGAAGACTACGGGAGGAAAGTACAACAAAATTTGTATTAAAAAACAAAACCTAAAGAATGAATTAATTAATAGTAATTATTACACCAATAGAAAAAGTTAGTAAACATTTTTTCTAAAAGTACTAAAAACTAGTTAAAAAACTGCTAATTTAGTAGAAATTTTTTGCTAAATATTAGTAAGATAAGAATAGCAAAATAAGTCAGCTGAATCTAAAAATATTTACTTATATTTGAGCTAAATTTTATTTAAGTGAAAGTAACAAACTTGTCTAAGTAACAAACTTGTCTGCTAAAATCAGCAAACAATTTAAAAAATATTAGTAGACCAAAAAAATCATAAAAAAATGTGAAATTTTTAAAAAAAAATTTTTCGATTTTTTTTTAATGCTAATAAACATTTGCTTTTGTAAAATCAGCCAACTACAATTTTTTAGCAACAATTTTTGATGAATTTTGCAAAATATACTCCTATTAGCATTCTAATAAATTTAAGGTAAATATAGCAAAAAATTTTGTTGATATTACAGTTTTTGTTTGCTGTTTTTAGTCTACAAATATTTAGTAAACGATTTTGCTACACTCAAATAAAAAAGTTAGTAAAGTCAGCAAAAAATGTTGCTGAGCCAGCAAAATTTTAGTCAGGAGGGTGCTTGCAGAAAAATTGCTAATGTAAACAAAATCGTTTGCTTAAAATCAGACAGCTGATTTTTAGCAACAAAATTAATAGATACAGCAAAAGTTTTGCTAAAACTTAGTGGATTAGAAATTAAAAAAACCTTGCTAAACATTAATAAAAATTTTACTGAACATTAGTAGACTGAAAAAAACTCAAAAAATTTTTAAACTTTCGTTAATTTATTTTGCTGAAAATCATAAACATATTTTGTGATTTTTTTTTTTAAATAATTTACAATACGTTAAAAAATATAAAAATTTTCATACTCCCACATTGACGACATGAATTAATGTAATATTGCAAATATATAGAAATAATGCTATCTTTTAAAGGAACGCTAAAGCCGCAGAGAATTATAGAAACGAAACGAAACGAAAAAATAACAAAATGTGTATATGTTACCTTTTGTGCAATAAGAAAAAGGAAACATAAAAATTTACCTAAGATGTATGTCTTTGTCTGTCTACCTGCTGTATATTTGTTATCAACTTGACCACTCAATTTGACTACAACTACACATTTAATCTTTTTTTTTATTTAAATATTTTATTTTGCCTTTTATTAATTAATAGACAATTACTTTCACAAGCCGGTGAAAACGCAAAATTTAAGTTGTTTTAATCCACAATTTTGTTTTATATGTATGAAAAACAGATACAAAACCTTCCATGGTTGATTTTTTTATGTGTCTTACTAGAGTTGTACTTTAAGTATAATTTTCCTCTTCACTACTACATCTTGACATCTAATTCAGTCTGGGTATAACTTTTAATCTGGTTGTCGTTCACACTATTGATTTCAATTTTTTTAGCAAAATAAATTAGTAAAACATTAGTAAAATATTAGTAAAACATTAGTTTAAAAACAGTTAAGTGCTGACTAAGTATAACTAAAATTTTAGTTTAAAACATATTTTTACAAATGTTTTACTAACTTTTCTACTGACTTATTTTTATGAGTGTAGTTTTAGCAGAGTAAATTGCCTTTTTTAAATTAACTACACTCAAAAAAATAAGTTAGTAGAAAAGTTAGTAAAACGTCTTGTGAATCAGGTATACTATTTTTTAGCAAAATTTTTTGCTAAACTCGTGTGGACGGCAACCAGATTGAAAGATATACACAGAATGAAGTAGATGTCGCGGCATGTCAAGATGTAGTAGAGAAGAGGAAAATGATACTAAAAAGTACAACTCTAATAAGACATATAAAAAAAATCAACCATGGAAGACTTTTGTATCTGTTTTTCATACATAAAACAAAATTGAGGATTAAAATAACTTAAATTTTGCGTTGTCACCGGCTTGTGAAAATAATTGTCTATTAATTAAATAAAAGACAAAATAAAATATTTATTTATTTAAACTGAATGTTTATATGTGTGGTCAAATTGCAAACAAACATATACAGAAATGTAGACAGAGTAAAGTGAAAGACAAAGACACACATCTTAGGTAGATTTTTTTATGGTTCCTTTTTCTTATTGCAAAAAGGGTTTTTTTTCGTTCCGTTTGTTTTTGTTTATTTTTTCATTTCGTTTCTATAATTATCTTTGGCAGTTGCGATAGCATCATTTAGACAACCATTGATGTAAGTAATTGAAAGACAATTTTTGTTATGTTATTTATTTCTATATATTTTCAGATATTAAATAAATTCATGTCGTCAATGTGGAAAAACATTTTTTATATAAATAGAACATTTTTGGTCTTCAAAGCTTAGTAACGTCATGATGCTTGTTAGGAAAAGACCTAACCACGTGATTGATTACTAAGAAGACAAGAATGGAGCAAAATTGATTATTAATAGGTTTTTTGTTAAAGTTCTGCCTTTTATGGAGGCTCTAACTTTTCTAAAACTTCGGGTTCAGATGAGATCTTTAGCCAGATCGAAATACTAGTATCAACCTAGCTAATATGTTTGATTTGCTTTATTTTTGTAAACATACGGAGGTTGAAAGCTCGTTATAAATTGAAAAGAAAATTTTTATATTTCGTTATTATAGTAAATTATTTTTAAAAGAATCACAAAAATATGTTTTATGATTTTCAGTAAATAAATTAACTAAATTACAATTTTTCTACAAAATTTTTTGCGTTTTTTTCAGTCTACTAAAATTCAGTCTACTGATTTTCAGCAAAAGATTTTGCTGACATTAGCAACTTTTTTGCAAGCATCTTCCTGACTAAAATTTTGCTGACTCAACAAAATTTTTTGCTGACTTTACAAACTTTTTTTTTTGAGTGTACTTATTTTTATTGTTATTTTATTACATATAAAAATAAAAATAATCTGTTAATTTTTGCCGTTTTTTACGTAGCGTCATTTTTAACTATTTTTTGGTAGCTTTTTCTCATAATTTAACAGATTTATTTCCATGAGTGGCCTATTAATTAAACATTAATGAGTTTTTCTGTATTTCTTTCAATCAACCCCTTTTTTCTATACACAAAAAATTTTAGAAAAATTTAAAAAGAAAAAAACAATAAAAAATGCAAAAATAAACAAAAAGCATCTATAATAATGATCATTTTATTTCGTGTCTCCTCCTCATCACCATATCATCCTCATCATTCAACATCATCAGCATTTTCGTCAACGTCGTCAGTTGAACAACAAACTGTTTATTGTGTAACCTCATTAAAACCAATAAAAATGTAGATGATATAAATTTTTTTTTACAAAAAAAAAAAAAAAATAATAAAAAAAAAAAATAATAATAATAATAATAAATTAAATCACTTTAAATGGTGGCTTATAAGAAAAATTCCAAAAGAGAGTGGGAGAGATGAGATATAATAAATTTTTTGATTTAAGAAAAAATTACGATTTAAATGAAAACAAAAAATAATAATAAATAAATAAAAATCCTAAACTATGAGGGTTTAAAAAGCCTAATTATTTTCAATATAAAATATTTTCTTCTATAACAAAATACGCAAAAACAAATGAGAACCTATTTTGTATGAGTTCAAAACAATGTTGCCATATTTAATTAAAAGTAATAGCAGAATGTGAGGAAATTTTTAATTTTTTTTTTTGTTGTTCACGAATCCGTTTTCTGTGAATGGGTAATTAATTGTATTTGAAAAAGACCTTTTAATAATAACACACCTCGACAAACTGCCTTGCTTTGAATGCCCATATGTGATTTATATACTCTTTGATGCCCTGATTCCAAATCCGGCATCCACATTTTTTCATAACGTCAAAATTTTCAGAAAATCGCGGTTGAAGTTGCCAAAAATTGCTAGTTTGGCTCTTTTTAAAGCCTTTTATCATACGATTGACGCTTTCTAATGATTCAGAATAAATATAAGTAATTAGCATAAGCTTTACTCATGAAGATACTGCAGTGAAATTTTCTAAAAATTATTTTTAAAATAGCGTAAAGATATATTTATCAAATGCCTTCTACAAAAGAATATAAATACATTTTTATATAAAATTGTGAAAAAAGAATTATAATAATTCAGTGCAATTTTAAAGATAGATTATATTTGTTATTTAATTTAAACAAAGTTGATGTAATAATTCTAAAGTTTTTAGCCGACATTAAAAAAAGGAAAGTTCAAAGTTTGTATCGTGACCCTAAAATAAATTAAAGCTGGTCGGATGCATGGCCTAGGCTACTTTTAAACTGAAATACGTACTTGGTAATTTTTTGATGCAGTATTTTTCAAAAACAAATTTGAAGCGTATACTTATAGAAATAAACCTGTAAAAATAGCAAAAAAGTTACTAAAAACTAGTTTAAAATTTAATTGCAGAAGAAACTGCTAAAATTAGCAGGTTTTTTTTCCTAAATAATAGTAATATAAGAATACCAAAAATAAACTTGTTGAATTTACAAATATTTAGTTATATTTGAGCTAAATTTTAGTTAATTGCAAGTAACAAAATAATCTGATAAAATCAACATTTACTAAATATTAGTAGACAAAAAAATCATTAAAAAACTTGAAATTTTTAGTTGTTTTTATGGAAATAAAAGTTTCCCTTATGAACTCAGCAGGCTACAATTTTTTAGCAAACATTTCTGCTGATTTTAGCAAAATAAACTGTTATTTGCATTCTACTAAATTTGAGGAAAATATAGCATAACTTTTGTTAATAATACAGTTTTTGTTTGCTATTTTGAGTCTACAAATATTTTTTGCTAATTTTACAGAGTAAAATACTATTTTCAATTAACTTTGTAAAGTTATCAGATTTATTTTTGTTGTTCATATTTTATTATTATTTATCAAAAACACTCAAAAAAAGGCTGTAAAGCCGGCAAAGTTCTGCAAGGATCCTTCCAGCAAAATTGTTGCTGACTTTACAGACTGTTTTGTTTTTAGTGTACCAAAAATGCTTAACCTGTCCGTATGTGTTGCGTAATAATTACATCTTATAACTTATCGACCAATATATAATCTTATATGACGTATACATTTATATGTGGTGTATCTAATTATGTACGAATATATGTGCAATTAGATATAACACAAACCAAACCTATATATAATAACATATAATGTAATGTTCAAAAAAATGTATTGCAGTTTGGATACAACGAAAAATGTAGATCTTTTTTTTTAAAACTATATATAGCAGCATTTAAAGTTTGCTGGGTGTATATTAGCCTGTCCATAATTTAGAAAATTGCTGAATTTCATCACGTACTCGAACAATAGGTATTATTGAGCTATTTAGGGATAGATAAAAACCAAACATTTTTTTGAGGGTACATACTTATAGTTGCTACCCGCGACCCTCGTAGTTTATTTTTGAACTTTTTGGACAAAGAAGAGTTTAAAAGTGTTGCAATGCTAAGCATATCATGGAAATTCATTTATAAAATTTCCATAGATTAATTTTGGTCCACCACAGCATCATTTAGTTAAAAACAAGTCATTTTATTTATTACTTGTTTTAAATTGCAAGATGTAGTTTACCAAAATTACTCTATAGAAATTTTAAAAATATATTTCCAAAAATATGGTCAGCATTACCGAACTTGAGCCCTATTTTGTACAAAGATCTACAAAATACGAGTACAAACTATAAGTATTCTAGAATTTTTTATTTATTTTTTTTTTCCATAATCAACTGGATAATATTCATCGTTTGAACACTTTTGCGTAAAATTGTATACACCCTAATGTGGATTAAAACTTAATGTGGGTTGAAAACCGCAAAAAAGTAATACATTTCTAAGTATTTTCATACGATGGTCATATATTTGTATGAAATGTGTATATTTTCTTCCAATCATATACAAAAATTTAACATTTAGTGCAGTTTTACCAGACTAAAACTCGGATGTAATTATATTTAGATGTATCAGTTCACACACAATCACATACTATTACATCAGATAAAAATCCGGATACAATATATAATTATATCCATTTTTATCAGTTTAGATATCAACTGATACAATTAGATACAAAACAGATCTAATACAATTCTATCGGGACATAATTCACACAAAATTGAGCTGGACATTTATCTAATTGCATCAGAGTAGATCTAAGCCCATACAAACATATGCAATTATATAGCCACAGTTTCGGATGATATTTTGAAATCGGGTATTTTGAAATATCGGGTATTTTTAAATAGTTTAAAAAGAGTCCGCTTTGAAATATTTTTGAATATTTTTATTCACGATTCCTGTCAAAATACTGAATTATTTTAATATTTTTAATTATCTTTAACCAGTAAAAAATAATATAAACGTTTAAAAGTGCTGGGTCGAAAAAGGAACACTGTACCTTAAAGCTCCATCTAGTAAAAGTAAATGCAACTAAAGCTCAAACTTTCGCGGAATATGAATCCCAGGCGGTTAAAAGTTTTTCTAGAAATTAAAATTTGTATGGCCAAATCTTTCTTCAAAAGTTTAAATTTATTTGAGTTAAAGCAATTTGTTTTTTTTTTTTTTTTTTAATATGTTGGTTTTTGACCATTATAATTAATATAAGTGAATTGATTTTAATAAAAATGAAATTTTTTTTTATGTTTTTCGCACACGGAATTAATTTTTGTATATTTTCGTCTTTGTTTATAATTGGAACTCGTAAATTGAAATTCATTAAACTAATGCAAGTTTTTATAAAATTATATGAAAATTGTAATGTAATTCATTAAAAGTTACATTCACTAATGCAGACTTATCATTTAAAAACTATTTTCGTAAAAAGTATGAAGCTTTTAGCTAAATACAAAATAAATTTAATTTAATGGATGATGTTTATATTAATAAAATGCATGTATTTTATAATAAAAATATTCCCTTACTTTTTAAAAAAATATTTTAAAAAAGATAAACATATTCAATATATTTGACAATATCACGTTTAACAAGGAAGTAATTAGCTGCAACAAAAATTAAATGGATGATAAAAGAAAAATAAAATGTCAATTTTTGAAAAGTGAATTGATCATAAGACACCGATAGAAAATAAAATTATTGTTGAAAAATTCAATAGAGGATCAAAATACCTTTAATTCAAGGTACATATCTTTTGAACCCCCAAAGTTTTAATTGTTTTTCGGCGAACAAAGTATTTACAACAAATTTCAAAATATTTAAAACTAAAAATTCAAAATCTGGCCGGATAGTTTTGTGCGAAGTGTTGTAGCTTAAAATACAAACAAAAATATTTTTTTAAAACCGGTTAAGAATTGTGGTCGGATATGTTATTTGCTCAAAAAAAAAAATGCTTTTGCAAACTCTGTGCTACGGTGTGAAGTGTAGCTAGATTTTTCAGTTCACTGCACAGAGAGAATTTCTTGAAAGAGTTTTCATGAAATTTGTTCACTACACTGATGAAGTTTTCTTCACAATGTGAATGAAAAATTTCTTAAACTTTATAAAAAAATTTCATAGTTTTAATGAAAATATTTATAATGAAACTTTTTCATTAGTCATATGAAATTTTTAATTAATAAAATAAAATTTTTCATTAAATATTATGAAAAATTCCAGCAATTTAATGAAAATTTTCATGGTGAAGATGCATTGATATTTCATAGATCTAATGCAAAAATTCATTGATATCATGCCGAGAATTCTCTCAGTGTAGTTTATTCGACAATTTTTGTTTCAATTGTTCACAGGAATATTGGTCATGAGCTTGTTAATCGTATTGCGATTTTTTCACACTTTTTCTTTCAATAAATTGATTAAAGTACAGTATTTTTCAAAGTTTTTAAAGATCAAATTCCAGATATAAATAGAAAATATAAATATGGTTGAACAAGTTAATAGAGGATCAAATGCCTTTAATTCAAGGTACACATCATTGAGAAGTTTTAATTGCTTTTCGGGGAACAAGACTAACAAATTGTTGCCTATATTTATATATAAAAAACATTTCAAAATATTTAAAACTAAAAATTTAAAATCCGGCTTAAAATACAAAAAAAAAAAATAGTTTTTTTAAAACCGGTTAAGAATTATTTGCTCAAAAAAAGTGCTTTTGGAAACACTGTGGTGCGGTGTGAAGTGTAGTTCGTTTTTTTTCAGTTCAAGACTTTATTCACCAATTGTTGTTTCAATTGTTAACAGAAATATTGGTGAAGGGTTTGTTAATCGTATTGCGATTTTTTAACACTTTATCTTTCAATAAATTGATTAAATTACAGTATTTTTCGAAGTTTTTAAAGATCAAATTCCAGATATAAATAGAAAATATAAATATGGTTGAACAAGTTAATAGATGATCAAATGCCTTTAATTCAAGGTGCATATCATTTCAGTCCGCAGAAGTTTTAATTTCTTTTCGGGGAACAAGACTAAACAAATTGTTGCCTATTTTTATATTTAAAAAAAATTTCAAAATATTTAAAACTAAAAATTCAAAATCCGGCTTGATAGATTTTTGCGAAATTTTGCAGCTTAAAATACAAAAAAAAAAAATGTTTTTTTAAAACCGGTTAAGAATTGTTATTTGCTCAAAAAAAGTGCTTTTGCAAACACTGTGGTGCGGTGTGAAGTGTAGTTCGTTTTTTTTTCAGTTCACGACTTTATTCACCAATTGCTGTTTTAATTGTCCACAGGAATATTGGTCAAGGGTTTTTTAATCGTATTGCGATTTTTTCACACTTTTTCTTTCAATAAATTGATTAAAGTTAAGTATTCTTCAAAGTTTTTGTGTAATTTACCAAAAAAAAAACAAAAAAAAAACATATGGCAACACTACAAAGCTTACCCGTTTAGAAAAGAAAACAAATAATGACAATAGAATTCTTAAAAGAGCATAAAGACTTTTAAATACGAAGAGGAGTAGTGCCTACATAAAGTAATAGGAGACAATTTTTGATACATACAGTAAGTAGTTAACACAAATTAAAGCTTAAATAACAAATAAACACTGAAACAATTTTATAGCAAAATTTAAAAAAAAAAAAAAAAAAAAAAACTTCAATAAACAATTCAATTTAATAGAGATCAATTTAACAATATATTTTTTGTTTTAATTAAAATTTTGCATTAATTTAAAATATTCAATATTTTATTGTTATTTGTTAAACAATAAACGATTATGTATTTTAACATATTATTTTTTATGTAATACGTTGTTGTTTTTAGCGTTTTTTTTTTCTTTTTCTCAAATTTTTTTTTTTTTTTTTTTTTTTTGTGAAGACATTTACTACAAACTGCAAAAATGCTCTAGAATGCACGGGCAATGCAATACATTATTGCAATTACGAAAATAACGTAGAATTTTTTTTTTTTTTTTTGTGATAATTTTTATAGGTTATGCAGCAGAGTGTTGTGTAAAAGGTTTGAAAATTTTTAATAAAAATTAATATATTAATTAAGAAATTATTAATTACTTAACGTTAAGCAGTATATAATTTTTTTGTACACTTTTTCAATAATTTTCCAAAATTATATTCATAAAGAACCACACATTTAAAATTTTTAAGCTTTTTTTTTTTATATACCTTTTTATAAGTATTTCTTAATTTTGTATATATATTTTTTAAAAATTTTTTATAAATTTTTTTATATATATTTTTTTTTTATAAATGAATGCATAAATTACAAAAAGCTTTTTTTATATATAATTTGATAACACACTTAAAAATGCAATAAGATTTTTTTTTTCTTTCTTTAAAGATTTTTGTTATAAAACACAATTTTTAAATATTTGATATTTTAAAAATTAAATTTTTTTAATATATTTTTATATAGATTGATATATTTATTATTTGTTTAGAAAAATATTAATTTTTATAAAATTAAAAGTTTCAAAATTTATATTTTATATATTTATTTTTTATTATTAATATAATACAGAGACAAAATTTAAACCACGAAGCGTAATCGTCAACGTTTCTACGATTAGTGCACAGTAAGATGCAAAAATTGTCTGAATAAACATTCGAAAAACCGTCCTCTTTTTTTTTTTTTAGTTTGCAAATTGCTAAAGAAAGTCTAATTGTAATCTCAAAAAAAAATATCTCTCGAGTAAAATTGTATAAAGAGAAAATATATTAAAACAAAAGCGAAAAAAATATAAAAGGAAACAAAAAAGTATAAATAAAAAATTTATAAAACAAATAAGTGCATACTTTATAAACCTCATTTTTTTCTCTTTTATTAAAAATTGTCTAAAAAAAAAGAGAATTCTTTCTTTTTTTCTTTTATAAAAAATTTTAAAAAAATCTTTTATCAAAAATTGTCTCTTGCATATAAAGAGTATAGTTTATTTAAAAATATTGAAAATTTTCTGTAATAGTTTCTACAAACTATACAAAATATTATAATAAATGAGTTTTATAACTCATCATAAATATAATTGTTAACAAAAAATAACTCTTTATAACTCTTCAAATCAGCGCATGCTCTTTTTAAATTTTTTATCAGTTTAAATATAAAGAGTAAATGTAGTATAAATATATTAATGAAGAGAAAAAAGTAGGCTCTTTTTTTCATTGAGTGTAATTGCTTTTCATATGACAATAATTATTCTTCATTCTATTTGTATTAATTTGCTAGATATTTTGTTTGTTTAATTTTTTTTTTTTTGTTTAAAAAAATAAACAATAATGAATTTGTTTATAAGGTTTAACAATTTAAAATGAGATATTAGAAGAAAAAAATTGCATAAAATACGAAGAAAATAAGAAAACTAAAAATGTTCAAAACAAAAAAAAAAAGATAGTGGGAGTAAAACACTAAAAAAATCTACAAAAATAGAAAGAAAAAAAAAACAAGTACCTACTTGCATTATAATTGGTTTTACCAAATTTTGTTATACCCTCCAGCCTGTATATGTTACAAAAAATAATAAAAAAAAACATAAAAAAAACATAACAGAGCTGAAATTTTTTTTTTTGTGCAGTGAAAAACCTTTTTGGATCTAAAAAAATATGTTGGTGGTGAAATAACATTTTTGAGGTGAAAAACAGTTTTTGTGGTGAAAAAAAAAATTTGTGGTGAAAAATAATTTTGAGGTGAATTTGAAATATTATTCACCAGACTTGAGCGACGTCAAGTCAATTACATTTCAAAATCGTTCACTTGTGAAATTTTTCTATATTATTAATAATTTTAGACATACGCTGACACTTGTGGGCTTAAACGCTTCCTTGGAAAATTTTCAATTTTGTCAATAGTTAGTTAGTTAATTGTTCTTTATTTCAAATTCAATTTTCTGTAGTACAATGTTTTATAAGTTTAATTTTGTCAATACCAGAAATAGGACATAATTCCAATATCTGTGTATTTAATTACAGGCCAATTACTTTTTTATGTTCAATTACATGTAATTGGGTGTAATTGAGTAATTGCCCTGTAATTAAATACCCAGATGTTGTTCCTAATCCCCATGTTTAGTATTAAAGATTTTACAAATTTTCCAAGGAAGCGATGAAGCTTGCAGGTGTGAGTGTAGGTCTGATATTATTAATGATATAGAAAAATTTCACAAGTGAACGATTTTGAAATGTAATTGACGTCGCCCAAGTCTGTTATTCACCTCTTAGCGTCTGGTGGAAAAATATAATGCATATTTTTTACACCAGACGCTAGTATGAAATTGTACTAAGATACACATTTTGCAAGGAAAATTTATAGGTGTTTTCTCACATTTCAATTCATTACTTTTGAACCGCTGAACATTGTCAGATTTGAAAGAGAGCCGAAAGTCCGTATTTCTAAAAGCAATTGATGTAGATACCTGAATTTCTGTACAGGATGTTTATATGATAGGATGCACTTTTCCCATAAATACGAAAAAAATTATCATTACATTTTTTTTCGTACAATTTCGAAGAATTGCATAATAAACGTTCTTAAATTCACAAGTACCTTATCATTTTCACTCATAACTTTGAACCGCTGCGCCGACTCTTTTCAGTTTTAATACCAAACTTTTCTGGAGGATGTACATCAATCTAGGTAACAATGTATTATGGTTTCAATAAGGATGTATGTTTTTTCATATTAAAATATATAATATGTGATTATATATGGTGTCCCGCATGACCATATCTGATTACATGTTTTTTATGTCGTAACATATATAACGATATGTTATTATATATTGACATTTATAAAATTCGATATTAAGCAAATATGCTATACATAATAAGATATGACACATCATTGTCATATATAATAAAACATTCTCATATATAACACAATATGTAATCGTATATGGTGACATATAAGCAACATAATTTAAGATATAATAATATATACTGTATTATAAAAAATATTTTTGTGTGTTATATAAGATGTCATATGAATAATACAAATCAAGATATAATTATATATGCTATTAAGATTAACAATTTAGTTTTGAGATATGATTATATATGGTCCAACATAATTAATATTTTCTATGTGTATACGACATAATTATATATTGTTATATATCGTCCCCTTAGTATAACAATAGCCTATGTGCTCATAGGCTATTATTTTTTTATTGAATTTTTGGATTCTCCATCGTCGATTTTATATGTGGTCAAAATTTTGTCAAATTCTAGTTCCACAAAGTGTGTCAAAACGTCAGTCAAAAAAATATAGTATAAATTTGTATTAAATTATTTTCCTCAAAAATCATGTAAACGCATATACGCTATTTTACATAAAGTAAATTTTCTGTTTATTCAATATAATAGTAATGTACACTCCACATACTCTATTTTAACTTTTAGGAAAAAAATCAATTTTATCATGACACAAACACCTAAAATGACGTATAATGATAAACGTTGTTGTTCAACAAATATTTCAATTTGTTCATTTGTATGAATCTTATAGGCCGTTATATTGTCTGAACAATTAACATGTGTTTTAAAAATAACAAAAAACAAAAGTAGGCTATGCAATGCTTACGTTGTTTTATCATGTATGTAAATGCAATAGAAATAATTTGTACAATTAAGGATTTCAGTTCGTTGTTGAAATTCGCTCGTTCATAATCATTTAGTCGTTCATTCGTTCCCAATCATTCATTTATTTAATCATGGATTTATCAAGCTCTGGTGAGTATCTGCTAACTTAAATTGCAGGAAGGAATATTAATGTATATTAATTGTCAACAGAATTTGCGATGGAATTAACAGGAGCCCTATGTGTCAAACTTGCTCCAAACTCTGTTGGATTATCTGTGGAACCATT
This sequence comes from Delia radicum, assembly GCA_021234595.1. Lineage (NCBI taxonomy): Eukaryota > Metazoa > Arthropoda > Insecta > Diptera > Anthomyiidae > Delia > Delia radicum. The sequence goes on from CM037851.1 coordinate 254,436,093, forward strand.
GGATTCAAATATATCGCAAACTGACGAAGAGGATGGAGAAGACTTTTCAGCAGGATCGTCGGATTATTATATTCCAGAAACGGATGAAGAGGAAATTGAAAAATCTTCGGTAAAGCAACATGAAGTGCTCTGCGAAATCGCAGAAGAAAGCAATGATGAAAATGTAGAACTGACAGTAACACGAAAAAGAAAGGTGAGTTAATTAAAAGGTAATTTAAGAAGATGTCTCCTGCAATTATGGATTTGTTTTATTCAATAGCGTAAGAGCCAGCTTTGGATGCAGAACAAAAGAAAGAGTGACAGGAGTCAAGGAAAGGCTTATGTTACAAAGAGTGGTAAAGTAATTAAGGAACGTTTACCGAAGCCCGCTAATTGCAGCTGTCATCACAAATGTCCAGAACACTTCTCTGAAGAAGATCGTAAGAAAATCAATGCAGACTATTGGAGTTTGGGCGATTACTGAAGCAACGTCAATTCCTTAGTAATAACATAAAAGTGGAGAAGTGCAACAGGACATTAACGAGAGAATCACGGCGGTCGAACACTCTAAAATACTTTCTAAATGACAAACAGGTCTGTAAAAAGTTCTTTTTAAATACTTTACACGTGTCAGACTGCGCGATATCTGTATTAGCCAAAAAAAAAATCAAAGACAATTTGTTGACATGAGGGGTAAACACGGAATGCAAAGAAAAGTAGACGCGGAGATAGCAACTCTTATTAAAGAACACATAGAGTCATTTCCAGCAGTAGAAAGTCACTATACTCGAGCAAAGTCCCAACGCCTTTATCTGAGCTCAGACCTAACAATTACAAAAATGTATATCTTATTTAAAGAACGCCACCCAGATCTCTCAGTTAAAGAACATATGTATCGCCACATATTTTGTAATAATTACAATTATTCATTCCATCATCCAAAAAAGGACACATGCTTAACATGCGAAACGTTCAAAAATACAGAGGACAAGGCTTCAATACAGAAATCATATGATGAACACTTAGCAAATAAAGCCCAAGCAAGACTCCACAAACATGCTGACAAGGAGTTATCTAAAAATAACAGCAATATAAAAGTATTTACTTTTGACTTACAATCAGTGCTATTGACACCATGTAGCAATGTAAGCACCTTGTATTACAGTCGGAAGTTCGCCACATACAACAACACATTTTACGATTTAGCTAATGGAGCTGGATATTGTTTCCTGTGGGATGAAAACCATGGTAAGCGTGGGTCAGAGGAAATTGGAACCACTTTATTAAAAATGCTGAACAATTTACCCGAATCAGTAACGGATGTTATTCTGTATTCAGACTGCTGTGGAGGACAGAATAGAAACAGATTAATTGCCACATTATTGCTTCATATAAATCATTCATTGCATTTTAATTCAATAACGATTAAATATCTTCAAAGTGGACACACACAAATGGAAGCAGATTCCATGCATTCGGCTATAGAACGAACTAAGAGAAATGAATGAAGAATGGCCAACTATACTTAGACTGGCAAGACGAAAAAATCCGTACGCTGTAGAAAGGCTTAACTACAGTGATATTATTGATCTCAAAACGGCGTTCTCAAAATTGAACCATAACTTGAAGAAAAATGTCAACAATGAATCGGTAAATTGGCTTAAAATCAAGGTTCTCCAAGTAATAAAAAGTGAAAAGAGACAATTGTTATACAAGGAACAATGGAACGAAGACTTCAAAGTGATTGATATAGATGGCTCGAGAATGAAAAAGAAAGGGGTCACAAATTTTACATTAACTCACAAATATAAAAAAGAACTACCAATTTCTGACACAAAACTGAAGGATCTCAAAGATTTATGCAAAAAAAATGTAATTCCTCCCGGCTCACAGACATTTTTTTTGAATTTACAAGGAGGGAATAATCGCGATTGTTTAGATGAACCAGACAGATTCGAAGAAGAGGACGCAGACGACAATTATTAAAGACCATGCTAATAATTTACGATCTGACTGTAATTAAAACATAATTTTATACTAATAAAAATTCATATTAAATTTACTAATTATTGTGGTGTATTTCTTGAATAAAATAGTGTATACCATACAAAATAAAATAACGTATCAGAAACTTGATAGAAAACATTAAAAAATAAAATAGCTTATCTGATGTATTTGCAGTTTACACCACTTTTTTGTTCATTAAAAGGATGATTACAATAATAAAAATTGATCAGTTAACAAAATAGACTCATTTTTAAACAGTCTTAAAAAAAAACGTCGAAAATAATAAATATTTACAGACATAACGAGATTTGAGTGAGAGCTACTTTCGACAAAAAGTTTGAAATTCATTTTCTCAAAACATCAAAAAATTTATAGGCTATTTTAATACTAAGGGGACGATATAACCCCATACATAATTATATATGCCCAGATGTCTAAATAATTTTTAATTTTTTTTTATATTTTTAATAAAAATAATATATATTATGGGATTTAAGTAAATCCCATATAATCTCAAAATATCTCATTCTATCCACCAAAAATTACTTATCTTTTATTGGTGTAAAAAAGGGATATTTAAGGGAAATTTTTTGATCTATCAGGACCTTAAATTAGATATTTTTGGATCCCCCAATTTTGAGATCAATTTTGATCTAACTTAATCCAATAATATACTAGAGGGATATAATCGGATATTACTGGATATCCCAAATTGAGGTAAACTTGGACAAGAATAATTATCGATCTATATCAAATGAGATCTTATTTTGTATTTAAGATGTAACTCAAATATAACGTGAATTTTGTAGATTTTTTTTTTCCTGCTATTCTTATGTTCCCAAGTAAACAAGGTTTGATATAACTATATATTACTTTATACAGTTATTTATAAAGATATATTGCTAAATATATATTCATATAATATCATATAAAATTATATTTTTCTTTATATGACACTGTATATTGTACAATATATACAATTATCAACTATCGGTCTATATATGATTACATATGTCACACGCAATTGCATATATTTTTATACAATTGTATATAGTTGGATATAATAGTATCACATTATATATAATTTGATACATTTGGACGCTGGCAAAATTCGGATACAATTGCATTAAACTTCATCTGATTTTATAAAACTAGATATATTTGTATCAAATAATGTCTAATTGTATTATGTTAGATATAATATGATACAATTAGATGTTCTAATTTTTCGGATATAATTATATATAATACGAAAATTTACCAAACATTTTTTTTACATGGGTTTCTAATATTTAGCATGGAATTAATATATAATCTGGAAATGTAATAATAAATATATAAATATGCGCTTAATACACTCAGGGAAAATAGTTTCATCATATTGATGATAACGTTTCACAAATTGTTTGTCATTAATTATTCGTCATATTTATGAAGTGTTCATTAATATAATGAAAAGTTTCATAAAAATGTATGACAAATGTTTCATTAACCTTCATAATTTCATAAACTTTGTGAAAAAAGATGTTTGCTTTTTATTGAAATTTTTATTTTTTATTGGAAATTTATAAAATATTATTTGCAATTTAGACTTTTTAAAACTCAAAAACTACCAGAAATTATTTGAAATTCTGAAACATCAATTAAATATTATTTGATGTGTTATTAGTTTTAATTTTTTTTTTTTTTTTGAATATTATATGAAACGTTGCTTAATATCTATGAAGAATTTCATACAAATTTATGACACATTTCACAAAAATGTATGAAACATTTCATAAAAATGTATGAAACTCCTTCATACTATTTATTAAATATTTAATAACATTTATGAAGGTATGAAACTTCTTCTTCATATTTGTGAAGCCTTTCATAAATATAAAAAAGCTTGTCATCAATTTTCAATTTTATGAAACAGTTTCATCATATTTATAAAGTGTTTCGTTGGACGAAAATCAATGAAGTTTTTCATCATATTTATAAAGTTTTTCAGGAAGCTTTCTCACCGAGTGTACAAAATACAGAAAAAAAAATTATTTGGCATCTATTTTTCAATCTGAACATAATCTTACGCTTTTCTTCGGTTCAGCGCTATTTTAAAACGTAAAAATGATTTTGCCAAAATCAAAATATAAAATTTTTATTTTTGAAAATTTTGTAAAGGGTCCGCCAAATAACTTTTTTTTTGAACTCCTGAACCAATTGGACTTTGTATGGCGTCATACCAAGGTCTTTATGCAAAATTAGTCTCAATGATGTGTCCGAAATGTTCAATTGTTGAGAACGACGGTGAATTGATGTTGATGGCGCTTCACTCACACTTTCTGCCACAGCAGCAAAATTCTCGGGTGTACGCACTGTTTTTGGCTTTTCACGCTTTGGTTTATCGATGAGGATGCCAGTTTCTTTCACTTTTTTCAGAAGATAACGAACATACGGACCATATTCGTTCAGCGGAAGGATAAAACTAATTATCTGTCAAATCAGACATGAGCTAAGTGTTACCATTCACGAAATAAGCACTAGTTGAAAAAAAAAACGTAAGATGGCGGACCCTTGATCTTTTAAAATTGCATTTCATTTTGAATTGTCAGGTTTGAAATCACAATTAAATGTTACTATTACAAATAGAAAACACTAATTGTTAATAAACATAAGAAAAGATGAAAAAAATCTTGTGGGCATCATGCCAAAATTAATAAAAAATTATGTGTCGCTAGACTTATTTATATTAAAGCAAATTAAGAAAATTTTTTTTCAAATATCGAATGCTATACGATTCTTCTTAAATGTCACTTTTTCGCTATATTTAAATTGTTGTGATTTTTTTATTTGAGTACGAAGTCCGATTATAAAACTGTTTTATGGTTCACTTCCTTAACTTTGTAAACAAATAAAAAAAAAAAATCTGGTGTTTCTTACGCCTATTTTAGCAAAAAAATAACGCTATTATACGCTTTTTACAATTTTTGTTGCGCTTTTTACTCTCAAAAAGTTCATAACCCTGACGCTAGCACGCTGATTTCCTCAAAACTCGTATAGATAGAGATTAAAAATCCAAAGTTAACCCTTTATAGCCTCATGTAACATTACTGTAACAAACCCCAAATCCCCGAAATAATACATACTGAATTTATTTAGCTCGCTCAAATTTAAGTGACCCTACTGTGACATACCACTGATAAAATTAGTACCAAAAAAATATCATAGATGGCGTATTTTTTTTGACTTCCGTCAGTTTGTCCCTATTCGTATTTGCATAATACGAATAGGGACAAGTTTGAAAATTTAAAATTTTATAAAAAAAAAAACACAAAAAAGTGCAAAAAATTGGGTTGTTTTTATGAAAACCTGTAGGTAAGTGAATAATATTTTTTACTTATTGTATACAATGCATATTTTTACATTTTTACATGAAAAAATATATTTTTATGTTATGTAACAGTAATGTCACAATCCCTAAAATGTCAAATAAATAATATATAAAGGATATTTTTTTAATTTCTAAGTAATACGTTTTTTTTTTTTTACCTTAACCTTTTCAGTACCAAAAAAATTTTAAGTTTTAAGTTCATGGGCTACAAAGGGTTAAGCGATTTTTATGTGTCTATACAAACTTTTTATTTTAGACTATACAAAACTTTTATTAATCTTTTCTTCGTGCAATAAAATTCTGAAGAATATAAAATTTTTAATGGAAAAAAAAATTTTAAATGTCTTGACTGCACCAGGAGACATCAATATTCCATTTACGTTGCTCAAGTAAAGCACCGAATTGTTTTCAATTGCGAAATCTAAACCAATAAAGTAATTTTAATGACTTAATTAGTTTTCAATTTTATTACGATTTTTTTATTTTAAAATTTAATTGATATTTTTTAAAATTTAATTGTTTATATTGTTCTTATCACAATAGGAAAAAATAAATGTTTTATTTCTTATCGTTGAAAAAAAAAAAATAATCTGACGAGTTTTTTTTTCTTTGCAAACAGAATGAAAAACAAAATAAAATTTTTGCATTTGTATTTTTGTTGACAGAGTTAATACCTTTTACTACAGGCGCGCATCAAAGGGGGGTGGCATGGGTATGAGGGTGATATATCACCCCCTCCGCAAACCGATTAAAAACATAAACAATATAATACGACAAAAAATAACTTTAAAATAACTGGGTGTGCCATTATTAATCACGGTTAAATTAAAAAGTTTTGCGCATTCAAATTTTTTTTGGTTGCCTTAAACCGGGAATGGCAAATTTATGACATGCATGCACTTTACATTTTCTTACATATTTTCAAATATCGTAATTTTATTAGAAAAATATTGTTAACAAAGTAATCAGATGTTTAAATATTTATTTTTGTTTTTCAAAAATATGTGCATTAATCCGAAAATGGTAAAATTTTACAGAAAGTTTGAAAATCTCCTTTCGAAAGATAGATAAAGAAAAAGTTGCAAAAGTCTTAAATATTTTTTAAAGAATTTTGATAGAAACCCCAAAAATTCGTTTCACAAACTTTTCGAAACATAACTAGCATCGTATTCTTTTCAAATCCTGATCACCAGAAGTCCCTCTCAAACTGTGTCCATAACCAGGGCAGCTGTAAATATGCTTTAAAAAAATTCCATTTTATGCTTATAAAAAATGTCGAAAAAACGAAAAATATATTTTTCAAATTTTCAATATATGCTTTTAGAACACATTTATTTTTAAAAATTCGTATTTAAAAAAAAAAATTGTTTAGAATAGTTGGAATAACTACACTGATGAAATTTTTCTTCATAGTATTAATGAAACGATTTCATTAAAATCGATTCATTGGTTTAATGAAAAAGTTTCATTAACTGAATGAAAATTCATTAATATTGGTATTCTTTTCATTAACATTTTTTATGATTTTTTCATAATTTCATAAAAAAAAATTCATTAAATCAATGAAAACTTTTAAAATTTTTTTCAATAAAAATTTTGATTTGTAATCGAAAAAAAAACTTTTTTTGTACTCTCATTTTAAAATAAAAAAAACTGAAAAATTAACCAAACTGAGATAAAAATTTTCTTTTTTTATTAAGTTTGCCTAGAGCTAACAGTTTTTGACGAATTTGAATAGTTGGTCACTAAATTCCAGGGAACAGATTCTCTAAGAAAAACGATATAGTTTTGTTCAAAACGAGACCTAAATTGTTATCGTTTTGACGATGTTACACAAAAAACGATAATACATTTTTGTTGTTAACAACATTGTTAACAATATTTAACATTTTTATCTAATATGGTCGTAATTTAACTACAACAAGTGGACTATAATCGTCGATCGTTCTACAGAATTCCAAGCCAGATCGATAAAAAATTACATATTTCGTACCGACATATAAGAAAATATGTCATCTTTTAACACAAATTATAAAAATGTAAAGAAAGATTTAATGTAAAGAAAAACAGATTGTTTTTTTTAGCTCAGCTTTTAATATTTTAATGTCTGTTAATTATATTTAAACAATTTTTTCAATCATTAAAGTTCTTAATATACATAATTTAAAAAAAATACAATAATCAAAATATTTCTTTTTTATGAATAAAAAAATTTGTAATTTTCGATCTGAAATCTAATCAGCAACTTTTCAAATTTTATATATTTCGAATTCGTCCAAAACTATGAGCTTTAGCAAATTTATTGAGAAACAATAGAATTTTCCCCAATGTGCTACATTGGTAGGTGGCCCCGGAAAAACCTTTCTTGTTTGATTTCTTTTTTACATGTCATCCTATTCCAAGTAACAAAAATTTGCTGAATCAGGCTGAGTTTAATAAAAATCTGCCATTTTGCAGAACAGCCTGTGATGTTTACTTTCGAACTTTTTTTTATAAAAATATTTTATAGATCCTATAAAGACCAGACCTTATAAATAATATCAACGAATGATAATTTCTTAAATAACCACCAAATTAATGCTATGCTAAAATAATCATAAAAAGTGCAAATTATTAAATATCAACGAAAATATTTCATACAAACTATGAATTTTATTCATTCAACACATGAAACTTTCATAACGATTAGACTAGGAGTAATGAAAAAAATTTCATATACTTTATGAAATTTTCATTGGGCCAATGAAACCATTCATTAAAATTGATTTAGTGAAACACATTGACACAATAAAACGTTTCTTTGGGGACTTTTTTATGAAAAAATTCATTGGATTAATGAAGGAATTCATTAATACTACGCACAAATTTCTATCAGTGCATACATTGGCTGAAGTTATAGAGGTTTTAGTTTTTAAAATTTTGAATTTTTACATTTAAGGTATTAAAAAGTAAATAATTTGTAATAATTTGAGCCTCGAATAATTTTTGTTTATAGCCTTGAACTCTTGAGTAGTGTTCATCTATAGGGTTTTGCGAAAACATAACACAAAAAGAAATAAAAATTGTTATGTTTCATATCCCAATTTGTTTGAAAAAATCCATCCCTTCAAAAAACCAGAACAGTTACTTAAAAAATTAAAAAAATGATCCCCCCAGGGTTGTTTGATAAATCCGCCACTGGTTTACAATAAACTCGTATGATACGAGTGGTACCTTGAAGAGATAACGTGATATGTTATAATTAACACTTGAAGCTTTTTACTTATTTTTGCACTGTATTCAATCTGTTTTGTTAAAAAAAAAGAGAGCAAATGATTGTAGGAGATGAAGGGGGTTGATAAATTAACACTTCACAATTAAGGAGAACACTTGTTTAAACTCAAAAGATATTTTCTAATAAGACGTCACAAGCAAAACAAAAACATTTTAAACCCTAAACGTATACCACAAAATAGTTTATTAAATGCAGACTAAAAGTAGGCTACGAACTAAATTTAATTAAACAATTTAATACACTCATAGAAATAAAATTGTAAAAATAGCGAAAAAAAGCTACTAAACATCAGTTAAAAATGACGTTGCAAAATTAGCAGATTTTTTTTTTCTGCTAAATATTAGTAAGATACGAATACCGAAAATAAATCTATCGAAATTATACAAATTTAGTTACATGTGAGCTAAATTTCAATAAATTGAAAGTAACAAATTAATCTGCTAAATCACCAATAAAGTTGTTAAATATTAGTAGACAAAAAACGTGATATTTTTATTTTTAAAGGACTAAAATTCTGCCCTTCTGAAATCAGTTATCTACAATTTTTTAGCAATAATTTCTGTTTTAGCAAAATATACTGTTATTTGCGTTCTACTAAATTTGAGGAAAATATATCAAAAAATTTTCTGATATTACAGTTTTTGTTTGCTATTTCTAGTCCACAAATATTTAATAAAAGTTTTTGCTAAATTTAGCAGAGTAAATACTTTTTAAAATTAACAAAACTTCATCTCGAATGTAACTAAAATTTTCTAAAGTTAACAGATTTAAGTTTGATATAATTTTTATTAAAAATAAAAATTATGTTTTTTTCGACCTTTAATTGTGCAATGAAAATGAAAATTATTCAAGTACAAAGTTCCGTCTAGTTTACTCCCCCTGTGTTGTTTATAAACTAAACAAAATATAAAAAGGAGAGAAAAACAAAAAACGTGTATTGAATATCCACCAGAGGTGGACCTTGCACACAACAAACAAGTTTTCAATTTATTTTTTGATCAATGGTTATAATCTTTAACTTCAAGCTCATATATTAGTTCTCATGTAGTGAGTAAACTAGTTTATATGAATGTTTGATGTATGGCATGGGATTGTAACCGCTTTCAAAACGTGTTCTGATGATGGGAACCTAGAATATTCCCAAAATAGATCTATCAACACATTCCTGAAAGGGTCAAGTAATAAATTTGAAAACAAAAACTCTATAGATTATTTGTTAGGACAATATCCTAATAAAGAAATATAGAGTATGGCCTCGAACTTGAATCATTTTCATTTTCGTTAACAGATTTATTTTTGCTGCTCTTATTTTATTAATATTTAGCAAAAAAAACTCTGCTATAGTTTGTTCTGCAACGTTACCTTTAACAAATTTTTAATTGCTTTTTTTATTTTTGCTATTTTTACAGTTTTATTTCTATGAGTGTACAAATGACATTTTAACAAATTTAATTAATTTATCATTTAAACGTTTATAATATTTTTATTCACTCGTATATTTATAAACTTTATTTAACTATTTTATCCAAAGATTTATTATACACTGGTAGGTATTGTTTGAAAATGTTTCAATAGACTGTCTGCAAACTGCGTGTGTCTGCTTGCTTTTAAAGATTTTAATTTCGTCATAAAACTAGAGGTATTGCATGATTGCAATGATGATGAAAATTCCTATAAATATGTCAAAAATACTTTTGCAACGATTATTTTTTTACATCCTTAGCTAATAAAATGATTTTTCATCTTAAAATATTTCCTAGATTTCTAAAAATAATTTATTATCTTGGAATACATTTTTTATAACATTAATCAAATTTTTAATATTTCAAATATGTCTGAATAAAGTCTACACTGATAGAATAATGAATCGATTTCATTAAAATGGATTCATTGATTTAATGAAAAATTGCGTTAACTGAATGAAAATGTATTAATATTTTTAATTTTTTCATAAAATTGTTTTATGATTTTTTCATAATTTCATAAAAAAAATTAATAAAATCAATGAAATTTTTTTGATTTTTTTGATTTTTTTTTTTTCAATACAAATTTTAACTTGTAATATGCGAAAAAGTTTTTTTAGTGTAATTTTTTTATTTTTTTTTCCTATAAAGTACATTTTGGACTAAAGAAATATTCGCTGAAGTTAAACGCAAAATGTTACAAATGACATAAATTTTTTTGTTAAACAGACCCTACGGGGAATGAGGAGTCAATTGACCTTAAAGTGACTGGTTAAAGAAGGACTTATCACAGGACTGGTATAATTTAATAAAATAAAATTACCAAACCTGTGACTGGTAAAGGGAGGACATACCACTTAACCAGAATGCTTATCAACAAGAAAAAGCCAGTTGGCCAGAATTTTACCCATTGGAAGCTGTTAAGTTTTCGTTTATTTTATACGACATGGCCCTTTTGCGACAGTCTTGTGGTATGCCCATCTTTGGTTAGTCCTGTGGTATGCCACTTTGGTTTATGCCACTGGTTTAAAGCTGAACAAATGACCCCCTCCTATGACAAGCCAATTTTAAAGTTGCCTGTTGTTTACATAGGGTAGGGTTTAGCGGAGGACCGATCTCTGGCACGAATTGACCGATCCTGTCGCACACGCAGGACCGGTCTCATTTCCCCATAGGGAAATTATCCAAAACTTTGAATTATCTCAAAATAACTAAAGTTTAGAAATATCTGCGATTAATTTTAAACACAGGTTATTTGTTTAAGGCTGTAACATAATTGGCTTAATTCAGGCGTTGGTATGAAATGAAGATTATGAGTTTTTTAAATTTAAATAATTGCATTTCCAAATTTTCATTTCATACCAACACCTGACTTAAGTCAATTAAGCCAATTGTGTTTCAGCCTTAATTTAGTGTATAAAGTGTTGATGCAAAATAATAATTGACTACACAATTCTTAAAAATTTTTCTTAAGTCAACATAAGTGCTTTTGTAAAAAGTTAACAGATATGCAATGAACGCAAAGTTGAGCTTTGTGACTAGAATTGCTTCTAGAAAATGTGGCTAGAATTAATGAAAACAATTTCACATACTTTATGAAATTTTCATTGGGTTAATGTAAACATTTATTAAAATTGATTTAATGATTTCATTGAAACATTGAAACATTTCTTTGGTGACGTTTTTATGAAAAAATGCATAGCATTAATAAAGGAATTCATTAATACTACGCTCAAATTTCTTTCAGTGTACTTGTGAAATATTAAAAATGTAGATATACGAGGAATTTCGAAATAGAGAATAAAAATCAATATGAAAATACTGTCATATAAAATGAACACAAAATGTCAATTTTATATAAATAATGTTTATGATGACAAACATGTTAATGTTTATGAAATCCTTTACTTGTTTTTGAAACAGTTTGACGTGCGTGAAAAAAAAATAAATTTTTTTTTTTTTTTTTATAGCATATTTGTGAAGTAAAAGGATAAAGTATTTTTGTTTCAAGGATGGAGATTAGGCTGCATCTTATTTTAAAAAACGTCGACTTTTTGACGAGAAACACTTGGTTAGATTAAGATTCATGTAAAAAATTCTATACTTTTTTAAAAATTTTCGAATAAAATTTAAGGGTTTTACCGATTTTCAAAAAGAATATATTTTGATAAAAATTGTTTATTTAAAAAAAAAATAATATTCAATTTTTTTCATATTATATTTGACCCCATGTACTCAGGAAAAAATATTTAGTTATTATAAGAATGTTAACACTTAACCAACCACACTAGGCCGAAAAAATGTCAAAAATGTTGCATTATTTTCAAAGCTCCAATTATGAATAAAAAATTAAAAAAATAAATTGAAAGATTGCAAATATTGATAGCGATTCCTATTCTCACTTTCACCATTCACCTCAATTTTCGAATTTCATTATTTCCCGTGTGTTAATTATATGTCCCAATTTGATTTGTGATTTTTTAATATTTGTTAATTGTAAAGACGTTTGAACAATAAAAAATTTCCAAATTTGTATTATTTGAGAGAAAATGAGGTTCGAAAACTGAGGTGAATGGTGAAGGTGAGAATAGGAATCGCTGCCATTAAAATATTTTTAGGCGCGTATCTTTAAATATACCATGGGAATTAAAAATAATTAATACTAAAGGAATTCCTCATGCCACTTAGCGTGTGGACCGATTTAAAATTGGCAGAATTAGAGGAAAGTATTTTTGATAAAAAAAAATTTTAATATATTTTTGATGAAAGAAAATAATTTTACATATTAAATTGTTTAGATAGATTAAAATTAATTAATTACAAACTATTAAATATTTGGCGCATTGTTAACCCATGTTAAACGAAGGTTCATATTATCCCACAATATAAAATTGATGGTTATAACTGAATTTTGTTTAAATTAACCAACTGAAAATAAGCTTAGTTCTTAATTAAGTAAAATTTTCAAAGTAGTAACTCACTTGAAGCCCGAAAAAGTCACGCCAAAAAAATTGAAAACGGATTTTATGCATGAGGTGATTTTGATGATGAACAATTTTTGGAAAGTATTAAGATTCAAATATATTGGATAATATAATAAAAATGTACATTTTTTGGCTCATGTATACAAAATGTTGTTCTTTTTTAAAATGCTTTTTATTTGAAAATATTCAGTTAAAACCAAAAATTTTATTTTATATAGCATTTTTGACCTACGGAAAAAATTGGTTAACGTTGTGCCAAATATTTTATGTTTTGGAACTGAGTACTTGTCATCAAAAAAAAAAATAATTTACAATGTAAAATTAGTTTCACAGAAAAAAAATATATTTTAACTTTTTTTCTTTTACCAAAAATACTGGCATTCCTTCAAATCCCACAAAATTCAATCGGTCCACACACAAAGTGGATTGAGGGATCCCTTCAGTATTATTTTATTTTAAATTCTCATGATGTGTTTAAAGAAAAGTGCCCAAAATTATTTAATTATTTTCAATCCTTAGTTTTTTTGACCTTGTTTTGTTAAGGGTTAAAAATCTTATAAAAACTAAGTACTTTTATTTCTGAGTTATCGGGATTGAATGTAATTCAAAAAATATTTATATTAATTTTTTTTCGAAAACTTAAAATATTTTTATGAAAATATGTCCTTTTTGAAAATGTGGAAAGCCTGGCAGCGAACCAAAATTTTTTTTTCAAAATTCTAAAAAAAAATTAGAGAATTCTTTTTTCATGAATCTTTATCTAACCCAGGGTTGTCCCCTATAAAATTCGACAATTTGCTTGTTTGAGAAGCAGCCTAATGAATATGGGTAAACGAAGCAACGTAAAAGGTAAATTTAAATTAAAAAGTCTTCATTCAAAAAAATAAGTTAGTAGAAAAGTTAGTAAAACGTCTTGTAAATCAAGTATACTATTTTTCAGCAAATGATTTTTGTTTATTAAGTAAAAGACAAAATAGAATATTTAAATTTAATAAAGATTCACTAAATGATTATAGTGAATATTAATGTAGTGTGGTCATATTGCAAACAAATATACGTTCATGTAGACAGACTAAAGCAAAAGACAAAGACACACATCTTACGTAATTTTGTATGTTTCTTTTTTTTTTTTTGTTCCAAAAAAGGGTTGTATATATCATATTTTTTATTCGTTTTGTCTCGTTTCTAGGAAGATGCTATCATTTAGATAACCATTGATGTAAGTAGTTGAAAGATAATTTTTTTATGTTGTATATAATTATTTCTATATATTTTCAGATATTAAATTAGTTCGTGTCGCCAATGTGGGATTATGAACATTTTTATATTTTGTAACGTTAATTATTTTTAAAAGAATAAAATTTTTTTTTTTTAGATTTTCAGCAAATAAATTAACTAAAGTATAATTTTTCTAAAAATATTTTGCGTTTTTCTTTTTTAGTATACTAATATTAATATTAGCTCGTTTATTTTCAACAAAAGATTTTGCTGACATTAGCAATTTTTTTGCAAACATCCTCCTGACTAAAATTTTGCTGACTCAGCAAAATTTTTTTATTTACTAACATTTTTTTTTTGACTGCGCAAAGAAATGTCTACAAAACATTTTCAAATTTTATTTCAAAAATGTTCACATATTTCTATCAGTTTTAAAATAAAATTTGAAAATACTTTGTATTCATTCACTGTAATGAAAGTGTTTGTTAAAATAACTTCCGCAAATATAAACTATTTGGCTGAATTTTGGCACACATCATTTCTAAAGATTGCGAAATGGAATGGTCAAATGTGAAAAAATTGTAAAATATAATAAAAACTTAGAAAAAAGCGGATTTACTTGCTAATGATGCACAAGTATTAACCAAATTTGATAAATTTTATTAATAAAAACCGGGCAAAATTTTAATGCAAATTTGCGAAAAAAAATGTGGCCCATATGCGTGGCTGAAATATTTATGATCAACTCTTATTTTTTTTTTCTTCGAGTTGCGCAATGTAAACCCAGTGTAGAAACGGTAATGATATATCATTATTTTTCCTACTACCTATAATATGCATAAAAAATCTTAAAATATGCACTAAAAATTAAAAAAATATGCACTTAAAACTTAAAAAAAACGGAAAATATGAAAAATAATTATGTAATTGTTTTAATGTAAAAGAGAGACAATTTTTGCATGATACTTATTATTCAACTATTATACAAAAGCATACTACTTAGTAGAACCGGATCTCGTCCATTGAGACTATTCATTAAGTTAATGCAAGTTTTCATAAATCTTAATGAAAATATCATGTTATTTATTATTATTTAACTTATTTCAATCAGTCAAAGAAGAAGTTTCATTAAAAAACTAATTTCTTAAAAAGTATAAAGCTTTTCATTGATTGTAAGACAATTTTTACTTTGTGAACAAAGTTTTCAATATTTTTTTTTCATCATTTTTCGTCCACTAAAATTCTCTTTGTGTGGCTCACTTTTGCAAACAATCGTCATTAGCAAACATTATGAAAAAAAAATTTTTTTTAATTTGTTTCTATTTACTGTTTGTTTTTTCCGTATCAATTTGTTGTTTTAAAATTGTGAATAAAATTCTTACCGTTTGCAAAGTTCCGATTTGGAAATTTCCTTAAAACTCTTTTATTATTCACATTTTGTGTTAACGAAAAATTACACCTTTTGCAAGAACAACAGAAGGAAAAAAGTGTGCATTTACGTGGAAACTTTTTTAAAATAGAGACTGGAAATTAAACTTGATGACAATATTGAAATATTCATGCAAATATTCATATGAAAAAACAAAAACGACTGGCTTACTTTAGTGAGCAGCTCACATTAGCCAACATTCCCTTAACAATTTTTTTATATAACTTTTTATTCGATCTGAAGTATTGAAGATTTTATAACTTTTGTAAGGATTTTCATAAATATGCTTAAGCGTTTTTTGCACTAACAACGGGAATCTCTCGATGGGTTCTCTCCGATCTCAATCGAATTTGGATATATGACAAAGAAAATAAAAATAAGGGACATGTATTTTTTTAGCTGCCATATTTGGTGTTTAGGGGTTAAAAAGTGGGGTCAAACATTACCGAATTGCTCCCCAGAAATTGTACCAAATGAAAGAGCTTTTTAATACGCATTTACTGGTAAACGAAACATGTCCAAAAACTTGCAAGTATTTTTGTTTAAAAAAAATGTGTTTTCAGTGATATTAAAACTGGCGTTTTGTTAACGAATTATAGTTGGATTAAGCTAAAAAAAATATGTATATTAAAGCCTATCAAATTTAATCGAGGCGGTGTCTGAGCTTTTTCCGACATTAGTAATTGTTCGGCTTTTATGTGACCTTTAACGAAGAACTTTTGAATATAAATTTTAAATATTTGAAAAAAAAATGGCAACCCTAACCCACTACATAGACACTATTGGTATAAACATTTTTATTTTTTCGAGTACATTATGCTGTCAAAAGAGTCTGAATTTCATAAGTTTCATGCATGTTTCCATACAAAAATGTGTTAACTTTGACCCCACCTTTTAACCATTAAACATAAGGCTGGGCCGATAAAAAATAAATACAGGTGCCTTATACAAATTTCATTAAGATCGTAGAGAACTCATCGGTAGACTCCCTTTGTAAGCTAAATTTATTATTTCCAGTGTTGAAGGAACCTTACAATTCTCAGTTAGTTTAAACATTTTCATGTTCTAATTAAAGTTAGTACAGTCTGTCAATTTAAGCAAATACAACCACAATCACAATATCAGCTCTTGTATCACAATCATTTAGCTAAATAAGTAGTTTAACACTCAAGTCAGTTTGCCGTCATAAAATGAATTTTAATTTACTTAAAAAAAAACAAACAATTTCCTTTATTTAAAATTCTTACTTAAATAAAAAAACAGCAGCCAAAATAATGAATAAATAAACAACAAAAATAAATATATGTCAAGAAATTCATAAAAACAGGTTTATTTTGCAAAAAAGTTCTTTAAAAGGAGAAAAAAAAGTAATTGTAGAATTGATGGGCAAAGAAAGAAATCCAAGAAATATATTTTGCACAATTACTTAACAACGTAAAAAAAAAACCAACTTCAATTGAGAAGTATATACAACAATTTTTGTTGAAAATATGTTGATACACTCAAATAAAAAAGTATGTAAAAGTTGACAAAAAAATTTGTAGTTTTACAAAAAAATTTACTATTTTTAGGACAGCCGATGGTTTAGCTTATTTAAGCAAAGCGTTACTGTAATTATTTGTAAAGTAAAAGTAAAACTTAGTAAACTTTACTAAAATTTTGTCAAAGTTTGGTAATATCTTAACGGAAATCGATTTACTAAAAATTGGTAAAAAATTTTTAAATTAAAATTAACTTTTTACTCTCCTTTGACATTTACTTTGTATTTAAGATTTTAAAAATGTTCAACTTGAAAAAAAAACTTAGCTCGCAATCTCAACTATGAAAAAAGAAAAATAGTAAAATTTTAACAACTTGGGTTTAAAAAATTAATAAACTATTAGTAACGTCGTCAACGAAAATTAGTAAAAAAAATTTTGTAATTTGTTGGTAAAATTTTTACTGAAAAATTATTTTATATATCACTAGCTGACCCGACAAACGTTGTGTTGCCTTCAAATTTTATTTTCATTGAAAGTCTGGTTGCGTTACACAGTCGTGGTGGATTGATATTTCGAAGAAGAATGTACCCGTATCCAAGCAATGCTGTGTAACAAAGCAAAAATTTTTGATATTCACACAATTTATATGAAAATGACTAATGTTCAGAAAAATCTTCACATCTCGACCAAACGAAAATATTTTTAAACATTTTTTTTTTTTAAACCATCCTCATTGCAAGTTCTACAAAACGTATTCAGCCATTTTTTATTTTATGCAGCTGTTCTCGAGTTATGAAGTGACAATCAAAATGTACACTTCTTTATACTTATATATATAATATTTACTAAAAATGTTAAGTTTTCTTCGATCTTCTTTTATTTTATTCTTTTTAGCTTAAACGAGCTTAAGATCATTTATTTATTAATTATTTATTTCCAATATTTCGTCTCCACATTGGGTGACTTCTTCAGGGAACAATGTGGAGACGAAATATTGGAAATAAATAATTAATAAATAAATGATCTTAAGCTCGTTTAAACTAAAAAGAATAATATATAGATTTACGATTTTAATTTAAAAAAAAAAATTTTAAAATCCCGAAAGTATGTAAATTTGAAGAGCCGTATAAAGAGTGAGATCGATTAAATCCTAACACAGATTATCACTTATAACTTTTTTTATGTTTAAAAGTGAACTTTTTTTGAATCAAGTTATCTTTTAAAAAGTCGCCAGATGATGTGTATAAATTATTAGCGAAATCGGATCATTACTTTGTTTACAAATGGACTTTGAACAAAAAGTGAAAACAAAAAAAGTAACATTTTTACAAAAAAAACCTTAAATTTCGTAGAAAAAAATATGCTTAAAATAAATTATTGATGAAGGCTACAAAGCAAGTTCCCAATACTGTCACTTTTTTTGGAAATGGCCTGCTCCTATCAATTAGGGCACTAAA
This sequence comes from Delia radicum, assembly GCA_021234595.1. Lineage (NCBI taxonomy): Eukaryota > Metazoa > Arthropoda > Insecta > Diptera > Anthomyiidae > Delia > Delia radicum. The sequence continues at coordinate 254,454,758 of CM037851.1, forward strand.
ACTGGCAAAAAAAAGCTCATTTACTCACTTTTTGTTCAGCTTCCATTTGTAAACAAAGTAATGATCCGATTTCGCTAATAATTTATACACATCATCTGGCGACTTTTTAAAAGAAAACTTGAATAAAAAAAAGTTCACTTTTAAACATAAAAAAGTTATAAGTGATAATCACTCATTACTTGAAAGTTGTTATCGGATTTGGCTGATTCGAAAAGCGCTGGATTTTACGATGATCCTTTTGCACACTTATGCAATCAAACAATGCTTTAAAAAAAAGTATTTTATATGCAAATGCAATTTTTAGATGCATTTCCGAAATTGTTCTCCCCCTTCAAAATTTTCATGTTTATAAAATTAAATTTTGGTTGTTCTGTGACAATATTCGCATAACAAAGAAACCAAAATGTAGTTTTATGTAAAAATATTTAAATTTTCTAATTATTTATGTTTGTGAAAGTTTTTGGGGATCCAATATGATGGATAATTTTAATATTATAAAAGTTTTAGAGATCGCTGAATACGAATCTTAAATCTGATTTTAAAATAATGGATAATTTGATTCGGCACCGATCAATTAACAGAAAAATTATTCGCCATTTTTAATTTTGAAAATCCAGTTTCCGATTCATAAACTAAAACTTTTGTTATATTAAAATTATCCATCATATTGGATCTGATGTTTTAAAAATTTCAAATCTGATTTGAAATTCGTGCTCTTTTCAAAAAATAAAAATTCCACCATAATGGCTCCACCATTTTGAGTTTTTATAATCTGATTTCAGATTCGTAATCAGCGCCTCCTAAAACTTTTTGAAAGAATAAGAAATCAGCCACCATTTTTTAATTTTGAAAATATAATGTCAGAACCGCAATCAGCAATCCCAAAAGCTACTATTTGAATCAAATGACAAAACATATCTAGATCATCCGCCATATTGGATCTGACATTTTAAATTTTAAAAATCTGATGACAGATTCGATGATTTTCAAACAACAAAAAAAAAAAAAAAATGATATGCCATTTTGAAAATTTTAAATCTGATTTCATATTTGACACAAAAACGATTACTTTTCAAAAAAATGTTCCGCCATATTAGCTCCGCCTTTTTAATTTTTAAAATCAGATTAGTAATCAGCGACCCCTAAAACTTTCTGCAAAAATATTTGATACACATCCGTTGACTTATTTAAAAAAAATCATCCGCCGTATTAAATCCGCCATTTTTAATTTTTTTAATCCAATTTCAGATTCGTATTTAGCTACCTCAAAAGCTTTACCTTTAATAGAATACAACAAAACCGGGGAACGTCTCCCATTCATAAAGAATGCTCCACATATATTTTTGTAAATTAGTGCAAAGACTGTAAATTGAGACATAAAACGTTTTACTGTCCGCCACCTAATTTATTTGAGTGTACAGTTCTTTCCACACAAATCACATGGTTCTTTCTGCAACACACATTTTTTACTTTTACACAATATTTTATTTTTGGAAATTGTTTATGCAATTTTTTTAGAATATTTTTTTTTTTTTTTGCAGAAAAAAAAAATATTTATTTTTTGGATACGTTTCTTGGGATTCGCAGTTTATACAGATTTGTTTCTTTTTATCCATTGGTGCAAGTGTATACCACAACCAACCCAACAGTAAGAACAATACGTGTGTCATATTTCTGTGTTGCTGTTGTTTCTTCAATTTTGTAATTTTTTGTGGGGAATCTGCTGACAGTTCAATGACTTTGTGTTTTAAAAGGCTGTCGAAAATATATATACTAGGGTATACAATCGGCTAACCGGTACTCGATTAATCGATGCCTTTTATTTAAACAAATGTTCGAGTAACTTAAAATGGCTAATTTCGAGTAACGAATAACTCGAAAAATTTTGGTCGATTAATTGAGTAAATCAAAATATCTTCTATTTCAGTTTATATTTCGGATTTAAAGTTTTATTCGTTAAATATAAAGCCATGTGGCAGTTACCGTTTTAATTTAAATATTATACTTTTTAATCAGGGCCGTAACCTTTTAACGTGGCATCACAATATGGGCAATTCTTTACTGAGAGAAAAATATTATTCTTTGGTCATTTTGGAGAATAAACGTTGCTTTCCGAAACCGATGACTAAAATATCACATTTTTAGCAATTATTTACATGCATTCTTGAATAATTACAACCATTATTATAGTCAAATGCAGGGTTGTTGTATGTAGACTTCGAAACTATAAAAAAATTAATACCAAGAGCTCGGCTTTGCTGAAATTAAGCAAAATTTTCATACATCTAAATATTCAACAAAAAAATACAAAAATCGCAACAATCGCAAAAACTATTAGATTGAGTTAACATTTTTTGCAAGATTCGAATTGAACTTAATTCAGCATCATCTTTTGGTGTTACAGCTCGGCTTAATCACATTATTTAAAAACTATCCATTAAAAACAATAAAAAAAAACGACAAAAAACATCTGTCTTCGAAACTTCAACGAATTTGGTGCGTCAAATTTTTTAACGACGGCTAAAAGTATGCCACATTATTTTTTATATTCCAGAAAGTGCTTAAAGTCGAACTTTACACTTTAATTAATTACCTAATTTTGACAAAAAAAAACATTTCGGAACTACTGATTTTGTATTTTGTGTGTGTTATTTTGTCTTTTTAAGTAAAAATTAATGAAATAAAATTATTAAAATTACTCGATTAATCGAGTTAGATAAAAACCCTAAAATCGAGTTACTCATTTACTGGAACAAAATCAAACCCGAGTAATTTGAATACCCTAATATCTACCTACGACATAAAAGATTGCCGAGTCTCTTTTTTTTCTATTATTTTAGGTGATTTAATGATTTTACTCCATTTGGTATTGAATGATTTTGTTGTCCAGTAAAAAAAATCTATTTTCTTCTTTTAAAATAAAGATCACGCATTTTTAATTTTTGCATATTTTAAGTGACACATGTTAAAAGCTGCATATATTTTCGCTTGCAACATTTATAATTTCAAAATTATTTTTGGTTAAAAAAATATTTTATATATTCATTAATTTATTTCATTCGTTACGTATCTAATTTTTTCCATTAAATATATTATAAAATAATCTTTATAGCGAATATATTTTCATTTTCATTTAATTTATTAAATCTCTACAATAAATCTCCATTAAATGCATTATAAAATATATAAAAAAAAAACAGAAGATTGTATTATTTTTTTCTCAAGTTTTCAATATGTTTCTCCAAGCGTTTTTTTATCTATTTTAAAAATTTCGTTACAGAGCATTTTGTGTATTTCTATACAAAATGTATGAAGTTTTTTCTTTTCAACTTTTTTTTATTTTGCATTCTTTGAAATATGCATTTGATTTCTTATACAAAACCAGTAAAATGCGTAATTGATAAAATTTATTTAAGAATTTGAATGGTTTTTCATGAAGATAATATTATTTATTTAATAGGTTGCGTATACGTAATAATAAATATCAAAAAATAATAATCAATATTAATCATACGACACTCAATAGTGGTTTTAAGATATAATTTGCGTAAAATCAATTTTATCTTTTTACTATCGTCAAATATATTATAATGTTGGCTTCTTTTTAGAAACTCTTCAAGGAATTTTATTTAAAAAACTTTAATCTGTTTTGTGTCTTTTTCTGAATTTTAAGTAAAATTAAAAAAGTTCTTCAAAATGAGATAACATCTTAACTCCATAAGCCTTAAATATACATCAGATTTCCAACATAAAAAAGGGATGCCTGCCATATTAAAAATACGAGGGCGTTACCGAAATTAGAAGACCTGTCGTATAGAAATCTTACAAAACATATGTTTTAAGTTTCAAGGTGCCATGTTGTTTAGTATTTTTCTGTTGGCGCTATAAGAAATGAATGATATCAGTGAATTTTTAAACATTGGAAAAATTGGTCCCCGTTATGTAATTCAATACTTTCATTTGAAAGGTCTCAGTCCAACCAAAATTAAAGCCCAGTTAGATGCTACTCTTTGGGAGTCTGCTCCTTCGTTTACGTTTACAAAATGAAATGACTGCGCTGACTGCTATGCCGCGTTTAATCACTATGTATGCCGCATTTACTCACAATAGAACAAAAAAAGCGTAGTTAAGATGTTTCAATAGAGTGCTTGGCGATGTTTAACTGCAATAAAGCCGAGTTTTTGCGACGATTCGTAACCTTGGATGAGACATGGATCCACCACATCACACATGCCATAAAGCAACATTCAAAGCAGTGGACTGGAATGGGAGAATCGTCTTCAAGGAAGGCGAACACAGTTCCATCTGCAGGCAAGGTCATGGCGTCTGTTTTTTTGGAATGCGCGTGGTATAATTTTTATTGATTATCTTCAAAAAGGAAAAAACAATCAACGGCGAGTATTATGCTAACTTATTGTAGCGTCTAAGTGATGAAATTAAGGAAAAAAGGCCGCATTTGGTGAAAAAGAAAGTGTATTTCATCAAGACAATGCAACAGTTGACACATCCACTATTGCGAAGGCCAAAACCAATGAATTAAAGTTCGAAATTAACGAATCTTATTCGCAAGATTTAGATCCCTCGGATTATTTTCTATTTTAAAACTTAAAAAAATGGCTTGGTGGTAAAAGATTTGCCAACAATGAAGATTTGTAGTCTGTAGTAGTAGCTAGAAAGTACTGACTATAAACATGGTATCGGATCTATTAAATATCGCTGGGAAAAGTGTTTCGAGCTAAAAGGAGATGATGTTGACAAGGAACCAATTTGTTGTTTTCTTTCTTAAGTTGATTAATTTTGGGACCGTATATTTTTCAAATATGTATTAAAGAAAAGTTTAAAATAAATCGGCTTAAAAAAAAAAAAACAATATGTATAATGAAAAAAAACTTTACATAAAAAACAACACTTAAAAATAAATAAATTTGTACCTTCATATTAGGAATACCTAAGTTCTTGTTCTACCAAGAGTGCTAAATGAGACTCTTTTTAAAAAAAAGCTTTTTTTAGAAAAAGCTTATTTTAGAAAAGAGTTTTTCATAGAAAAATCTTTATTTATAAAAAGCTTTCTATAAAAAACTTTTTAACAAAAAATCTTAATTTACAAAAAGTGTTCACTACTAAAGCTTTTTACTAAAAGTTTGTTAAAATGCAAGCTTTCTACAAAAAAAAAATCGGTCTATAGGTAAACGTTTCTACCTAAATATCTTTTTTTATAGAAAAGAGCTTTCCAGAATGAAATTTATTATAAAAAATTTTGCAGTAAAAGCAATCTGCACAAATTGCTTTGTACAAAAAAGCTCACTACAAAAATATAGTTTTATAATAAAAACTTCCAAGAAAATTGATTTAAAAAAAAAATCATTATTTATAAATACTTAAAAAACGCTTTCTAACAAATAGATTTTTAGAGAAAATCTTAGAAAAGCTTTTAGAAAAGCTTTTAGAAAAGCTTTAAATACTTTCATAGAAATAACCCGGTAAAAAACAGCAGAAAAAGCTGTTAATTTTTTTTTAAAAATTACGTTAACTTTACACAATTTTATTTATATTCGAGTTGAATTTTAGTAAATTGCAAACAGCAACTTTCTCTGCTAAAAACAGCAAAAACTTTTACCCAATACTTGTAGACTAAAAACATCAAACAAAAACTGTAATATCAACAAAATTTTTCTATATTTACATTATATTAGTAGAATGCAAATAACAGTATATTTTGTTAAAATCAACAGAAATTATTGTTAAAAAATTATAGATTGCTGATTTCAGAAGACCATTTTTTTATTGCCATTAATATTTAGCTAATTTTTTTTTTGCTGATTTTAGCAGATTTATTTTGTTACTTTCAATTAACTAAAATTTAGCTTACATTTTATTTATATATTTACATTATTAATCATATATTTAATTATCTACAAATACACCAATTGAGCACTAGAGCGGCGAAGACTATTGACTCTGATAGCGACGTCTGACCAGAGCTTCTGGTGGGAATCGAACCCTCGACCATCGCCCTGATAGGCAAGCTTTAATATAACTGAAACTTTAGTTTAAATATAACTAAAAATTCGTAGATTCAACAGAATTATTGTTGCTACTCTTATCTTACGAATATTTGGCAAACAAATATGCAAATTTTAGCAGTTTCTTCTGCAACGTCATTTTTAACTAATTTTTAATAGTTTTAGCAAACATTTTTTCTATGAATGGAGAAAATGTATTTTATAACAAAGTGTTTTATGAATCGATATTTTATAGAAAAGTGTTATAAAAAAGTGTTCTTGTTTTAAACAAATTACTATAGGTGTGTGTTTGTCTCAGACTTTTCCCACAGAAAATGCGACTTTAAATCTGCGACGTTTCTTTTATGCAAAAAAAAAAAACATTTCGCATTAGAATTTTTGTCTGTGAACAAATATGCGAAAAAACACACATGAAAAATAGTTTACCCCTCTTTTTAACCCCTAAAATAGTGTGTTCTAATGTTGTCTTCCTTACAATAATATTCAAGTTTCATTAAGATCGACATAAAAAAAAAATTAACAAAATAACGCTACAAGTTCAGTTCTTTTAAGGTTGGAAGGGAGAACAAGAAAATTATTTTAAGATTCACCGTATAATTAATATAAAATTTAAATATGTGAAAGGAAAATAAACAAAAATCAACCAGTCTTAAATTATTATTAAGGAGTTAAAATTGTGAAAGAAAACCGTCCATTTTTTGGTACTTTTTTTGTTTAGAAGCCTGCCAAAAACTTATGAATTTCGAAATAAAAATATATTCTTCAAAAGAGGAACTTTAGTACACAAAATTACAATTTTTTATTATAAGGTTTGGCAAGTTATGCCAAAAAGTCAAAAAAAGAAAAAATAGCTCAGAAAAGATTTGTTAAATTGTGTTCTGTTCTTTTTTCGTTTTTCGTAATTTCCGGGAATGGCATTTATAAATATTTTGTTAACGATAACACATTAGCATATGGTTTTTTATGATAAGAAGAAGCCAAATATCGAATAAGGATAAGCTTTTTTTAACTCCTTTTTCATCATTTTGGTTTAAAATTAAAGTTCGTAGATATTTTTTCATCAAAATCAAAGTAATTAGCGTAGAATATTGTGACCATTTTTTTCTGACATGAAATCTTTCCAAATTTTTAAATTTTTTATATTTTGTGATGAATTCTAAAGAACACACCGAATTTCCTTTTCCATCACAAAAATTCAGATTTAGTGAAATTTTGCCTACAAAAGATTATGAAAATGAGCAAAATTTATATAAATATTCCAGACTCAGCTAATTTTTATTAATTAAATTGTACACTGTGAGAAATATATGCATTATATTAATGAATTTTTGCATTAAATCAACGAAGTTTCGCTGGGATTGGTCCATTGAAACTTTTAATTAGATAAATAAAGTTGTTCATAAAATTATTTGCAAAGCTTCATTTTATTTATTACAAAGTTCATGCGCCTAATGACAAAGTTTCTTTGGAAATAGTTTCAAAAAATTATAAAGCTTTTCCAAAAAATGGAAGGGTTTTTTTTACATTTTCTAAAAAATAGCATTAGTTGAAAGAAATATTTTATTCAAACTCGCCCAAAAAAATTCTTTTTGTGTAACATGTTAAAACCTTTAAAAAAAATTAAATCAGTTTCTAAGAAGCTTTCATAATTCATTTCAAATTCTAAGAAGCTTTCATAAAGGAAAAGCTTTAAATTTTAAAATATTTATGTTATCTCTTAAAAAATGTGCAGACTACTGTTTCTTTATGCGTCCTGAATATTTGTTTTCCTAAAAGACCCAAGATTTAGAATTATTGAAGCTCCCGGATTTTAAACTCTTCCTTTCGAACTAATCTCAGATTTTGAACGAGTTTTCCACATAAATACTTATAGTTTTACAGATTTTTTTTTTACAAATTCCATCAGATTAGGAAAAATTCGAAGGTTCCGAAAACTGTATTCTAAATGGATCAACACTTGAGATTTTAATGGAAAAAAATTAAATGTTCTGGTAATTTTAAAAATCATTACAATATGTACATTAGACTGTCCCAAAAAAAAAGACTTTTTCGAATTTCGCAACGCATACCCTCCAATTTTCTGCCAATTGGTTCCAAATGAACAAAAACATTTTTTTTTTTTTTGGAAAACGTTAACCCGTGCCGACTTTCGGCCGAAAATGGTCCATTTTGGAAAAAAGTACATTATTATTAAAAATTCTCAAAATTCTAAATTTTGAAAAATTAACTCTTTAGCATTTTTATTTCTTCAATATACTCAAAATGAGTCATAAATCAAATTTTGACTTCATCATATATCATTAACCCACTTTAGTCGGGCATCCAAAATGACCCACAGATTTGGTAAATTTGCAAAAACGTGTTTTTTCTAAAAATTAATTTTAAAGATTTTTTAAAATGTCTAAATTTGAGATATTTTTTGTTTTTTTTTATAATATATTAGTTGTTATTAAAGAAAAAAAAAAATAAATTGAAAAAATGAAAATTCGGGTCTCGGTTTGGAGCGACTCCTTTCCAGGACATTTTTTTATTTTGTCAAAAATTTTACTGTTGTCATCAAAGTTTGCATTATTTTTGAAAAAATATCACTTAAATTTAATTTGGCTATAATAATCTTTAATTCAAAATTTAAAAAGTTTTAACCCTTAGTTGCCTAGGGCCAAAAAAGACCCATGAAACCTAAAAGGATTCATAAATACCATGTTATAAAGCTTTTAAATTTATAAAAAAAATATTTACTTTACAAAATTATTTTTTTTAGTTCCTTGATCCGTATAGGGTTAATTTATAAACTTTTGGCCAAAAACACCCCAATAGGAAATTTATACAGTTTACAGTTTTTTGAAAAATATCACTTAAATTTCAGTTTGTTCATTTGGAACCAATTGGCAGTAAATTGGAGGGTATACGTTGCGAAATTCGAAAAAGTCCTTTTTTTGGGACAGTCTAATGTACACTCACAAGAACTTTTTCATCAAATTTCAACAGTTATTTAAAAAGTTAATCGGCAAAGTTGTTTCAATGGAATATACAGTTAAATTAAAAAAGAAACCTATTTTTTAACTTTCCGTCTGTTATTCAATAAACAACAAAAAAAACGGACTTTCGGTAATACATAGTTAAAATTTTCAGTTAAAATGTTCCATTTAAAACAAAAAGTTGTTATATTATATTGAGTATTGAAATAAACGAAAATAATCTATTGTTTTCACCGATTTGGTCAATTAATTTTTCAACAGTTGAAAATTAACTAAAATATAAAATTGTTTTAAACAAAAAGTAAGTAGTCATTTTTTTTAACTTATTTTCAATTAATTTAATGGTTATATTATATTATATATTACGGAAATAATATTGTGAGTGTAGAAATTTTAAAAAATCAGTACAACACGGCACACGATTTGTTCATCAGTACACATGCTCAAAAACCAGTGCATGTACTGATCAAATCAGTACGAATGGTCAGCCTAGCTCAGAAAAAAAAAATAAATTACAAAAAGATGTCTGTAACATCCTCATTTAAAGAGTTTATTTGTATAGATTTATGTTTATTGACTAAAAAAATTTCACTCAAAATAAATATTTAATTTTAAAGGAAGAGTATGTTTAAAGTACCTGCAGGCATTAACCCTCTAACCGGCAAGCAGCCTCCAGGCGGGGTATTTTAAAGTGGCCATAAGTGCGCCAATTGAGTGACTTATAAAAAAAAAATGTAAGCTATTTTGATAGAAAACTAAATTTACAAAATATTTTGTGAACTTATTTTTTGTGTTCATGGCCCGGTTTGGAAGCAAGAAATAGTTAAAGTTAAAATTTCAAAAAAAATTATTTTTTTTAAATTTACACAATTTTCAAAACCGTTAATACTTAACGCAAAGTAAGATTGAATTTTGGTCCAAGGACTTACAGGATTCCAATAGTCAGCCAGTTAAAGACATCATTTTAACTTCAAAACGTATGAATGCATTTTTATGAAAGTTGTCATAAAGATTTTATTTAGTAATATTAGCAAAGCCTTTAAGTTTCATCGATATATGTTGAAGTTTCGGTGCGTTTTCGCTCAATTTTGCGTTTTTAGAAAAACGAAAATCACCATATCTTAATTAAAACCACAAAATGGGTATTTTTTTTTACGGTATTTATATCTTGGTGGAAGGATTAATTTGTGCCTAAAATAGGCAACGAAAAAAATTAGCTAGAGGAACATATTGTTTTTTTTTTCGTAACGAACAAGTGGTACAAATTTCATTGCAAAGTAGCTTAGGCCGGTTTGAGGGTTAACTAAGAGTTTTATATTTCAATAGAAAAACCTAAAAAAATTGTTTATTTAAACCCAAGAAACTACAAAAACAATGACAAACAACAATATTTTAAGTGTTTACTAGAATAACAAATAAATTTGGCAAATGTTGCCGGTTTGTTCTTCTTAATGATGATGTTGCTGAAGAAGTTGTTTTTGGGTGGTTGGTTGTATAAGGAAAAAGAAGTGATATGATTTACGACTAACTATATTCTAGGTCATTGTGGCAAGACTTTTTTCGTTGCGTGCCAAAAATAGACATATTTTAATTCTTAATTCATTTTTAAAGCCTTTTAAAATTCGTAAAATTTTTGCTTTTAAAAATGTCGTCACTAGAGGAAAAAAATTTGGCGTTTTTGCTTTCTATTTAAATTTTTTTGAATTCTTAATTTTGTAAATTTTTATTTAAATTTATATTATATTCCCGATTAAAAAAATGTATATGGAACTTAATGTAGTCATATCAATTTCTATGTGACGGTAAAGTTATGTAATCTTATTATATTTCATCCGAAATATCGGCCCACATGGGTTAAAGTCTAATCTGATGCGATTAGATAAATGTACATTTCAATTTCGTCCAAATTATGGCCCGATAGAAGTGTATTAGATTGCATCAGTTTTGTATCTATATATAGATATAAATATATAAAAACCAGATATTATTGTATCCGGATTTTGAGCTGCTATAATTGCATATGACATCTTATTACATATCGACCAATATATAACCGTATATGACATATACAATTATATATGGTTAATCTAATTATGTACGTATAAATGTATAATTAGATATAACACAAATCAAAATTATATCTAATAATATATAGAGTACTATCAAAAAAATGTATTTAATTTTGAATAAAACGACATCTTGACCTATTCATAGTTATATATCGTTCCATACCAGAAAAATGTATATGTTCCTTTGGATGAAACCATATATTGCCGCATTTAAAGTCTGATGGATGTAAATTAGTCTGTCCCGAATTTAAAAAAATGGCGAATATCGTCACGTTATCAAACGATAGGTATTATTGAGTTGTCTATAGATAAAAACCAAACATTTTTTTGAAGGTACATCTTAAAGTAGCTATCCGCTGAAGTGAATTTTTGAAATTTTTGGACAAAGAAAGCTTAAAAGTTTGGCAATGCTGAACATTTATAAAATTTTCATAGATTATTTTTGATCCACCACAGCATCATTTAATTAATTTTAATTTTATTTATAACTTGTTTTAAATTGAAAGATGTAGTGGACCAAAATTACTCTATGAAAATTTTATATAAATATATTTCCAAACATATGTTCCACATTACCAAACTTGACCCTAATTTTTTACAAAAATAGAAAAACTGCGTGTACCGAACTGTAAGTATTCTCGATTTGTTGTATTTTTATCATAATCAACTGGTAATACTCACCGCTTGAGCACTATTACATGAAATTGTACAATCCGGAACACCCTAATGTGCATTAAAACTTAAAAAAGATTTATGCCGTAACTTTTATGAAAAGTAATATGTTTCTTAATATTTTGTTATGGACGTAACCAGGCACGTAGCTAGGAATTTGTTTCGGGGGGGGGGGGGGGGGGGGGGCTTTTCGACTTTTTATATTGATTATATATTTTTTTTTTTGCACACTAGAGTAACAGCTTTTTTTTTTTTTTTTTTTTTTTTTGCTAAATTTTTGCTACACGTGATGGGCAATTATGTATTAATAATAGAAACCGCTTTCTCAGGTCATTTTGAAACAAAAACCTCCCGCATAAAGTGCATTTCCTTAAAATGCATTTTTTACTTTTTTACTTATTGTGTTCTTTATTTTGCGAATTTTGATGTCTATATCGCGAAACAACGCTTTAATCTGTTTGATCACAATCCGCGAAACACGTAAAATTTGAAAACGTAATTTAATATGAGTCTTAATACAGTTTTATCCGAGAAATAGGCATAATAATTAAATAACATCCGAATAATGACGCGATATAATTTAATACGATTTTATATAGCGGTATAAATTTCCAGTTTTTGATTTTAAAACGTCATGAAAATTGGAAATATCTATTAACCCTTTTAGACTTTAGCCGCTTGCATTTGTAACAAATTCAATAGCATTTGGAAATTTTATTTAAAATAAATTGTGTTTTTTTAAATATGATATAATATCAAAATATATATTATTTTGCAATGTCTAGGTATATAAATATAACGTTATTATTAATTGGATTAGTTTTAGCGTATTCTAAATGCAATGTACAATTATACGCAACTATATATGACATCATATTAAATTTTTTTCTACGAAATTAATTTTATATATAAATTTATATAATTATGTCCGGTTAAATGCACTGGCAGACAAAAGTGTGTGTATATAAAATAATGTATTATTTTATGCAAACGTTTTAACTCGGGAAATTAAAGATTTATAACCGTCCAAAAAACAAATTAAAAGCAAATATCCTATATAATTTGCCTGACACTTACAAGGAAGCTTTTCCGATGGGTTCCCATTTAATGAAATTCGGATAGGTAATAAAGCAGCAAAAATATATGAAAAACGTATCTATTTTTTAAATTGGTGGTGAAATTTAACACATCTTTGTATGATAATATGTTTAAAAATTAGGAAATTTAGTCTTATTTAAAACCATCGTTAAAATGCTCGAGAAAACACACATTTTGAAAACCATTTTGACACTATGTCGTGGACCCCGGCTGCCACTTATTTGAATTATTTTAACAAATTATTCACTATTTTTTTCCCCTTTTTCATATATCCGACTTTTTTTAAGATTGGGGGCTATACTTCATGTCTTGTATTAAAAAAATCGTAAATTTTCCAAGCAAGCGTGATTGTAGTCTGAAAGAAATAATAATAAAGAAAAAATATAAAATTGGAAAATTTAAAAATATACCTGACATCGCCTAGGTCTTATTTAAACTAAATTATGTATTTCGAATTCCCTTTGATTTATATTTTGGATAATTTCAAACGCTTTTAAAATTGTCTTTAATAAATTTTTTAAATAAAAACCCTTTAAAATGTCTAAAAAAAACTACATCGTTATAACACAAAGACTGGTTTAGCTGCTTGATTTTAAAATGTCGCATTTCAAGGAGCGCCGATAGAAATTTGTTTACATTTAGTCTAAAAAAAAATTGAGAAAATTTGAGTCACATTGGACCACGTTAACACATTATGCATATCGATCAAAGTTTGAGGCTTAAATTTGTTTCAAAAAATATATGAGATATCGTAATATATATCGTAAAAAAAATACTGAAAACTATGTTACCAGATGCGTGCGTAGCAAACCAAATTTATATAAAAAGATTGCCCTGTAAGTAAAGTAACGACTTTTACGGCACAAGTAAACTTAATTTTGAGTCTTAGTTGTATGGTATAAAAAAAAATTTCAGTTTTTATAACGTATAATAACAACATTGAAACAAATGCAAACATTTTAAAAAGTCGCCAAAATTAAAAAATCGTTTAAAGTAGAAAATTCGCGTTTCTTTAATTTTTTTCGAATTTTGGAGTTTATTTTGGGAGTTTTTTAAATTTCTGCAATTTTGAGGACTTTTTTTTTTAAATTTTGGCAATTTTTTTCAAATTTTGCAATTTTTTCAAATGGTCTCGATTTATTAAATTTTGGCGATTTTTTTTACAATTTTGGTGATTTTTTTAAAATTTTGTAATTTTTCCCAATAGTAAACAATATTCAATTAAATTTTTAATAGATGTGAATAAAACTATATGTAATTGAAAATAATATTAATTAAATAGAATGGAGCAACATTGATTATTAATGGGTTTTTTGTTAAAGTTCTGCCTATTATATAGGCTCTAGCTTTTCTAAAACTTCGGGTTCTGATGAGATCTTTAGCCAGATCGAAATACTAGTATCAACCTAGCTAATATGTTTGATTTGCTTTATTTTTGTAAATATACGGAGGTTGAAAGCTCGTTATAAATTGAAAATAACATAAAAATAATCTCGATGTATATAAAAACAAAAAACTAATATAACTGTAACAAATTATTTTAGTTGTTACTACAATTGCATCAACACGGCCGAATTCAAACTTTTGCTGAATCAACAAATATTTTAGTTAAAACTCAATTTTAGTTTTTTCTGTGTAGACATATTTAATTTTTTAGTTTGCTTGTCTCAAACAACTTTTTGATTATATTTTAAGTCAAAGTCTTCGAAATCTCTTATGAAATGATTTTATTTATTGCTTTTTGTCGAAAATCAACTCTAACAATGATAGCCGCCCATTTGCAGGCGATGTTTTCTAACGAAATTTTAAGATTCGAACCATATAAAACTATTTCCTATTTGATCCAAGTCAAAAATAAATATTTTCATATTAAATTTATCAATAACATTGTTACTTTCTAACGAATTGTATTAAGTTTTTAAATTTGTCAAATCATTTCGGGGGGGGGGGGGGCTCTAGCCCCCAAGCCCCCCCCCCCCCTAGCTACGTGCCTGGACGTAACTGATATGATAGGATGATCATATATGAAGTTGTGTATACGAGTATTCAAATATACGTATTTAGTGCAATTTTGCTAGACTAAAACTCGGGTCTAATTATATTTAGATGTATTAATTTACATAAAATAACATATTATGATTATATGTGGCATCTTAATAAAAAATTAGAGGAAAACATTTTTATATATAAACATACATATGTATTCACATATAATAGCATACAATAAACGGGCAAACGCTGTTTTCCAACGGCATTCAGACCATGTGCTCGTCTCGAAAAATAAACAATAAACAATAAATACAAAAATATTTAATCAGGGTTTAATTTCTGAATAATTTTCCATTTCAGCAACACCATTTTGTATGGAGTCGAAAAATTCGACTACAAAATCCAACAGCCGTAATCAGGACGAATATATATATATATATATATATATATATATGTATATACGTTACATTGTATTAAGCGATATATAAATTATATATGAAATAATGCTAATTATTATATACTACTAGCTGACCCGACAAACGTTGTTTTGCCTTCAAATTTTATTTTTATTGAAAGTCTGGTTCCGTTACAAAGTCGTGGTGGATTGATATTTCAAAGAAGAATGATAGTTGGACTGCACCGACAAACCAAATTTTGTTCAAATACCTTCAAAAGGAGCAGAAAAAATGGATTTTTGATATTCATACAATTTATATGAAAATGACTAATGTTCAGAAAAATCACCGCATCTCGACCAAACGAAAATATTTTTAAACATTTTTTTTTTTTTAAACCATCCTCATTGCATGTTCTACAAAACGTATTCAGCCATTTTTTTATTTTCTGCAGCCGTTCTCGAGTTATGGAGTGACTTCTTTTTATATATATAGAAGATATGCAGTAATATATGCCATATGTACTAAAATATCAATCGATATATATTAAGATATTAATAAGTATATGACAATATCAAAAGTTTTCGAAAAACCAAATCCAAGATAAAATTATATATGATCATATGCGCCATCACATTGTATATCCATATTTTGCTATATAAAGCTATATGTTTTTTATACAATATAATATTAAATAAGATATGATTGTAAACGAACGTTTTTACTCGGGGCTTCTATAAATCTAGAATTCCAATACATTTTTTTTTGGATTTTTGTTACACAAAATGTCATCTATTTAAGTTTAATATTATACATTTTGAGAGAAATTTCGTTGATAAAAAATATTTAAAAACAGTAATATTTATGTTGTGGTAAAACTAATTCTTGCTTTTTCTATCAAAATTCTGTAAAAAAGAATTGAAGACTTTTTTAAATTTTTTCTTCATCATTTCGATATGCGATTTATGAACGTTTTTGCCGTTTTCGGGTTAAAACACATATTTCAGTAACAAAAATAAATAAACCTCTGATAACTTTTCAACAGAAGTTTTTCCAATACGATTATGATATTTGAAAATATTCAAGAAAATGTCGTGTGCCACTACTGACACACGTGACACAGGTTTGCAAGCTCTGTTCTAGGTTTTGTATGTGTGTGTTTGTTGTTGTGAATGTATGAGTAGTAACAGTGGGTCTCTATCCGCTTCAGTCTCTCTCAATCTAACCTCTTTTTATTTGTTCGTAAACTCGCACCGATCCAGCGAAAACATGTTTAAATTAGTTTTTATCATATTTTTTTAAATAATAATTTAATAAAATTGTTAATTGTTTCAAATTTTAACGATAAAATAAGCAAGCTAAAATTTAATTATATTAAATTTTAATAAAAAATAGCAAAATAATAGCATAATAAAAGTGAGTGTTTTTAGCAACAATTTTTTATCAACATGTTGCAATTATTTTTTAGTGTAAAACATTTTTTTCCATTACCTCGACCGAGTTCAGTTGGTAAGCATAAAAAACGCTTCTCTACTTGTATAGACTCTTTGGTAGTAGTTTGTAATTTTATAATGTTTACACCATGTCAACATCTGATGTTGTAAGTTGTTAAATGATGATGATGATGACAACAATAATGTTGTTAATGAGGAATATTAAAAAAAGTAAAAGTTAAATATCCTTTTAAATATCCTTTTTGTAACAACTAAAAAAACTTAATATGTAAATAAAAAGATGAAAAAGAGGGGACAACTAAATACAAAGATTGATATGTTTTAATTTACTTTGAACAATGACAGTAAAAAAAATTAGATTTCAGTTGTGATAAAACTAGTAAAAACAATAAAATTGTGATGGACAAACCCTATATAAAATGTTGTAGGATTATTTCAAAATACGAGGGCGGTCCCAAAATTTGAAGACCAGACGTATAGATGGAGGCAGCAGTTTGAAAATAATTACTTTGGTGAAAAGTGTCAACCTTATAAAACATATGTTTTAAGCTTTAAGGCGCCACGTTGTTAAGTATTTTTTTTTTTGGCGTCATCACAAATAAAGGATCTCAGTGAATTTTTAAACATGGAAAAAATTAGTTCCCGTTATGTAATTCAATACTTTCATTTGAAAGATCTCAGTCCAACCAATATTAAAGACGAGCTAGATTCTACTCTGGGGGAGTCTGCTCCTTCTTATACGACCATAAAATATTGGGCTCCAGAGTTTAAACGACGCCGTACGAGCTGCCAACAATGAAGAGGTGGAGTCTGCGGCTGATGGCTATTTTAAGGAGTTGAGCAGTTCTTCCTATAAACAGGGTATCGAAGCTATTGAATGTCGCTGGGAAAAGTGCATGGAGCTAAAAGGATATTATATTGAGAAATAAATAAAATTTCTCCCTAATTTGTTGTGTTTTCTTTGATAAGTTGTTTAATTTTGGGACCGCCCTCGTATGTTCCGTAATTGTGTTTCCCTTGTAAATGGAAATAATTACTTAAAACAACAAATTCATATTTTGTTATTAACTGTAATAGATACAAATCTTTAAATTCGAATACACTCATAGAAATAAACCTTTTAAAATAGCAGAAAAGGCTACTAAAAAACTGCTAAAATTAGCAGAATTTTTGCTAAATACACTGCGCAACTCATGTTTAGGTGCTACTAAGTGAGGTCAAAAATTACCCCATTTTAAGTTTATTTTTTGGTTTATTTCGTTCTATTTAAAGTAACTATAGACAAAGTTGGTATCAAATGAAAGGATTTTTAAAGACCCAATCGCTTTATTACGAAATTTTAGTTGTATTAAGTTAAAAATAATGCATTGTAATGTCCATTTAATTTAATCAAGGGGGTGTCTTAGATTTTTCCGATATTCGAAACCGTTCGGTTTTTATTCGACTTTTCCCGAAGAGCCATTTTCTCCTATATTTCAAATAATTAAAAAACGTGGCAGCTCTGGGTCCACTGTAAAGAAAATATGGATATCATAATGCTTGTTTTCTTGAGTGCTTTAACCCTGCGTACAAGTAAATTAATTTTTAACATTACTTTTTAACCCTTAAAAGTGTGTTTGGGCAGATAACAAAAAATATGTGTCTTTTTGTTTTTGTTCCTTTAAAACAAATCCAAAGCTCATTAAAATCTGCTAGTTCGGGTCGGGATACCTTCCTTGTTAGTTTTTTATGGTAAAAATTTGATTAATAAATGTGCAGTTTTTGTTAAAATAACTTTCATTGCAACTAAAAAACTTGAAGTCGGGCATGTCAATTTTAGCATAACCTTTATTGGTCTGGTAAACGATCAAAGTATGTGGTTTCGAAAATTTAATGGTTTTCCGTCCATATTTGTCTACAAATTCGTAAGCAAGATTTTGCCTGATGTTACGTGTACTCTGAGAAAATAATCTGAATGATAATAATGAATTTTTGCATAAACTCAATGACATTGCAGTTGAAGTAGTCCATTGAAACTTTTCATTAAATAAATACAAGTTTTCATAAAATTCAACCTTTCATTGATTAAAACTTGGATACACGCAATGAAGAAGTTTCATAGAAAAGGTGGTTTCATAAAACGTCTGAAGCTTTTCATTGACTTTCAGAAAATCTTTATTTCGTCCGTGCCGACGAGCACTAGAACCATTTTTTTCGGTAGGCCACTAGGTCTAAACATTTGTTAATATTTGCGAACTGGTGCATGCGAACATTAAATTTTTCAAAACATGGACCAATTCTAATTAAAATCAAAGAGCGTTGTCCTTGGGTCGATATAGGTCGGATTGCGGGATTTCAGTGGGATCTCTTAATATTTGGAACGTGTAGCGTGCGGATAATCACGGCCCCGTCCCACTGGAGGGGTATGATCTGAAAGCTAGATCTATCCTTTGTCTTTACACATAAAAATGGGGCATATATCACCATTTGTCGTCAAAGGGTTAAGCAGATTAATTTGTATCTTTCAACTAATTAAATTCAGCTCATAAATAACTAAAATTTTGTAGATTTTACAAATTTATTTTTGACATTCTTATATTACTAATATTTAGTAAACGAATCTGTCAATTTTATTATTTTGAATTGTTTTTTTGTATCTATAGCAAAACTTTTTACTATTTTTGTTCTTTTAGTGTAGCTAATGATTTCATAGTTATATATTACAAATATTTATTACTAATAAATAATCATAATACGAGTAGTTAATATATATAAAATGCCTTTAACTTTTCAGTTAAATATTAATTTCATGTTTTATAATGATTGATGAGTTCATACATAACGTTGGCATAATGTAGAAAAGGCGTATCTCGATTATGTACGAAATTCAGTTTTTAACGTATTCTCGTAGACCACTTTCGAATACACCGCTCTTAAAATTTTTTGAAAGTTTTGATTTCAAATAATGGATTTATAGTCATTTAAGAAAGCTCTTACTAATTTAAGCATTATTTTGAAAGAAAAAGTTGATTTTAAATTAGAGCGCTTTTAATTTTTGTGTTGAAAGTTTTTAGTTTAAGACGTCCATTCGGCTAAGATAACAAATTATTAGACATGTATTTTTTTAGGTGCACATTCGCATGATTAGGCGCTGAAAACGGGGGTAAAAAATTACAAAATTTCTTTATGAAAACATGTCTGGAATTTACGAAATTTATATTTATTTGAGCACATTATTTGTACATATTATTGCCACTTTTCGGAAATATTAAAAAAGTTTTTCAAAAGCTCTTCCGAAAAAGTCGTCCTGAAGCCGAACGATCAACTGATATATTGTTACCCCTAAAATAGCGTTATATAAACAAAAATAGTGTTACATTTACCTAAACCCGAATCGAATCGGTTACCATACATGTAAACGGTCTTGCACGAAAATATTTTTTATAACTACCGGTGGACCGCAATTAATGCCAATTTTGGGTCTATTAATATTTTGTAACAAATAATAAATAAAGAATGAACCGTGCACGCAGAGAAAAAATATGTTTGCTTTATTACAACCATACATGTTGTTCTTCCAATTAAATTATTAATGTATTAATCATATTTTACCAATTATATGTATGCCTTAATCATGTTATAACAAAAATCTCTCTTTTTTTAAGTTATCAAATTATTACCTTGTCTACAATTATAATATAGTATTAATTATCATATTCTTCTCTCTAACTACAGCCGT
This sequence comes from Delia radicum, assembly GCA_021234595.1. Taxonomy (NCBI): domain Eukaryota; kingdom Metazoa; phylum Arthropoda; class Insecta; order Diptera; family Anthomyiidae; genus Delia; species Delia radicum. The sequence goes on from CM037851.1 coordinate 254,475,154, forward strand.
ATTATAGTTGCGCCAACTATAAGCTGATCAGAATATTTTTTATGAGCGTCTTCAATCTTTTAATATCACTCTTGTTTAAGATTTTGTGAAAAGAAGTTGTGGGAAGCAGTCTGTCCGAACAAATTAAATAATATTAAACGAAAAGACATAAAAATAGAAAAACAAAACTGTGTTGTTAATTATAATGGTGATATTTTTAGTGGAAGAAGGAACAATTTAACAGTCCCAACCCGGTCTACCATGAGAGTCTAGGCAAAAGTTAAATTAACACGCATCTCTAAAATGAAGTTATTGTTAATTATACACAAAAGTGTTATAATTAAGTAAAAAGTGATAAAAAAGTATTTTTTTTTTAATTTGTTGATGATGGGATGATGATCGAAAAGTATCGATTTTCATTAAAAATTTAAAATCTACAAACGCTCCGCTTACGGCTTTTTGGCGGAAAATCATCGACAACATTACACAACAATCTAAAAAAATATTTTTTTTTTGTTAAACGCATAATAATATTAAACACTTAATGCTAAATTCATAAATGTTTTATAAAGTTAAAGAATGTTTATGGAATATATTGTGTTAAATATTAGTTCCATAAACCTTTTATAACTTTATGAAACATTCTTGAATTCAGCTTTTGAATTATTTTTAACTAAAATGATTCCCCGCTTAAATACGCAAAGTACTCAGCATTTTAGTTTGCGTATTCAAGAATTAAAAATTATCAACCTAAAATATTTAATTAAAAGATTTGATTTGAATAAAATTTGCTTCTAAACAAATATTTAATTGAATCAATTAATATTTTAATTGACTTCTAAATATATAAATACATACTTTATGTTACAAGTAATTCTCAAATTATATTTTTCACACACGGTATGCTTAAATAGAAAATTTTCAGTAGAAAATACCAAATGCATTTAAAGTTTACAAACAAAACATTCACACCCATAAACATACAAACAGACGCAGCATTAACAAAAAACACACATACCAACGTATCGTTCACACATGTCATATTGTTATAAATGTCATAATGTTTTTTTTGTAGAAGTTATTTATAACTTTGTTTCCTTTTCAATTTTCAAGTTTTAATTAATATTATCATTGCCGTGGTAGGTGCAAAATCAATTAATATATTAATTGATTCAATAAGTATTTTAATTGAAACCCGTTTTTAGTTTTTTCTGTGTATCGTAAAAATGCTTTCTAGGCAACTAGATCCATGTTCATCACAACTTTGTAAAAGAAGTGAAAGGATCACTTGCAAGGTCTGTAAATATACCTGATTGCCACAATTTTTATGATAATTCACCATATAAAATCAAATTTTTTTTTCACCGTGCACTAACACTTTTGTCGAAAGTCTGTATTTTAGTTTGAATTACTTTTTTTACTTAAATCATGAATTAATACATTAGTTTATCCTTAGTGTTAACTTAATGCAAAAAGCTCTATCTCTAAACTCAAAACAATCAATAACAAAAAGCCCTATCTAAAATAACTGCCTAAAAAGTGAAAAAAAAAAAATAAAAAAGTAAAATCAGCATTAAATTTGCTACATGTTTTAATCCAAAAGTTTTTTTTAGCTTTTATTCAGTTTTTTTTCCTTCTCCTGAAAAATAACAAAACGTCGAGATACGTCTTTTCTATATTAAGCCATCGAAATTTATATTTATATTGTGTCATTTCGACTCGATACAATTCAATTCTATTCAATTCAATTTGTTAACAATTTTCTCTAGTTATTTAAACATTAAATTTAATTGCATTTTGCTTAAGTATTCTGTTAGGTAATTTTGTTAATTAACTGCAAATATTAACATGAATTTGGGCAATAAAATATTGTTTTATTTAATTTCATTTATTTAAACAAAAAACCCATCACTGTTTTATATTTTTTTTGGCTCTCAAAACTAAACAAATGATAATGACCAATCAACACGCAACGCAATCTTCGAGGTAAATAGTTAAATATAAAAAAAAAATTGAATTCAAAAGGCTTTTTTTTTTACCTGTCCACTCACTATTGAACAAACAAATGGTCAAAAAAGTTTAATAAATTTCGTATTGTTCCATTATTTAGTTTCCGAAGGAGAGATTGGGGGGTGTAAGAGTTCGATTTAAAATGCGCGTGTCTACGCTTGAGGGAGTCCAACATAAATAGTTATTTTAATATTAGAAGCGTATAATGTTTAATTAAATAATATTTATTGAAAATATCATCATAAAAATGAAGAAGGATACAACAATCAACGGTGGGTATTGGGAGTTTCAACTAAAAAAAAAAAAAAAACTGACAACCCACAAAAATTACGGCACTAACACGCAATTAAAGGTTTAAATCGTAAAAGTGAAAGAAATTATAACAATTGTAATTAGACCAGTACAGTACGTTATTCCCTGCTTTAACGTGGATAGAGGACAGTTGAAGCCCATACAAAATAGACACATTTGTCCTGCACTCATAGAAATAAAAATGTAAAAATAACAGAAAAAACTACTAAAAATTAGTTAAAAATGATGTTGCAGAAAAAACTGCTAAAATTAGCACATTTATTTTGCTAAATATTAATAAGATAAGAACAGCAAAAATAGAACTGATAGATATACAAAATTTTAGTTATATTTACTTTGAATTTTGGTCAAATGAAAATGGCAATGTGATTTGCTTAAATCAGTAAAAACTTTTGCTAAATATTTGTAGACCAAAAAATAGCAAATAAAAACTGTCATTTAGAACTAATTTTTACACTCAGGGAACTTCTGCTGTAAATATTTGTAGTTGTTTGAGTTGTAATACAGAATCATTATTTTCAAGTGAAAAAACAAGTCATTTGTAGATGAAATTTCAGTATTGACTACAATTGTAGTTTATTTAAAAAAACAAACCACATCAAATTACTGTATTATGATTTTGCATTCATTTTATATTGTATTTTTTTTTAATTAAACAAATAAAACAAATAAATGTTGGTTTGTTTCTTTTTTACTGCATAGTGGTTCATTTTTAATACAATTATGGTTGAATTTTTTTGAACAGTAAAAAACAAATAACAATGTTAGTAGTTGAATTTACTGAAATGTAAGTCGTTCTTTCTTCAAGTGAAATTTCATTTGTTTCAACTACATTTGCAGTGGTCCTTACCTACATGATATTCTAAGTGTAGTAGTTTTAGCAAAACAATTTTATTTTTTTTTATTATCGTATTTGGTAGTGTAGTAAGAGAGGTGATGTAGAAAATCTCTTTTTTCTCTAATATTAATGCATTTTTAGACATTCCAACCTCTGTACCTTGTTGTTAAAAAATAAATCACTAATATTGATAATTTATGACTTAGGAGGCGCAATTTTTATAGTATTTTGATAGCTGTTGGAAAAATGAATCAATTTTTTTTTTTGTATTCGTGTTTTGTTTGCAAAAATATTTTTTTAGTAGCATTTTAAATTTCATCTTTTGAATATCCTCAATAAATTTGCAAATTGTTTAAATTAAGCGAATTTGTGTGAATATGTTTAATTTGGGATGAAGTCTTATTCGTATTTTGGGGTAAGTATTAATAGCAACTTAATCAATGTTAGGGCTTATTTATGTTGTGTTAGTAGAATATTTGTAAATGTGGATTTTTTACTTAATTCAAGAGACACGTCGAGAGAAAACATCAAAAAACAACAAAGCCATCTATAGACTAAATAGATCTGGTAGAAGCAATTTATAATATCCCACTTTAAAATGTATATCTAAAATTTATAGCTCCAAAAAAGTAAAGCTCTTCATTTTCATAAGTTAGAGATTTCGGCATAATTTGTTTAAACTATATGCCCAAAAAATTAAATTCAAAGAATTATGTAAACTGCAACACGTGAAAGAGGGCGGTTTATTTGAATTGTGCAAAAATAACCAGTTAGCTTTTTCATCTGACTTAGAATATTCGAAAGACGATTATTTGTATGCAATGAGGGTACACTTAGAACACTATGTAGGCAAGGACCACTGCAAATATAGTTAAAAACAAATTAAATCAGTAAATTCAACTAAAATTGTCATTTGTTTTTTAATGTTCAAAAAATTATAAACAATTGTAGTAAAAATGAACCATATATGTTAGTAAAAAATAAGCAAACATTTATTTTTTTAAATAACAAAAAACTGCTGTAAAAAATTATTGTAAAATCATAAAACAGTCATTTGATGTGGTTTGCTTTTTTAAATGAATTACAAGGTTAGTAAAAAATTACAACCCAAACAACAACATATTTTTAAAGCAGAAGTTCCCTGAGTGTATATATCAGTTTGTCATTCCGTTTACAATACGTCGGTCTAAGGGCTCATAAAGTAAATATATTCTTGATCGTTATGCAAGTCTAAGCTGATTTAGATATGTCCGCATGTCTGTCCGTCTGTTGAAATGACGATCACTGCTCGAAAACGCAATAGATTGATGTATATAATAAATTTTAAGCACATTTCGCGTTTTTCCCATGAACCGCTCTTTCTTTTTTTCATTCTTTTTTACACGGAATAATTATTCAGATTTCTCTTTATGCTTATGCACAAAAATGCCTTGCTCCTATGCCAAATGGAGGATAAACTGTGCAAAAATAGTTATATATACAAAAAACAACTGTAAAAAATGAATGTAAAATCATAAAACAGTCATATGATGTGGTTTGTTTTTTTTTAAATGAGCTAAAAGGTTAGTAAAAAATTAAATTTGTTCTACAAATGACTAAAATTTACATTAAAAATATAAAAACTCTATTACAACCCAAACAATTACATATTTTTAATGCAGAAGTTTGCTGAGTGTAGTAAACTCAGAGAAAAACCGCGGATTTACTTGTTATTTATGCATATTTTTTAAACAAATTTAATACCCGAATGTTGTTTAAGATCTCACCAGTATTTACCATTAAAAATTAAGAGAAAAAATCTTATTTTTAAAATTTAGTATATAAAAAACTCGGTTAAAAAATGCAAAATTTTAATGCAATTTTGCTAAAAATATGGTCCATAATTGAAAAAAATCAGCGTGGCCAAAATATTTAGCATCAACGAAATATAAGGAATCAAGACAAGATGTTATATTCTTTTGGTATTTTTTTCTTTATTCGGTAAAACAATATAGCCGTTTAAAAGTACTGGGTTGAAAATGGAACATTTGGTCAATAATCGGCTAATTTTATATTTTAGCGATTTTTTTTTATTATAAAATGGGTTACAAAAATAATAAACTGACTCATCACAAAAATACTACATATTATACAATAAAAATATAGACAGACCCACCAAGACGAGCCCCCCATTTTTTTTCTATAGAAAATGCTTAACAATATAAATAAGCTACAAATAATATTCATAAGAATTTCAAAATAATAAATGTAAACGTAATTAGTAGAATTTTTATGAAATAAGTCTAAACGACAATAGCAAGCCCACAATATACGAGATCAATTTAAACAACAAGTAATATGAGAAGGAAAAAAGTGAATTATTGTGGCATAAACAAAAATATATAAGAACGCCAGGGCAAGTAAGAGTGAGGTGTAGAGGTAACTTACACATCCCATATATGATTGTGTATTAGGGTGTCCCGATTAAAAAAAAATTAAGAATACCACTCAATGGATAAGAGCTAAATATGGAAGAAATAAGTAAACAATTTTTGAAGTTGATCTTTAGCTCCCTGCCAACCGGTTGCAGCGCATTTTGACTAAATAAAAGTTCCGATTTTTTTTTTCAAATTATGGCTCAAAAGTTTTATTATTTTTGTCTTACTATTAAAAAAAATATTTTTTAATTTTGTGCAGAGAAATTTTGGTCCACTAGAAGATTTTTTAATTTTGAGCACACAGAAAAAATTGTTGTCAAATAACTTTCAATTTAACTTCAGTTTGATTTCAAACACACTTTCAATTAAAAGTTTAAAAATATATATTAAATGTTTAATTGAAAATTAATTTGGAGCACACAAAATTTCCAGTTTTTATAAAGCATAAGACAACAAAGAAAAAAATGTACAAAATTTAAAAATAATCACTAAAGTTGGAAACAAAAATCACCAAAATTAAAAAAAATCTCTCAATTTAAAATAACTCGCTAAAATTAAAAAAAAAATCACAAAAATTTTTAAAAAATCAATAAAACTACATTTTTTTTTTTGAGATATAGATACATATTTTAAATTTTATTTAGGTTATTTTTTAAATTTGGCGTTTTTTTTATTTTTTTAAATGTTAACAATTTTTTAAATTTTGTTGTTATTTTCCAATTTGAGTTGTTTTTTATTTTAGTGACTTTTTTAATTGTTTTTCCACTTTTGTCGGTTTTTCAAATTTTGGTGTTTTTTTTAATTATATCAATTTGTAGGCGTTTTTTTTTTTAACTTACGCAAATTTTTCCCCAATTTTTGTAAATTTTTTTTTCCAAATTTTAATTAAAATCTGAATAGTATCTACTAATTTTTTTTTTTTGATTTATAAACAATATTTTATATGTATAATATTATTTTATATGTATAATATATTCATTAAATTTTTAATTGAATCAACAAATATTTTAATTGAAACACGATTATAGTTTTTTTCTGTGCTTATATAAAAATTGATGTCCAAATAAAACAAAAAAACATAAAGTGTAGAAATTGAACTCGGTCTAAAAATTTGGCCAAAATGCTCTAAAACAGTCTTCAATCGTTGCACTATCTGGAATCTTTCTGGATTTTTTGGTCAAAACTCTAAATGATGAGGCGTTTGGCAAGGTTATTTGGCGAGATGTTTTTAGGCTCTGTATAAAAAATGTGCATGATCGGACATGATTATGGCGCTCTTTAACAAATTTAAAAAGAAATGTATTACCCTGTTAAAAACGACGTCACATGCACATGCATGGCACATGCTTCAGACCTGTTCACATGCATCCATACATGACTCGTTTGTGTTCATAAAATATTCTTATATGTTCATATGCGGAATCATAAATGTTCATCTGTGGTCATTAACGAAAATTAAGGTAATACAAGTTTGTTATAATTTTTATTAAAAATAAAAATTATGTTTTTTTCGACCTTTAATTGTGCAATGAAAATGAAAATTATTCAAGTTCGAGGCCATACTCTATATTTCTTCATTAGGATATTGTCCTAACAAATAATCTACAGAGTTTTTTTGTTTTCAAATTTATTATTTGACCCTTTCAGGAATGTGTTGATAGATCTATTTCGGGAATTTTCTAGGTTCCCATCATCAGAACACGTTTTGAAAGCGGTAACAATCCCATGCCAAACATCAACCATACATATGAACTAGTTTACTCACTACATGAGAACTAATATACATATGAGTTTTACATATTTATTCATACATGTCTATACATTTCCATACATGGTCATATGTGTACATTAACGAAAATTCAGGTAATATTTATATACATGATCACATATGAACTCCTATGAATATATATGAATCTCATATGGTGTTATATGGACTTGTATGACCTCGAATCACTTCATATGAGAGCATGAATGAGTTCATAAATGGATCTATATATGTTGATTTTTAACCGGGTAATTATAAAAATGTACGTTGTGAATAAGAGAATCCTAAAAAATTTAGTCAATCTATAAACATCAGCAGAAATCTATTTTTACCTTTACCTATTTATCACTCACGATAAAGATAAGTCACGCGTGATTTTCTATGACACACGAAGTTTTTTCAATAAATTGTACACAAAGTGTAAAGATTCAATTCAACATTTTCATGATTTACCATTTCTGAATAAATTCTTTGTCTTCAGTAACCCCTAGTGAAATTTGTAGCCGAACATATTCGCGAAACATTTTAACCCTCAAAATTCCCGTTTTAAGGGCCTTTTTGGATAAACCTCATATAAATACATATAAAATACAGTGTTGTTCAAAAAAATGTAAACTAAAGGTTGATTGTACCAACACAGTAACACACCCTTTAACACCCTAATTGATTTATATAATATAGGAATCATCGACGCATAATATCATTACCCCCATTTTGTTGCATAGTATTATAAATAAAAAATAAATAAAAAAAATATATACAAATTAACACTTTTCTAAAATTCAAATGCCATTTCCCTATGGAGGCTCATGGTTTACCGGCCAAATGCATCTTACCTAGAAAGAGTTCCTTTCTACTATACAAAAGTATAGGAGCAGGAAAATATATGCATAAAAAATAGCTGTCCAAAAATTTTTGAACAAAAAAAATTTTTTTTTCAATTAATTTACTAAAGAATATGAAAATCCGCCTTTAAAATTTTTAATTTGTACATTATATATTTATTTGCTCTATGGCCAATTGAAATAAATTTTAAAAGATTTGACAATAGTATTTTTATGTACGGTAATATTTAAATAACTTTTGTCCTCAAAAATTCAAAAAAAATAAATAAAAATAAAATTAAATTCTGATGAGATCTTTAGCCAGATCGAAATACTAGTATCAACCTAGCTAATATATATGATTTGCTTTATTTTTGTAAATATACAGAGGTTGAAAGCTACTTATAAATCGAAAATTAAATTTGTTTTTGACGCTTACGTACTAGCGGTAAAAGGTGTTGGTGAAAAAAAAAATATGTGCAAGCTTACATTTAAATTTATAAAGGCATCAAAAAAACTAGATTTTGAAACACATAAAAAATTTACTTTTGGCCAACAATTTATTTAAAATCCCCATAGTGCGCTGGTGGGGAACTAAAGACCCATTTAACATTGTTTTTATTTACTTATTTCATATTCAGCTCTTTAATATGCATCGATTGCGGGGTATAGTCCTTCAACCAATTCGACAAAGTGCCATATTCGGGACAATCTATGTGTATATAGTATATAAAAACACCTTATATCTATTACAGTGAATTCAAACGTTAGCGAACATTGACAATCGGGGAGAACTTATACAATTCAATTGTTTAAAACTAACAAGGAGGGAACGTTGATGGGTTCCCTAAGATTGCCATAAAATTTTGATATGTGATAAAGGTGGACAAAATAAAGAAGAATAGGTACCCTTCTGGCTGCCCAATTTAACGTTTAAGGGTTAAAATTTTCAGTAAAAAATTGCACAATTTTCCGTTATTTGCGTTTGTTTCAAAAATTGCACAATTTTCCGTTATTTGCGTTTGTTTCAAGCTTCTTGAAAGAAACCATATACAAATTTGACATTAAACGAAAGGTATTTGGATGACCTTTACATTGGTATACAAAAAATAGTAAAAAGTTTTAAAACAAAAAAAAAAAAAAACGTTGAAACCCATTTTTAGCCCCCAAAATATGCGATTGGGCAGCTATGTTTCTTGCCATCTTCTATCCGAATTTCATCGAAATATGGAGGAACCACCCAACAGACTTCTCTTGTAAATACTACGTTATAGATAATATAGAGAAGTAAATTCTGAAATAAAATCTAATAAAACAATATGACCATAAATAAAGCTTAAGTGGTTGGTTGGTTGCTTTATTTGCGCAGTTAAATTACTACAAAAATAAATAAAAGCTTAAAAAACTCAAGTATTTAACAAACTAAACTAAATGTTTAGTTTGTATGTTTTTAAATGTTATTTTTTATTTTTATTTTTTTACAACAATTATAACAATTAAAAAATCTACTTTTTAAACTACAAATAAGGCCGCTAAACAGGGATATCGGTTAACCCCTTAACCTATGCCCACTAAGTAAATGGACAAAATTCAAATTTTTGCTAAGTAGGCATGTTTTTTTTTCAAAATGCATGTCAATAAAATGTTATATTATAAGCATTTTTGAAAATATTTAAAAGTGAAAAAACTCTAAATGAAAGTGGTTGAATAAATATATGAAATGCATGGACAGTATTCTAAAAACGAAGTGTTACAAAATTAAAAATCCTTGCTAATTAATTCTAGATATGCAACAAAAAAAAATAATAAAATATGACATCTGTCTACCTGAGCATATATTTGTTTGACCGAAACTAAATATATGAATAACACTATACCTGAATATCACTGAAAATCAGTATAAATATTTAGTTTACAAATACATATTTAATCGTTACTAAATTTAAATATTTTATTTTATCTTCAATTTAATTACTAGACAATTACTTTGACAAGCCAGATGCAATTGTTGGCATCCTTTTGTTTTATTATATATGAAAAACAGAAACAAAAATCTTCCATGGTTGATTTTTGTATATGTTTTACAAGAGTTGTATTCGTATCATTTTCCTTGTCTCTACGACATCTACTTCATTCTGCGCATATCTTTCAATCTGAAATTTAGCAAAATAAATTAGCAAAACATTAGTTAAACATTAGTTCAAAACAGTTAAGTGTTGAATATGTATAACTAAAATTTTAGCTGAAAACACAATTTCAGCAAACAATTTTGATAAAAAATAGTATACTTGATTTACAAGACGTTTTACTAACTTTTCTACAGACTTTTGAGTGTATAAATTATTTTTTTTTTTTGAATATGTTTGTTTTTTGAACATTTGAAAAAAAAATAAATCATATGACAATCCTTACACTGTAATTTTTAAAGGTGTATTAGTATTTCAATAAAAACTGGCTACACTCAAAAAAAGTTAATTCAAAATTTTCTTAAACGTCTATTTAAAATATTTAATTCACATTCTGCAATTTTTTTTTTGCTGACATCGCGTTAACTAGTTTTGAACTAATGCTTAACTAATGTACGTTGCTACCAAAATTGTGCTGATAAACACATTAATAGCATGGAGAACAAGTAAAAAGACTAGATAGATGTCCCAGCTTGTATGGACGAAGTAGAGAAAACAGAAAAGATACAAACAAGCACAACCATTATAAGCCTTACACAAAACACAAGCGAGATTGATTTCGTTCATTTAATTTTTTCTTTTGTATATTATCTTTATCAACAATATTATCATTATAATTACCAACATCCCGGCATAAAAGATAGGTCTATTCGATGTCAAAGTCAAAATTGGTTACAATTATTTCGCTTCATTAAATTTTTTTTATTAAATTTCTATCTCTTTACGAGATAGAAAGGTGGTAAATTCTAACAGGTTTTAGTATAATTTATATTGTGACATCAAAATTTTTCTTGCATGTAGAACTCTACATAAACGAAACATTTTAACGAAACATTTTAACGAAACATTTTAACAACAATTCGTGCGATTTTGTGTTAAAATTTTTCATTAAAAAATAAATACATAGTAGTATTAAAAAAGCGCTGGGTCGACTGTGGCTCAACTCTTTAAGAGCTGATGATACTAGTTATAGCCTGATGTATGGCAGTGGGTTTGAAACTCACTACGAAACAAAGTAAAACGTTTTTCATATAGAGCAATTTAACAATACAAAAACCTTTGTTCAATTGACACATAAAATATGCAATGACGAGTCATTGGATGGGTCGAAACTGCGGCAGTCAGGCATATCCCTTGTGTCCGTTAAACTTTTCAATAAAAATGTTTTCTTCTTCTTGCTATAAAATTAACTCTAAACAAATATTTTATTAAATTTTTAATATATATGATTGAAATGTTAATTGAAAATTAAAACAATTAAATACTAAAATTTCCTTAATAGGACCGAATTAAATTAAACTTTTAATTGAATTAACAAATATTTTAATTGAAGCACAATTTTAGTTTGCTCTGTGAAAACATTGATTGGCAATATTTGAATAATTAAGTTTTTGTTTATAGATACATTTTTCACAGTTTATTATAAATTGTAAAAATATTATTAAAATTTTCTTAAACAATCTTAAGACCACTTGAGGGTTAAACTTAAACAACACATGACTCAGAAAAACAAAACCCAAATAATATAAATAATGATAATATAAATGCAATTTTTACAATTCTAATCAAAATATGTACATATCGTCGCCTAAAATCGAAAAAAAAAAAAAATAAAATCAAAATTAAAAATTGACTTTTTGATTTATTATGATGTAGCTAATTAAAATACATCTACCCACAAAATTTTAAACGAATTTAAATATATAACTAAAAAATCAAAGGGACTCGGCAAAAAAAATGTGTGTCTAAAAATTGTGAATATTAAAAAATATAAACAAAATAATAAATAAATTAGATAAACAAATTTGAAAAAATTTATTAAATAGATGATCGTGTCACAATAAACAATACTTTGATAAATTTAAAAGTTAAGGAATCCTTGTGAAGTCAACAGATTCAAGCAGAAAGAAAATGTATATTTTTTTTATTTTAGAATTGTCATTTGAAAAATGTAGAATCATTCGTTTATGTAAGTAATAGGGAATAACTATGTTTTGTTATTTATTTAATGAAATATTTTGTTTATTTACAGATTTTTTTTTAATTGCATTATGTTAACAATGTGGAAGACCTGTCTTTGTATATATATTTAAAACAATCACAAAAAAAAGTAAGATTTAAATTTCAGCAAAATACATTAACTTAAGTACAAATTTTATATTAAGTTTTTTAATTTTTTTCAATCTACTAAGCTCCAGCAAAATTTTTTGTTGATTTCAACTAGTCGATTTTCATTTGCATTGAACTAAGTAGCCGCAAAACATTTTGCTGAATTTACAAATTTTTTGCTAAAAATAAGCTCACTGATTTTCAGCAAAACACATTTGCTAATATTAGCAATTTTTCTGCAAGGATTTTGCTGACTTAACTAAATTTTTTGCTAACTTTACGGATTTTTTTAGTGTGGTTATATAAGTACATATTTGGTACTGGCAATTGTCATAACATGTCTCATTACTTTTATATGGGGATGTCATGGGATGCCACATCATTACTAAACACTTTACTACAAATAGAAAAATATGTGGTAACCCAAATGCTTACCAGTATGGACAAAAATAATGAGTATAAAAATAAATTTAAAAAAATGTGAATTTAATAAAAAAAATATGATTTTTATTGGAAATTTTTTTTTAATAAAATGAGCTAACACGTAATTTGAACCCGGGCCTCCAGGTTGTCAGTCAGCTGCTCTACCATCTGAACTATCTCGAAATTTTATACTTCTTAGTGTACAAACGGTAGTGACATGTCATTACTTTTCTCACTATCAGTAATGATACCAACTTACTCTCTGCTTTACTTTAAAACGAATAATAACGACTTACTACACTCATAATAATCCATGCTTAAAAATACAAATATATTTTTCGTAAATTTTTTTTCGTAGAACGTACAAACATTTTGTTTATATTACAAAACTTTTGTATAAGACAAATTATATAAATTTACAAATTTCGTAAAAAATACAAACATGATTTCGTAATATTTTTTTAGTACATTGTACAAAAATTTGTAATGTTACAAATATTACATATGGATGTTAATGTGGTTAGAGGTCGGATTTGCAATCAGAAGGTTGCGAGTTAAACTCCTGGCCAGGACAATTTTTTTTTTTTTTTTTTAGTTTTTTTAGTTTTTTTAGTTTTTATATTTTTTTTTTTGTTTATTAATGTTTTTTAAATTTCTATGTTTTATTTTTTTATTTCATTATTACTATTTTTGTGTTTTGATATAAATGGATATTTTGTATTTTGTTTAATAAAGAGGATCCTAAAACAAGTTAAAGAGGACCCGAAAACACTACTTCCACTTTATTTGCCGGGTTTAGTATGAAATTCAATAAAACAAATATTTAAAAAGATAAAATATTTAATAATAAAATGCAATTAGTTTGAAATTGTTATTTAAGTTTTTTTTTATTATTATTATTTTATTATTTTTTTTATTTTGTTTTTAATATATTATTTGATATATTTATAAAAAATTATATTATTTTATTTAGTTCAATAAATATAATAAAAATATTTAATTGCCATTTTACATTTTTTACTAAATATTTGTAGCATATTTTTCTAGTTTTCATAAAAATTTCATAATATTTTCGACTTAAGTTCCTTTTTAGTTTGTTGTATTGCATCAGCTACTTTGGTGCAAATGGTAGAGGGGTCTACTTCAACACAGCAGGACGTCACTGAAAACGTGAGTTCGATTCTGGTGTGGCACCATTACATTTTTTTTTATTTTAATTTTAAAATAAACCCGTAATGTCAAAATAACCAAAACTTTCGTAAAATGAACAACGGTTTTCGCGTATTTTACCTATAGATTATTACTAGTTAAGTTTTCCATTATTTCAATACAAAAAATAATGCGTTATTTTTATCATTATTTTAAATATAAAGTAATGATCTAAATTTATTTTTTTTGAAGATCTATTTTTAGACACATTATTTGTTTACTTCGAATAAGTACATATGTATTTTTGAATTTTTGGTTAGCTGGAAAGTAAGGACATTTTGTGGAAGCAAGTCATTTATGTTTTTATCTATCGAGTATAACATGTCGAGTTAGATGGTAGATCGGTTGACTGACAACCCGGAGGTCCGGGTCTCAATCCTACACATTTCATTAAAAAAAAAATTTCAATACAAAAATATTTTTTAATAAATTTAGTTTTTTTTTTTTTAATTATTTTTGGACTCATTATTTTTGTCCATACTGGTAAGCATATAGGAAACCACATATTTAACTATTTTCTGTCAGGTGTTTAGTAATGATATGTCATTATTTTGCGCGACATCCCCATATAAAACTACTGAGATTTGTAATGACAATTGTAAGTATTTGTCATTACCAAATAAGTACTTATATAACCACTTATATGGTTTTTTGCACAGGGTACTTTATTTATATTATTAAAGTAAAATAATTATGTTTTTCTTAAATCGTTTTCAATTGTTATAATGAATTTTGCATTTTGTTTTAAAAATACATGCAATACAGAGTTTAAAAAAAACAAGAGTTGACTAAAAACTTGATTAATTACGCCTGAAAAGCAGTATTTAAGAATCTTAACCATTTGCCCTATTTTATACATAATTTTTTGTATTATATTTGCTACCTTTTGGTTGCAGAAAAAGCTAATACAAAAAGCCGTAACTAAATTTCTGTAAAACTACTACTTTTTCATGGATTTTTTTTTTCAGAACTAAATCCGCTTTTGTTTTTTAAGCTTGATTCCAAAATTTGGATATAATTTTCTAAGCAGTTTTTATTTAATGATGTTTTTTGCTTCTCCTGTAAAAAAAAACATACGGCCTTTTGGATTTTAGGTGACGATATACAGAATATAGAGCCAACAGCAATTACAATTCTTGTTAGTATTTGCAACACATGTGACTAACAGCACACATTTCTAATTTTATTTAAACAATTTTAAATTAATTTTACGAAAAATTAAAAGTGAAATTTTTAAAATGTTTCGTATTTCATCAATTGTGTTGTTATTTTCAACAGTTGGTTAATTTTTTTGTATGTGCAAACAATCACATAAACCTACAAAGCAAAAAAAAAAAAAAACCGCCAATAGACAATGAGAATTTTTCTATGTAATTATTATAACGTATGAGTAGTTTTTTTTTTACCAAAAGGTGCCTGTCTGACTGTCTACGTGCGGTTTGGTTAGTAAACATTGAACAATTTTCAAAATAATTTTTAAGTCATTTTTTTTTTTTGTACTTAAAATAACTTCATTCATATCCAAATTAAACTCAAAGTACTCTTTGAGTTTTTGTAAAGAGTTTAAGTCACACTTTGGTTTTATTTAATACTCTTAAGAGTTTTAAAACCAGGTTCATTATAGCCAACATGGCATTGTTTAAACTCAACACAATCATATGTTTTTATGGTAAAATCAGGCTTGCCAGACTTGGGGTATTGTCGCCAAATTTGGGAATTTTTTGTAGGTCTTTTGGACAGAAAATTTCAATTGAGGACAGAGGATTTTTTTGGGCATTTCAAAAACAGTCTATGGTTTTGTTAGGTGTGTTAGAAATTTTTGATAAACATTTAATTAAATATGGATTTAGAATAAAATCAATCAAGTTAAATCCTATATGACACCTGCTTTTTCCAAACAATTGTACCAAGGTTTTTATAGGTTTATAGTTTTTAGGTCGCGGAAACTCTTGTCTATGACAAGGGTCGAACTAAGGACCGCGACGGGTTACCTCACGGGACACTGTGGCCTTAGGTATCAATTGTACAAGATGGGACGATCCTCTACGGATACGTGCAGGTTTTGTAATTTGGAACCCGAGACCTCAGAGCATGTTCTCTGCAAATGTCCGAGGCTCTCCGACAGGAGGGTGCGTTATTTTGGTGGTCGAATAGTGACGCCATCGTACGTTTGGAACTGTTTACCTGGTAGGATAGTTGGCTTCGTAGGGAGCCTGAACCTATAGGGTGTATTCGCTGGCAGCACAAAATACCAACTTCTGGTCGCGGTGCATAGTGCCACTCTAGTCTAATCTAAGGCTTTTATATAAAAAATTAAAAATTTTCTAAAAATATTTCATAGGAAACCCCAAATAAAGTTGCTTGAAAAAAGCAGATGTCATGTAAAATTTATTGAACAATTTTGAGATTAAATTAATTAAAAATATATTAATATATTATTAAAAGTGGCTTAACCACAAAAAAAAAAATCTTACTTAAATAACGTAAAAGTTGTCAACACTGAACGTAAACACCATACGTCAGTCTGGTAACGTTGTGAAATAGATACGGAGGAGATTAGAAAAATAAACAAAAATCTAAAAATAGAATATTTGTGTTTTTTAGTATTGTCACTTCTGAGTATAATATAAAATAACAGAAAAAGCTAATAGGAAAGAAAACTGCAATTTAGCTGCATTACATTCGAGGCCATACCCAGTAAATTTTTTTCCTGTTTTTAGAAGCAGGATAAAATAAATGCGCTGATGTAAATGCTTACTATTATCTTATACTGAGAAGCAGCACAAGAAACGAATAATTTTCGTATTAAAATAAACAAAAAAAATGTTTGAGAATTCTGATTTCCCCTACAAGAATGCAGGTTGTAAGCAGCTTACCTTAATCCCTTACAAGGATGCAGGTTGAAATGC
Source organism: Delia radicum (assembly GCA_021234595.1). NCBI lineage: Eukaryota > Metazoa > Arthropoda > Insecta > Diptera > Anthomyiidae > Delia > Delia radicum. The sequence goes on from CM037851.1 coordinate 254,492,135, forward strand.
AGAAAGTTTTATATCGTGTTTTCCCGAGTAATTTCCGATTGTATTTGGTGTTTTTGAGTATGTTGAACAAAATAAATAGTCATTTCATTGTTTCTGAAGAGCTAGCACGTGGTGCGGAATAATTAAATTATTATATTAATATGTCTAAAATTTTACCAACAGAAAATCAATACCTGTAGAATTTTATATAAAATAAATTATATAATATTAATATTATTACTTTTAATCGTAATAATTTAAACATGAAATATGATTTCACTGAGAGACATGAAATCACAGCTTTTTGTAAGCGCTAAAATCCGCGCTTATTTTGACAAAAAGTAATGCTTCCAAGTGGGAATTCGCCATATAAAAATCATGGCATATGTAAGCAAGGGATTCTTTGCGGCTTACTCCCTTACAAACCTGCTTGCATGTAAGCAGCGTTTTTTACTGGGTACTTGGGTGTGATCGCTAAATGGTCATAACTTAGTATTGTTACGTTTGTAATGTAAGAAGAGCTCAGGTTTGATTCTTACAGCAGCAGGTTGTTAAAAATTTTATCATATAGAGACAATCTGACAATTATAAGACACAAATAATAATACAATTTAAATGGAAAATCACTGATGAAACTAGTCCAGTCTGATTTGTAAATTAAAAGTGTTTATAATTCTTAGAGAAAAACGTTTATTCTTCTTCTTAACCTCAACATTTTTAAACATAACAAATCGATTCGCTTAAAAATTTACATTTTTTTAAGACTTTTTTGAATAACTTTGTAAATGTATTTACTTTTCTAAATCATTTCTGAGCCATTTTTTAGATAACTTTCTTTAAATATGAAGACTTTTTTACGACTCCTAGAATAAGAAACCTCAGAAACTTTTTCAAAATTCGCTTGGCTTTTACTCATTAATTCAATTTAGATAGTTTTTCTATGTATTAAATAAAAAGTTGGCTTGTTTTCAATCGTCATATTTATTATAGGCAAAAATACGTATAATCTAGAGATTTTAAGAATTGTGGACCTAAAATTTTTATGAATCTGATTTTTTTAAATGAAATATGTTTAAAATCGAAAGTCCTTTAAGTTTAATGTTATGTAGATAGAAATAAAAAAATCGTTGTGAATTGTGAAAAATTGTTCTAAATTTGGCTGTTTTTTAAAACTAGTTTTCAGTGATTTTAATTTTAAATTAAACGCTAATTTTATCTGTACAGTAAATTTGGGATTATTTTTAACTAAGAATTTGAGCTCTGGCTTAACTAAGAATATTACATTGTTGAATTTGGGATTTTTTGGAAATATTCTTTGATTTGATATCGATAAAAAAATGTTTCTCAAGCCTGGTAAATGTGGGGAAATTTTTATTTTTTAAAAGAGGAAATTCAGGAAATTCTTCCTATTAATTACTGTGTTGCTTTCTTTGGAAAGGGGATAGTGGAGAGATGAAAGGTGGTGAAAGATGAAGGGCTTCAAACATGGCAACACTGTAATTGCGCGAGATGATAAGTCTTAGAACAGTTGTTGCTCGCCACCTGATGTAGAGTTGGCGAATTTATTGAAGCTTTTTGTTTTATAGCCCTGATTCATTATTTTACTTCGGTGGGGTTAAGTGCTAAAGGAACACCGATGGTGGGCGCTTCAATACATATAAGTGATAGAAAACTCATACATACTATTTTTCTAAATTGATGTTGTCGTCACCGGGAATCGAACCCGGTACCATCTGTGTAACAGTCCAACGCGCTAACCATTACAACATTACACCATTAATTGGGGATTTTTTGGAGATCATTTTTTATTTGTTTGGGCCTAACGAATAAAAGTATCTGGTACCCCTGGGTATAACCAAAAAAAGCAAAATATCTATAAAAAAAAAAATCTTTATATGGTTATTGTCTGCCGGCCGGCTTAAAACTGGTTTTTTTCATTTTTGCAATGCATTTACAAAAGAAGTCAAGTTTTTATTTGTGATGTCTGTGTTGACTCTTTTGTTAGACGGACAGATTGTTTTAGTAACTGATTATTACATAGTCGTGAAATACGCATACGTAATATTATGGTATACGATTTGGCATGATTTGTTGGCTTAAATATTTGTTGGTAGCATAACAGCTGAAATTTAGAAACATTAAAACTTGTGTGTTAACTAACTGGAATGACGTAGAGCATACACAGAAAAAAAGTTATTCGACGGTAGTTAATGAACATTTTTAGTAAATTAGCCCTTTACTACATGGTGTTACATATTGTGTAGCGAATAATTTGAACACAAGTGTAGGGTGACCATTTTTTTCTGATATAAACTCAGTACTAAATTTTCAAAACTTATAAAGTTTGTGATGAATTCTAAAAAAACACAGCGAACTTACTTCCAATATGAAACCCCAGATTAAGAGAAAATTTGCCTACAAAAGTAACTTGAGATTATGAAAAGTACAAAAATTTATATAAAAATTCAAGACTTAGATAATTTTTGAAAAACAATGAGAGATGATCATGCATACACACAGAGAAATATTTAGCTATTTGCCAACAGAAATTTGGTTACACGGATTCAAATTCAGTTATTCCGAATTTCAGTCGCTTGGTACAACTGAACATTAGTTTTCACAACAAAGTTCGATTAATGCAACATAATTTTAGTACCAACACACAAAATATTCACAAATCTAATGTAAATATCGTTGTCCTAACTGAATTTATAAGTTGTCACCATTAAAATACACTTTTCTATTCGGTTGGCACATTATTTCTCTGTGTGTATGATATTAATGAATTTTTGCACTAGTCAACGAAGTTCGCTGGAATTCGTCCATTGAAACCTTTAATTCGATTAACTTATTTATTAAAAAGTTCATGAAAAACTGTTTTTTTCATAAAATAGAAGAAAAACAATTTTTAATTTTGTAAAAAAATACTCATTACACTCAAAAAAAGTATGAACTAAAATTAAGTTTACACCATACAAAAATTAAGTTTATAAAATTTTCCTAACAATAAATAAAATTATATGGTTAAGAGGTGAGATTACGATGCATAGCTTGATGCTAAGACCGTGAGTTCAAATCACAGTACGACACCAAAAAAAAATAAAAAGTTTTTCATATAGAGCAAAATTAACAATATAAAATACTTTGTTCAATTGACACATAAATTAACCACTGACGAGTCCCAGGAGGGGGACGAAACTGCGGCAGTCTGGTGTATCCCTTGTGTCCGTAAAATTTTTCAATAAAAATGTTTTCTTCTTCTTCTTCCTGTAAAGAGACTAACTAAATAAATAAAATTGCTCACCAATAAAGCAAATTTATTAGATTTTAGTTAATATTAATTTTTCATGTTTTGTTAAATTTTCAAGTTTTTTTTCCAACAGCTTAGAAAAAAATCTAAAATACTGAAAACTGTATTCTAAATGGACAAAAACTTAATTCTTTTTATAAAAAAAAAAATAATTTTTTGGAATTGGTAAAAATCTGGACAATCAGTAAAAATCAGAACACGATTATTTCATCAGTACACATGATCAAAAATCAGCACAAGTACTGATCAAATCTGTACGAATGGTCAGCCAACCTATGTGTCACCCTGTGTATGAATCTTATTAAAATTTTTTTTTATCAATTATTATTTGGCAACAATTAAATTTTAATAACAAGCATTTCGGAATTAACGGTAAATATTTATGAAAAACTTCATAAATATAAAGAAAAACTTCATTGATTTTCGTCCAATGTAACACTTCATAAATATGATGACGTTGTGGTATAACAAAAAGAGCGAATTGATGACAGGATTCTTCATATCTACGAAATGTTTCATAAATATGAAGAAGTTTTCATGAAATGTTTTATAAATATTATATGACGATTTATTAATATGAAATGAAAAATTTTCTTTGCTGGCGTACAAATATGATAAAGGCTACCTACAACCAATAGACACAATCATAAAATGCGAAATCATGTATGCGCTAACGAATACGCACTACTTTAAGGCTATAACTGTTTTAGAGAGCCATTAAAATAAGTTTTCTGAAAAGGCCAAAGTTATAAAAAAAATTTAAGTTAAAAACATGAACGAACTTGTACGAACCTTTACTTGTTAGCCCTTATACTACTGCACACAGATAAAAAATGTTGCCATATGCCAACGAAGAGTCGATTGCTACACTCAGGGAACTTATGCTTTAAAAAAATATAGTTGTTTGGGTTGTAGTACAGTTTCTTTATTTTTAATGTAAATGTCAGTCATTTGTAGAACAAATTAAATTTTTTACTAACTTTGTAGATCATTTAAAAAAAACCAACCACATCAAATGACTGTTTTATGATTTTATATTAATTTTTTAGTCGTTTTTTGTTATTTAAAAAAATAAATAAAATAAATGTTTGTTTATTTTTTACTAACATATGTTGTTCAATTTTACTACAATTGTTAGTACTTTTTTGAACAGTAAAAACAAATGATAAATGTTAGTTGAATTTACTGAAATGTAAGCAGTCCTTTCTTTACGTGAAATTTCATTTGTTTTTAACTACATTTGCAGTGGTCGTTACCTACATAGTATTCTAAGTGTGCAACTGAAATCGGTTGGTACAACATAATATAGGGTTTCACATCTAGATACCGTTAATACAACTGAATTTTAGTTGTAAGACCACAATTATATAGAAATCACATAAAAATATTGTTTGACTAACTCAATTTATTGGCCGTAACTGAAAAAAATTAAATTTCAATTCAGTTGGCACTTTTTTTTTCGCTGTGTGATTATTATTTTAATACTGGTAATGAGATCCCATTACTGATACTTTGCTGGGCAAAACGGGAATGTCTATATTGTTCAATAGAGTCTTAATGTGAACAATGTGAAGAAACTCGAATGACATAAGGCCAAAAAAAGCAAATTTTTTAATGTTTTTTTAATTAACAAAATTGACCCTTATGAACTTTTTTTTTTTTTAAAGAGAAGCATCACTCCGGAAATTCTTCCTATTAATTAATGTGTTGCTTTCTTTTTAAAGGGGTTAGTAGAGAGGTGAAAGGTGGGGAAATATGAAGGACTTCAAACGTGGAAACACTGTAATTGCGCGAGATGATAAGTCTCAGAACAGTTGTTGCTCGCCATCTGATGGAGAGTTGGTGAACTTATTGAAACTTTTTGGTTCATAGCCCTAATTCATTATTTTACTTCGGTGGGGTTAAGTGTTATGGGAACGCCGAAAGCGGCCTCTGCGATACATACTATGGATAGAAAACTCATAAATATTATTTTTCTAAATAGTTGTTGTTGTCACCGGTAATCGAACCCGGGACCATCTGTGTAACAGTCCAACGCGCTAACCATTACACCACAAAACGATATTGAATCGTTATCGGTATTGTAGGGTTAGTGTTTGCCAACCATGCTTTTATTTTCACAATCAACAACAAGTTTATTATAAATCCTCCAAAAAAATATGCCTCATTTTTATTTGGAACAAAAACAAAGCGACTAAATAATAATTTTCAAGCAACTCATTTGTCTTCTGCTTACGAGTATTTCATCATTTCTACAGATTGGCAAACATTTTCAATTATTTACTTACATATGACAAAAGACTAGTACTACAATATACAAATCGGCCGTTCCACCAAAGACCGGCCAATAAAGGACATTTGTTTACCTTCGGTCTTCCGATTTCAATTAAATTTTGCATTTAGAAACTCTATGGAGTTGGCGTTCTCTGCGCGATTTATTTTTTTTTGAAAAATGTGAGAAATGCCAAAAGTGTGTAAATTTGAATATTCGTATTTTATTTAAAATTGCACTGGAATGGTATACTCCCCTACTTTTATACTGTTAAATCTTAATTTTTTTCCAGCGTTAAAAAAAAAATGCTTTTTTAGCAATTAATTTTTCAAATTTGGCCACTCTCGATTGGAAAACAATATGCATAATTGTAAAATACGGAATTTTTACTAAAAAACAACTTTCGTTTTTTTTGGATCCCGGGGTTTATCTATTGTTAACGATTTATTGAAAAAAGCTTGCATCATTCTTCCATAGAAAAATTAACAATTTGTTATTAACTTTTTTTAATTTTTCAAAATTAAAAAGATTAAATTTAAAAATGTTGAGAAGCTGCATTTTAAATGTCTCTCTTTTAAAAACTATAAATTCAATTTTTAAGATTTCTTCTCTACATGAAAAATGAACAAATCTACTTAAATATTAAGTTTTAAAAATTTAACTTTTAACCATTTCAACAGCTTATCTTTCTATAAAAATCCGATATTCAAGGGTTAAAAAATTTAGTTTTTAAAGCAGAATATTTCAGTAGATTCTTTGATCTTTCACCTACAGAAGAGTCCATAAAATTAGATGTATAGTTTATAAAACAGAGACGTTTAAAGGGCTCCTTAACATTACATTTTTAAATTTAATCTTAACCCTCTAACTGGCAAACGATGTTTTGCAACGAAATTCATACCATGTGCTCCACTCGAAAAACAAATAATAAGTTCTTCAACAAACTTGTTTAACGTTGCCAAATTTAGGCGATATGAGCCAAAATATTGAAGGGTACATTTTGAAAACTAAAGCATATAAAAGATAAGTTTTGGACAACAAATATTTCTCTTACCAAGATATAACCATGCCCGAAAAAATTATTTTTTTTTCTGCTGCTATTTAAAAAGATATCGCGATTTTCGCTTTTTGGAAAAAACGAAATTAGACGAAAAAGTATCTAAACTTCAATTTATATTTTTCAAACTTCCTCCAAATTTCATTAAAATCCTGCTAATAATTTATAAGTTAAGATGATGTCCTTTAGAGGAATCCTGCAAAATTCCTGAGAGTCCTTGGGCCAAAGTAAGGACTTATTATTAAAGATTACTTATATTTTATTATAAAGAGTTCATAGACAACATAAATTGGTTTTTTAGATTTTTTAAAAAATTAGATTTTGAAAATTTATGAAATTTTGATTTTGAAGCTTTCTCGCTTCCAACCCGTGGACGGCACACGAAAAACTTCTTCGCAAAATATTTAGCAAATTTGACGCATTTGCGGTTTATGAAGGCTACCCTGAGGCAGCCTTACCTGTTGTTAGAGGGTTAATAAATCTGAAAATAAAATAACTAATTGTTGTTTTTTCTATGTAAAAGTGCTATAAGCTTTTTTTTGAAAAAATCACTAAAAATAGTTAAGCTCCGGGACCCAAAAAAGTGAATATGCAGCTATTTAGTGAAAATTCAATATATTGCAAATATGAATTCTTTGTTAAATCGGAAGTGGCCAAACGTTAGAAAAATGCATTTTAAAAATAAATTCCATAAAAAGCAATTCTTTTTGATGCTGGACAAAAGTAAAGTACCATACTATTCCAATGGAATTTAATTGGTAATGATCCAATCAATATTAACGAAAATACGATACACAGACCCACACACTTTTTGCATATTTCTCATTTTTCAAAAAAATAAATAAATCGCGCATAAAGCCGCGGATTTTGAGAACTTTGAAAAACTAAAACCGACAATCTTTAAGTAGGTGTATAAAGTTGCTGAATGCAAAATTTAATTGAAATCATTAAAGGTTTGAATTTGGCCGATTTTGCGTGAAATGGCCGAAATATAAAACAAACAAAAAACAGAACCTAATATTCCCCTGAGAAATTAGAAATTGCGAAATGAAAAAAAAAAAAAAAATACGATATAAAACTAGAAAATAACATTAAATATTCTGACAACGTTTTGATTTATCATACAAACATGATTTTAAGCCCAAAATTTTCTTGATTATGAAACTAAGCACAAGTAAATGAAAATTAGAAATAAAATAAATTTATGGTGGATATTTTTAGGTGCAGCCTTAAATGAAATTAATAAAAAGAAAGAGAAAACTTTAATCTTAATATAATAATACGAGTATAAAAAAACAACAACAATATACTAATGGTTAACATTTCATATTCTTTCTAAACTAATAAACAAAATACTAAAACAGTTTTTTAACATCCCAAAAGTAGGCTATACAAAATTGGATTTTCCAGCATAAGACAACACCCTAGGAATTAAATAGCAAATAAAATATAACATTAAAAACGTAATTTTGCAAATGACTAAAATAACCAAAAAAAAACCTCTTTAATGACCCAGATTTTATATAAACTAGGTTGTTTAGATTCTTTTTTTACTTCGTGATGTTTCCAGCAACACATGTTGTAAGAGACTTATATTAGTTTTTTTTTCTAAAAAAACGTGTCCTTATCAATTTTCAATTTAAGTAAAAAAAAAAAAAAAAAATCAACTAAAAAGTAAATGTCTGTTTAGATGTTCGAAATGTTAACAAGCCGCATATATTATTCTGTTGTTTTTTCTACACAGAGAGAATTTCCTTGGACGAGTTTTAATCATGGATGGCAGGCAATAGCGCTAAAGTATCGTTATCGATTCAAAATCCTCTAAGCTGACAATGGTTATCCCTAAAATACCGTAAACGATATAATTAAAATACCGCTATTCGTTAAATACCGTTACCGATACAACCGAAATACCAATAGCCATAAAATACCGTTACCAAAATAACTAAAATAACGTTATCGGTAAAATATCATTATCGAAATAATTGAAATTGTGGTATAGTTAAACTACCGTTACCGAAATAATCTGACAAGGTCTGAAAAAAAATTGTTGCAAATCCCCAAAGGTTGATCATAAACTAGCCAGTCATTAGAACTCGGGCATAATGGGGCTAACAATTTCGGTGTGCATTGAATTTACCTATATAACTTAAATAACGTTACCCTTAAAATTCCGTTACCGAAATATCTAAAAAAACGCTACAGAAATAACTAAAATATCGTAAAAAACCGTTACCGAAATAACTAAAATATCGTTACCGCTAAAATACCGTTAACGAAATAAGTAAAATACCGTTAACGCTAAAAACCGTTACCGAAATATTTGAAATATCAATACCCCTAAAATACCTTTACCGAAATAAAAGAAAATAGAGTTGTCCTTACCGATACCGATGAATTGTTGACTAAACTAATGAAGTTTTCTTTACAAAGTGAATGAAAATTTTTTTAAACTTAATGAAAAAGTTTCGTAATTTTTATGAAACTATTTTTAATGAAACTTTTTCAATTAGCAGTTTAAAATTTTGTTGTGCGGCGTTCTTTTATAAACAAAAAAATGTACAATTTGTTGAAAAAATTCGTAAATCGATAATACTTAATACAAAACACAACTAAATTTTGGAAAATTCAACGCTAAAAGTGTATTTATGATTTGTGCCATATAAGTAATAAATATTAGCATTTAAATTATTAAGAAAAAATGCAAAAAAAAAAATTGTGCAGTGGTATGACACTTTCTGACGAATATCAATCATAATGTGAATTGTCTCGACTAGGTAATAATTTTTTATCTTAATTTTAGTCCAGATTATTTTAAAATCTTCTTCTAAATTCATGTGTTAGATATTACCTGGGTCATATGGCAATGTTTTGGGGAGGAAAACTTTAAATTTATTCTATTGGAGAACCATAGAACGTAAAGTCTTAGTTTGACCGAAATTGAAAAGGAATAGAATATATATATATTTTTTTTTTTTTTTTTAATTTGGCAGAATATTTAAGCTTATGAACTTTAAAACAAAGCTTCTTGGAGAAAGCTAATTGCATAATTCTTTGCCCTTAGAAAGAAATTCATCTCAGACAAGTAAAATTTGGTACACACTCGACTCGAACGACTCTTGGAGTCCAAGATTTAACAATAAAGTTATTATACAGACGATACAGTTCAGCTTATGATCGATTTTCTTTGCAGAGTAAGCGTCAAAGTCCAAATAGTAGGTTAAAAATTGCACCAAGCACATTTTTTCTTGCGTCATTTAAACATAAATTAAAACGGATCAATGCTACTCAAATGGTTTTACTCATAAAAACCCTTTGTGTTAAATTTTTAAAAATTTTCTTGTTTTTTGTATTAAAAAACATCGATTTACGCAGCGCATGAAAATAGCACTTACAATTTCTTATATATGTTTTTATTTAAAGAAGCAACACTTAGGAAATTCCTCCAATTTATTTTTGTGTTGATTTCTTTGGAAAAGGGATAGGGAAAAAGGGGATAGAAAAGCATTAAATATGGCAACACTGTAATTGCGCGAGATGATAAGTCTTAAGTTGTTGTTCGCCACGTGATGGAGATTTGGCGAACTTATTGAAGTTTTTTTGGTTCATAGCCCTGATTGATTATTTTACTTTGGTGGGGTTAAGTGCTATGGTAACACCGAAGGTGGGCCTGCGATACATATGGGTATAGAAAACTCAGACATAGTATTTTTTTTCTAAATGAATGTTGTCGTCACCGGGAATCGAACCCGGATGTAATACTTAGGGGGTTGATGTCGACTGAACTTATTGTGAATCTTATGTGGTACTAACAATTGTGAAATATTGTAAATATTTTTTGCAAAAAGTTACAATTACATGATTGAACTTATTATTATTTCGACCACTGCCTCATGCCGATAATTCTCTCAGTGTACTCTTACCCCTAAATGGTCAGCGCTGAATTGTTTGTGTATTTATGTGGGTGGGGAAATCATGAAAAAACCACATGTCGTTTGTTTGTGACACAATTTTCATGTGACCAATATCTTTGTTGTCTTTTTCCTTCCACATCCTGCTGCTTCTTACTATATTAGTTTTTCTACTTTGACACTTGTTTTTAATACAAAATGTTTTATTTGTTCTTAGTTTGAAGACAAAAACGAAAAAGAACCGTACCAGATAATCAAATTAACGTAAAATTGAGGCATTATCTTGACAGTTGTTAAGAAAATTATGTATTAAAAAAAACTGATAGCATACTATTAGGGAGGACATAAGTTACTAGTTAAATTGTTGCATACTTTTGGGAGAGAATGTATTTGTTTCTTAATGTATAAAATGAACACAAATGTGCCATTTTAAAAACAAATCATTTCTGAATGAATGCAAATGAAACATTTTTTAGGTAATGTTTACAGTTCGACCGAACATCTGGATTAAGATAAATTTGTTTTTTTTTTTTTTTTTTTGGAGAGAGAAATTTTATGATTCTAAAGGCCCAACTATATTTAGCGTAATTGAATTAAGGAAATGATCGATTGTATGAAAATACATTAAAGCACCCATATTGAGCTTACGTCAACTTTCGTAAAGTTCCATCTTTATTAATTTGGTTAATTTATAATCGAAACTCATCGTACCCAACTTCATCAAATTAAAAACATTAAACAAAAGAAATTTAAGAAATTTAAGAAATTTAAGAAATAACAAATAAAAAGCAAATAATTATTAAGAATAAAAAAACATGAAATTAATTTTGATATTCATATAAGCTAAATATAGCCGTTCTTAAATTTAAAGAAAATTTAATTCAAATTCTGAACCAATTATACAAAATTTAAGTCAATGGTGGTTAAAGCTTGGGGGGAAAAATTATAGAAACATTTATGAAAGAGATTTTTTAAATATTAAGTTTACATAAATATTACATTTCGAGACTCCTAAAGAGAAACTCTTTGGTTTTGTGCCAATTTGGGACAAATTTGATAAGTACAAAAATAGCAAATAAAAAAAAGCATATTTTAGAAGAAAATATCTCAAAGTATTAACATTTTTTCACTTTCTGAATGGCAAGATTGAAAAATAAATTTTTAGTAAAAAATTTTCCTATTAAAATTCGGGAATGATTTGGCTCCAAAGAAATTTTAACTCAAATCAGGCAAACATGCAGTTTTCTTTAAAACAAGCAAAAACCTTTTACTTCAATTAAGTAAAGTTGGATTGAAATTTAGTCAATTTTATCTTAAATTTTATGAAACTTTACCAAAATTTAATATAATTTTGACTTAAATTTAGTATAAATTGTCAAATTATCAAAAAAAAGTATGTTAAAATCAAGTTAATTTTTCTTAAATTTTAAGACGCTAATGCGCTAATCCAAATTAATTGTTTTGAGTTATACTCATATACAGTTGAGTAAAGACATGTCAACTCAATCACACCATTCGGATTGAACATCTACGATTTCAATAAAATTCACCAAAAGGGCCATACTCGACAAGAAATCGACGAAACATATATTTCAGGACCCTTTTGGTTTCCAAAATATGACGTCATAGAAATTGCAAAAAACGTTAAAAATTGACTAAAGTATCCTTAAAAATTGGACTATAACTTTTAAACTATACAATATACAAAATTCTTGTTGGTCTTATTTTTAAGTTAAACTTTCGATATCATATTTTTTTCATGGAAGGGTCAAAGTTCATTTTTTGGGGTCTTAAGTTCAAATGCATATATCTCGAAATTCGCATTCTTTTAAATTCTTTACAAAATATATGCTTCTTATTGAACTCTCCTTTACATTTGTGTGAAAAACTCAGGGTGGTATCTCGATTAGCTATGTGTTGAACAGTGTGTTATGCACCAATTTGTATGGAACATCCTAGATAGTACCTTCACATTTTCACTCATAACTATTGAACCGCTGTAGCGATGTTGCTCATTTTCAATAGCAGACTTTTCGGATAAATGTACGTCAATCTGTGTAAAAATGAGCAGTCCGTATTTTGTTTTAGCGTAGTGATCGAAATTTCAACACATCGCTTAATCGCCTTATAATTGAATAAGGATGAAGAGTATATATGGGCAACTTCAAAAATTTACAGCACCTAGACATTTTATTTTTAAGTTTTTTTTTTTTTTGTCTGACATCAATGTCGATTTGTGTGTGTATAAGCCTATATTTGAGCATGTGAAATCCGTTCGCGTTAATCATTTTTAGTAAACGGCGCAAATTTTACGGCGGTTTCAAGTTTAAAATTAAAAAAAAATATTAAAATTACAGTTTTTGTTAAAATTGAAAAAGGATAACGCGTGTGGATAATACCCCATAAGGGCTTTCTTAGCACACTAACATTTTTGTAAAAGCTTCAATACTTTTTAAAATACAATTAAAAAAAAAAAATTAAAATTTTTTTTATAAAAATTTATTTAAAATTGTTAAACATTTTACAAAATTACGGCTAGTATAAGACATAATTTGTAATATTTTGGGAAAAAACTATTTGCCTATCGCTAATGGTCTAAGAGATATAACCATTTTAACTTTACCACTCATGATTTTTTGCTATTTTGATTTGTTACCTTTGAAAATTTGTAATATTGTTCTGCAAATTGGAAGCTGTAACTAACGTTTCGTTAGTTAAATCTTGGGTTCCAGTGATAAATTCTAAGCCGTTTTCAATTTTTTTTTAATCCGCAATTTTTGGTTTTGATGGCATTGTTTTTATTATTATTATTGTTATTTAAAACCGAATACCTAACTGACTTTCTTACACCAATTTGCGATTTGTTTTTTTTTTTTTTTTGCTTTTTATTTTTTCAGATTGGCGATATTCGCGTCTTTTATCAATTAATTTGTTTCGCTTCTCAGTTTTCTTTTTACGAATTTCACGTTTTTTAATGTATATTCTGAAACCATTTTACTAATTTTTATTCACAACACAAACAATAAAGCAAGTTCTTTAAGATGTCAGTGCATCGGCGGTAATTTGGCGGTTTTCGCGGTAGTATGTTTTAATTGTTTTGTTGAAATTTGTTAAGGTGGCCCTCGTGAATATTGTTTAAAAATATAGTCTCACTTTCTAGGGGTTCAAAAAAAAAAACGAGTTTTTATGCAAATATTAATATTGGACCGATTATAAAATACTTGTTGGGATTCTGGGTTACTTATTAACCCGAATTCAAAAATAATTCTTTTAAATTTTCAAAATCAAATATTTCATACAAGGATGCTTTTTGAGGTTAAAAACATTTTGTTTCCTGCATAAAATTTTAAATCCTTAAAATTTTTTGGAGCGTTTTCGATTTTAGTATCAAGCTTAGTAAAGTCTTCCATTCGATGCACGTGTGAGCGAAATTGATACAGCGCTTTAGTTGTCACAAAGCGAAATGTGTTTGGAAAAAACTGGCGCTACACGCGCCAGGATTGAAAAAAATAATTTTTTTTTTTTTGCACTTTATCAGTTTAGTCCGTCGCGAAGAATCTATTTAGATACCTAAACATGTTCCCATGCCATGTTTTGATATAAAAAAAAGCTTAAAAAAAATTGTTTTTTGCAAAAATTTTCAAAAGTTCATAAAATTTTTGTGTTTAAAAATTTTAAAGTGCGTTTTCGCCTCGGAGGTGCACTTTACGAAGTTACTCCCATCACACAATACACAAGAAAACTAAAAAGACAATTCAGATTGTCAGACGCAAAAAGATACATTTACAAAAAATTTACGCTAATTTCTTTTAAGTTTGTGATGTCCGTGATACGTTATTGGTGCGCTGACACCAACTTGATATGCCTCTAACTTTATAAAATTACGCCGTTTTTATAATTCTGCACTTAAAACTAATTTTTATTAAACGGCGCAAAAACCCTATTTAAAATCTTCAAAAAGTTCAAAATTCGGAAAATTTTGGTTTCACTTGTAAACCACCATGCAACTTTTCACCCAGCAGCGATATCAAAAAAAAATTTTGGATATATCCTCCACGTCTAGTGACTTTATTTTGTATTGGTTTGGATCTGAAAGCTAAAAGCTATTACAGAGAAAACGGAATGAATGAAAAAACTCTTGCAAGTTTCAAGTCGTTTTTTTAATTTTTCGAATTTTAGATGACCACCAATTCTTAAGGTGAAGACTTTTCAATGTAAAACTTTGCACGTCATATCCTTCAAGTATAGTCATCCAAACCCTGTACAACGTTTTTTTTCAATTCATAAAACTTAACGAAATAAGAGCCATAGTATGTCGGTTTCGCAGCTCAAAAAATTTTAAATAGCCCATATACTTTATGGAGTCTTAGACCTATATTTCGATGCGTTGCAAACGGAATGACACACTGATATATACACTTATCACAGTATGTGGAGGGTATAACAAAATTTTGCTTGTCTGTTTAATACTTTTTATAATATTATTTATTAATTGGTAATTCTCAAATGGTATTTACTTTCAAGAATATAAATAGCATAAGCCCAGCTAAACACCCTTTTTCCACGGCCTTGTTAAATTTTTACTAGTGTTGACAACAATTTAACTTAAAATAAATTATTTCTAATATAAAATTTGTTATTTATTATTAGTTTTTTAGAAAAACAAAACTAGAACTTTAAAAACGCTTATTTTTATTTGAAACTCGTGTAACGCCCATTCAAACACGTGTATTGTAGTTCTCCCCGCGCTTTTGCCGTTTTGTCAGTGATTAATATACCGCCTAGGACAGGGCTGGCAGAACTATGACACGCGTGTCAGTAGTTGCACGAGATCTGATTTTCGTGGTACGCCACATTTTCTTGAATATTTTCAAATATCTTAAATTAATAAGAAAAATTCTGTTAAAAAGTTATAAGAGGTTTAAATATTTGTTTTCGCTATTAAAATATGGTACCGAAATGGTAAAATTGTTCATTCATGTTGTAAATCGCCTTTCGAAATGATAAAGAAAATGTTTAAAAATGTCTAAAATATTTATTTACAGAATTTTGTTGACAAAAAATTGAAAATTAGTTTTACAAAAATCTAAGTTTCACAAACGTTTCGTAAATTTTATCATAAAATAAATTTGAATATATGACATAATAGTAACCAATAAAAATTTCTTGGAAGTTTATACTACGTTTCCACTGAACGTGTTTTCGAAGTGTTTTAAAATAAAACATGTTTAGAACATGTTTTCTCATACATTTTTTTTTTTACCAAAACACATGTTTTGCTTAAAGCACTTAAGTAGAAACATACACAGAGAGATTTCTTGGACAAGTTTTAATGAAATTTTTTTCACTAAACCGATAGTTTTCTACACAATGTGAATGAAAATTTTTTTAAGATTTATGAAAAAGTTTCATAGCTTTAATGAAACTTTTTCATTAGCCGTAAGAAATTTTAAATAAATAAAATGAAATTTTTCAATTAATTTTATGAAAAACTGCATTAATAAAAAGTTTCAATGAACGAGTTCCAGTGACATTTCATAGATCTAATGCAAAAATTCATTGATATCATGCAGAGAATTAAATGTGCTGATGGCAAAAAGCCTTATAACCGAATAAAATAATGTAAATGCCAGAAAATTTAACAAAATATTGTAAATTCTTATATAACATTTTTGAAAAAAAGCACTCAAAAAACAACAAAGTCAGAAAATATAATTTTTTTAAAGCCACAAAATCTTAATAAAAATGCATGCAAGCGCTCAAAAATTAAAGATTCTAAAAAATAAAAAAAAAGGAAAAACGACGATTTCTTCTTCTCTACGAACTTTAAAATATTGCACCAGAAAGCACTTTTAGAAAATATGTAATTAAGGTTGCAAGCGGCACTTTTTACATGTTTCTTGCACGCAACAAAAAAAATCTTGCCCCCTCTGGCCTAAGACAACAAAATGATGATATATTTAACAAATAAAAGTGTGTTGTTTAAAATATATAAAATAATATAAAAAAAACTAAAAATATTAAGCAATAATAATAATAAAAAGTAAATAAAATATTTTTCTATAAAAATGTTTCACATGATATCGTCATTAAAAACATGTGACATCATTTAGAAAATTTTTCCAAAATATATATAAAAAATTTACGATTTTTTTTTTTTTTGAAAATAGATAAATAAGAACAAAATTATCACGCGCTTAAATTAATAAACATTTTTGAATTCTTTCAACAATAAATTTAACTAAAAAATCTAATTATGTACGAATACATGTATAATTAGATATAACACAAATCAAAATTATATATAATAACATATAGTGCAATATTCAAACACATTTATTTCATTATAGATAAAACGATATCTTGACCTATTCATAGTTATATATCGTTCCATACCAGAAAAATGTAGACGTTGTTTTGGATAGCCATTTAGAGTCCGATGGGAGTATAAAAAAAAAAATTGCGAATTTCGTCACGTACTCAGACGTTATATATTATTTAGCTGTTTATGGATAAAAACCAAAAACTCTTTTGAGGGTACTTGTAGTTGCTATCCGCGGCATTTGTAGTGTATTTTTAGAATTTTTGGACAGAGAAGAGTTTAAAAGTTTGACAATGCTGAGCATATTATGCGAAAAATATTTATAACAATTCCATAGATTTCCACTTTGGTCCACCAAAGCATCATTTAATTTTAATTTTATTTATAACTTGTTTTAAATTGAAAGATGGAGTCTGAAATTTTTTTAAATTCATTTACAAAACTACGCTCAGCATTAACAATTTAAGTCCAATTTTGCACAAATATCTAAAAGAAATATGAGTGGCGAACTGTAAGTAATCTCCAATTTTTCTTCTTCTCATAATCAACTGGATAATACTCATCGTTTGAGCACTATTACGTAAAATTTTACACTTTCGGGACACCGTAATGTGCATTAAATCGTAATGTCGTAATTTTTTTGAAACCCGCCAAAAAGTAATATGTTTCTTAATATTTTTTTATTTATGGCCTTAACGGATATGATATGATGATCATATATTTGTATGAAATTGTGTACATTTTCATACAATCTTATACAAAAATGTAACATGTAGTACAATTTTGCTATACTAAAACTCGGATCTAATTATATTTAAATGTAACAGTTCATATAAAATCATATACAATTATATCGGGTCAAAATCCGGATACAATTATATATGGTTTTACATAATTACATCTATTTGTATCAGTTTAGACATAAACTGATACAATTAGATACAAAACAACCTTTTGGACCAAAATTCGGATAAAATTGTACTTTACATTTATCTAATTGCATCAGATTAGATCTAAAACTATAGAAACAGAAACAATTATATGGGTTCATATTACGGATGAAATTTAATAAGATTACATATAGCGTCACATATAAATTGATATGACTACATAAAGTTCCGTAAATTTTTTTTTAATCGGGAATGTATTATTATATATGACAATATATATAACCATATCTTATATATAGCTAACGTGACCGACTGTGTTTGATCAAAAAGCGGGACTCGGCAGACGAAAAGCGGATTTTGGTGCGAAAAGCTGGATATTTAAAGTCATTTGTCTAAAAATACGGATTTTATCATATTTACAATTGTTAGTTAAAATCTCTTCAAAAAAGGTTTAAAGTCAAACTAAAACAGACAAATTTATTACAATTTTTGATATGCCAAAACGCTTTTTCTAGCAATAAAACAAACTTCTGAGTTAAATTTGAGTAGTTTCAGTTCAGTTTTTTTTTTCAATATTTGTCATAAATGTTCCAATCGTTTAAAGGGCTTCTCCCAAAAAAAAGTTAAGTATCAAATTTTGGAAAACATCACAATTTGCTACATTTTTTAAATATTTTTTCGTAAAAATTTTTTTATTTCATTTTGTCCTAAAACTCTCAATAAACTCCACTAGAAGAAACACTTTGAATTTGCTTATTTAGAGAAAGTTTTTCTATAAAACATCAAGAATGAAATTGGTATTTAAAATCGGTTTTAGCACAATGATTCAAAAATTTCGAAATCCGATCACTGGTTCTGATATTTTTATTTTAATTAAAAACTCCAACATTTCTAAAATATTGAACGTTTTTAAAACATTTTACTATTGGTTCTCAAATATCTTTTAAGAAGTTCTAAAACACCAACGAAACGTCGAATCGGAAATAAAATGCAATAATCGTTTATTTAATCTAATAAACTAGACCTTAAAAGCCCGTTTTAGAGAAATATAAAAAAGAATTAAGAATTTAAAAAGGCGTTATTATTTTTTTGGAAAGGGGGAAAAAATTCAAGACGGGATCAGCCTTTTAAAAACGGGATGGTTGGTCAGGTTATGTATAGCATATATGTTTAATATGAAATTTTATAATGGTCACTATATAAACATATATGGTTATATGTGTTACCATATAAGAAACATTATAATAATATATGGATACACATGACACCATATATAATAACATATTATAATATATGTTAAGATGAAAAAAATACATATACATAATTTTTTTTTTACAGTTATATTAGTTTTTTGTTTTTATATACATCGAGATTATTTTTATGTTATTTTCAATTTATAACGAGCTTTCAACCTCCGTATATTTACAAAAATAAAGCAAATCAAACATATTAGCTAGGTTGATACTAGTATTTCGATCTGGCTAAAGATCTCATCAGAACCCGAAGTTTTAGAAAAGCTAGAGCCTATATAATAGGCAGAACTTTAACAAAAAACCTATTAATAATCAATGTTGCTCCATTCTTTTTTTTATTCGGGCATATACAAATTTTTTTTAAAAGCAAGTGTGTCGTTTTTATTTAGTTTAATCCTATAAAATTTGTATATTTTCTTTAAAGAAAAATTCTTAATTTGAATTTCATGTTAAGAATCAGAGAACCTTGGCATTGAGTTGATTAGCTAATTTTTTTAAAGTTTCTTCTTTAATAAACTTATTTAATATTTTTATTCAGCATTTTTATTTAATATATCATACATTCTTTGAAAGAACGCAAACAAATAACCATTTTTTGAACTCAAGTCTTCCGATTTTATTTATATTAAAAATATATATCCTCTATGGAGCCAATAAAACATCTCCACACGCAGAAAAAATATATAGTTGCAATATGATTGCGGCCACAAAATTATGTTTTCTGCAGCCATAAATGGTTGTTTCAATTAGTTAAATTATTATTGTATCAATCATTTCTCAACAATAATATTGTTGCTTTATTTATGTTATAGTAAAAATCACTCTTCTTTTCGGCTATCATAATATTCTCAATCTTAATATAGTATTTATTATCATATAACTCTCTCTAACTACAGCCATATTATAATTGCGCCAACAGTCAGTTTTGTATGAGCGTCTGGCTTAAAAAATTAAATAATATTAAACAAAAAGACATAAATATAGAAAAACAACGCACTGGTGATATTTTTAGAGGAAGAAGGAATAATTTGGTAGTCTTAACCCGGTCTACCATGGGAGCCTAGGCAAAAGTTAAATTGAAGCGCATCCCTTAAATTAAGTTATTGTTTATTATTCATAAAAGTGTTAGAAATTAAGTAAAAAGTGATAAAAAAAAGTGATTTACTTTTAAATTTGATATACTCATGCAATATAAATTGTAAACGAAAAAAATTTAAGAAATATGAAAAAAAAATTTTAACAAAATACACGTTCTGTAGTACTATAAAATCATAATGTGTTTGCAATAATCATAATATGGTAATACATTATGACGAAATTCTCTTCCATGATAATAATATGATAAGTAGCACTATTATATTGTTATAGTGCCAATATTATGATCGCTGCAAACATGTTATGATCATTATAAATGTATTGTGAAATTGCATTCTTAACAATATTTTAATGTGTACTTATGCTGTAATAACATGTTTCCATTATTCTAGTTTTCCTGACAAAATAAGTTTTGTGCTGAAAAAGCGAAAGTTTAGTTTTGCTTTTTTAGATACTAAAATAAAAAATTTATGTAAACAGCGCATAGCGACAAATTTTATTCGTCAGTGCAAAGACAATTTAATTTTTTTAAATTATTTTAAAACAAGTTTATATAAATGTGTTAATTATTATATAAATATACGTTTGTACTATTTAATAAAAACATGCAAAATTTTTTAATTCAGCTTCAATGCTTTGAGAACAATGTAGGAATCAATTGAGAACAATGTAGGAATCATACTATGAGAGTTTATAAATATTTCCATCACCATAATAGGATAATATTGAAATCAATTGGGAACCATAATATGGTAATCCAATTATCATTTTATGATTAAGAAAAGCATCTCTTATGGTTGTCAAAACCACAGGAACATGGCTGTCGCAATTATAAATTTAAAAAGCATGACGTTCTTCGAATATGGTTGCCCATATAATGTTTTTTCTTTGCGTGCATATTCGGTATTTCAAATAAAAAATGGAGATTTTTCACGGTTTGAATTTTTAAGAAAATTCGAAAAATTACAAAAGAATGTAACTTTGAAGAGCCATATATTCGAAAGTTTCTATCGGATCTTTTTAATTCAAAAAGCAATCGATTTCCACGGTTATCATCTTTACAAAAATACATTTAAAAAAAAACTAGCTTTTGATGCAAAAGCAATTTCAAAATTGTTCTTCCACTTCAAAATTTGTTAATCAATCTAAAAACTAGTTAACATTTTTTATATATATGAAGTTTCTTTTCGCTGTTTGTGCGACGCGAATGCAATCCAATTTCCTAATTTTTTTTAAAAAATACCTTATATATTATTTCCATATAAAAACTTAAATTTTTTGTAGAATTTGTGATTTTTATATTTTCAACAGGTTTTGAAACATTTTAAAATGCAGACCACACTATTAACATAAAAACTGTATTTTTAGTACAGATGCATTTTTCAAAATGCATCTGAAAATTGCATTTGCATCAAAAATGCATTTTTTGGACAGATAAATCTGAAGAAATCACTTTTTTTATAAAGAATGTAGTGTGTATTTTAAAACTGGTTTAAAACCTGTTGCAAATATCAAAATTAAAATTTATACAAAAAATTAAAATTTATACACAGAAATAATAGATAAGTTTTTTTTAAATCGAAAAAATTAGATGGCATTTGCTTCACAGATAAAGCTAAATTTAATTTAAAATTTAATTTTTTTAATTTTTAAATTTTGGATTGATGTATGTTTAAAAAAATTTAAATGGAGAGACCAATTTTAAATATGTACCAAAAAATTGCATTTGCATCAAAAATGCATTTTTGTAAATACATATTTTTTTATTGCCTATACGCAGAGAAAAATTTGATTGAACATGATTGCGAACACGAAATTATCATATTATGATCCTAATTATCATACATATGGTTCTAGCTGATCATATCATGATAACGGAAGACAATTTCAATGTCATTTAGAATTATAATATGATTGCTAAGTCCATATTGTTAGACATTGTAGTCATAACGTGATGCTCTTAAACTACCATTATATAGAGCATCATATTCTCTGAGTGTAAGTGTGAAAGAGGACAACCATATAAATGAATCGAATGTTTTTTGACTCAGAGAAATCCAATAGTAACTAACGAAAATAGAACTCTTCAAAATTACATAACTTCTGGCATTTAAAAAAATTATTTTTTTAATTAAAACCGTAAAAACTCGCGAATTTTTAAAAATGAAAACCATTAAAAACTCTCGAGTTTTTGAAAAACTGAATATGGAGCTGTGTTAAGGTCTCCATTGAGCATATGTATGTGTACACAAAAACTAATCAAATTTGAAGACTCCCTAGTCGATTTCAGTGTGATGTATAAAGAACTCATGATATACTTTAATTGTGAAAATTCTTGTTAAAATCTTTGCTTCAAGTATTTTTTCTAGTTTTTTTTATGTTTTTAATCGAAGTCGTCTTTATTGTATTTTGTCTGCTGTGTTTTTTGTATTCTTTTTATTTTAATATATGAAAACATACAGACAGACAAATAATTTTATCTTTAACTAAAAATATTTATATGTTGAGGGTGCATCATAGAATTTTATTATGTTAAACTTGCAACTTCAGTTGTCTGCATATTTTCCCATTGTATAATATTTTTATGAACGCGGTTTTCGCCCTCTCTCTCTCTCTCTCTCGCCACGAACAAATAACTTAATATGTAGTACTTTGTCTTCTACACACAGAGAAATAAAGTGGCAACCGAATTGAAAAGTGCAGTTTAATTGTAACAACTTATAAACTCAGTTAGTACAACGATATTTATATGTATTAGATTTTTGAATATTTTGGGTGTTGCAACTAAAATTTATTTGAATTAACCGAACTTTGTTCTGAAAACTACGGATAAGTTGTTGGCACGATTGAAATTAGTAGTAACCAAATGTTAGTCGTAGTGATCGAAATTCAGTTGGCAAATAGCTAAATTTTTCTCTGTGTGTATGTATATTTTATTTTAATTTACAAATTATATGTTTAGCAAATAGTAGGGGTATTCACGTTAATAATTTGAATGAAAAAATAAATGCAAAATTGCATTTTATTGCATTTCGTCCAAATAACACACAGTCTATACTAGAGATAAATATGTAGAAATAATTTAAATACGTCGGCAGAATAACGGTATAAAATTGTTTATTAACGAGCTTATGTTAAGGGTATGTGAACACGTATTTATGTTAACTCATATTTCAAAAGAAAAATCAAGGAGGAAGGTTGTTTTATGCTTACTTTAAAATACCCTTTTAAAGATCCAAAATAGTTATTATTCATTAAATTTTATAGAATTCTTTTAAACAACTGATTGACTTAAAATCTTTCCAATAAGTGTTAACGAATATTACTAAATACTTATTGCAAGATACATATATTGCCAGCAATAAATATGTATGCAATTGTCCCTACTAGAGATAGCATACTTTTGACATTTGCTGCAATTTATTTCTACATACACGGTGGAGCAAAAGTGAGCCAATGTTTCGAAATTTTAAAGTACTTCAGAACTTTTGTTTTTAAGTATAGCTTTTCAAAGTTTGTTATTTTTCGCTTTTCTAAGTTTTAAATTTTATATGCCAACTGGTTTTAAGAGAAACAGTTTTTTAGGGTTTTTCATATAAAAATAATTTTGTGTTAATGAAAATTAATTTTATGTTAATTATACAAAACTTATGCAGAGAATACATTAAACAACACAAATTTACTTTAAAATTTAACTAAAATTGCTTAAAAGCATGAACATTAATTAAAAGTACCACTGTTACCAAATGTTTTTCGATAGTCTCTTAAAATCAGTTCTGGGTTTTAGAAGAAAGCGTTGGAAACGGCTTGTTTAAACAAATGAAACACCCTACCATTAAAACATGTGCAATGCATTCTAAATTTTCAATTTTAAAATTTAAAAAGTTGCTTAGTTCCACTATAGGTAATAAATACACTTTCTACCACGGATCCTGTTTTGTGGTCAACAAAATAGTTATTTTGAACAATCTGAAATTGCTGAAGTACAGAATAGGAAGATTTATCTTTAATAAGCAAAAATATCGTATTGATCCATAATACCGACCGTATAGTTATTCTTTTTAATTATTTTGTACAAGGAAGTGTAAAGTTTGCTGTTTATTTCTGCTCTTGAAAAAATCTGTAAGTCTTCTACTTGAAAATTTTACCAACAAAAAATTTGAGTTTCTTCCTTAGTAAAAAATTTGAGTTTCTTCCAGCTCTAACCACTGAGCTAACGAGCCATATACTACTTGATTGCTTAAAACGTAAGTGATTGATAAACTTCTGCGTAACAGTTGGCTGCACAAATATTTCAGCACTGGCTTAT
Source organism: Delia radicum (assembly GCA_021234595.1). Taxonomy (NCBI): domain Eukaryota; kingdom Metazoa; phylum Arthropoda; class Insecta; order Diptera; family Anthomyiidae; genus Delia; species Delia radicum. Next base: position 254,516,533 of record CM037851.1, read on the forward strand.
GGTTTGCTGAAAACATCTTGCCAACGTTGGGAAAACAAAAAAAAAACAGTGGTCTTAAGAGAGAAGAAATAAGACAAGAAATAAATTATTGCAAAATAAATGTGGGTTTCTTTTAAATTTTGTTAAATTTTGCAACTTTTTTTACAAACGGGAAATATTCATCGATTTTAAATTTCAGTAACATTGAAACTGTATGTGCAAAGATCAATCAAATGTACATCAATTATATGGACCGTCTGTGTTGGGCTTAAGTTAATAGAATAAATTCTTTTTTCTATTGCAGACAACAGAAGATTTGGGTGATGCAAATGAAACAATTGTATTGTCTATCATGGAAATTATCAAACTTTTTGAAAAGCAACAAATAAAATCTAATATGACAATAGAATGAAACATATTAGATTTTTTGACTTGATGTTGAAAAATATTTTAACTACACTCAAATAGAAAAGTTAGTAAAGTCAGCAAAATTTTAGTCAGGAGGGTGCTTGGAAAAAAATTGATAATGTCAGCAAAATCTTCACCAAAAGTTTTGCTAAAACTTAGTGGATTAGAAAAACTTAGTGGATTAGACTGAAAAATACTCAAATTTGTAGAAAATTTTTACTTTAGTTAATTTAATGAAAATGAAAATTATTCAAGTTTGAGGCCATACTCTATATTTCTTTATTAGGATATTGTCCTTACAAATAATCTATAGTTTTTTATTTTCAAATTCATTATTTGAACCTTTCAGGAATGTGTTGATAGATCTATTTCGGGAATTTTCTAGGTTCCCATCATCAGAACACGTTTAGAAAGCGGTAACAATCCCATGCCAAACATCAAACATGGGTCAAATAATAAAGTTGAAAACAAAAAAAACTATAGATTATTTGTTAGGAAAATATCCTAATAAAGAAATATAGAGTATGGCCTCGAACTTGAATAATTTTCATTTTCATTGCACAATTAAAGGTCGAAAAAACAAATTTTTATTTTTAATAAAAATTATATCAAATTTAGTTAATTTACTTTGCAGAAAATCATGAAACATATTTTTGTGATTCTTTTTAAAATAATTTATCTTTCAACTACTTACATCATTGGTTGTCTAAATGATGCTATCTTTTAAAGGAACGCTAATGCAGCAGAGAATTATAGAAACGAAACGAAAAAATAACAAAATAACAATAAGAAAAAGGAAAAGGAAACATAAAAATTTACCTAAGATGTATGTCTTTCGCTTTAGGTTACCTGCTGTATATTTGTTATCAACTTGCACACTCAATTTGACTCAAATACACGTTTAATCTTTTTTAAATTTATATATTATATTTTGTCTTTTATTTAATTAATAGACAATTACTTTCACAAGCCGGTGAAAACGCAAAATTTAAGTTGTTTTAATCCACAATTTTGTTTTATGTATGAAAAACAGATACGAAATCTTCCATGGGTGATTTTTTTAAGTGTCTTATTAGAGTTGTACATTTTAGTACAATTTTCCTCGTCACTACTACATCTTGACATCTAATTCATTCTGCGTATAACTTTTAATCTGATTGTCGTTCACACTATTGATGTGCTAGTCAGCACAATTTTTTTTAGCAAAATAAATTAGTAAAATATTAGTAAAACATTAGTTCAAAACAGTTAAGTGCTGACGAAGTATAACTAAAATTTTAGTTTAAAACATAATTTTAGCAAAAAATTAGCTGAAAAATAGTATACCTGATTTACAAGATGTTTTACTGACTTTTCTGCTAACTTATTTTTTTGAGTGTAAATATATGAGATTAAATTATATTTCATGAATATGAAAGTCAGAAAATCTAAAAAAAAAATGAAAAGCCCAAAAATCTTAAGAAAAAATCCGAAAAGGGGAAAAACAAAAAATAAAAGAGCTAATTTTTTGCCTTTTTTGATAATTATATATAAACATAGATGGTAGAAACAAGAAAAAACTATATCAGCTTTACATATAATTGTATATTGCATCACATACACAATTTTAAATCACGTCTAAATTTCCAATCTATTAATGTGAAACTAAATTGTAGTGCGGATTTACAAAGAATTGATTGAAGTTATATCAATATTGATCACATTATATATAACTTGATCAAATTAGATAGATCCATTTTTTGGATCAAATTATATCAGATGAGATCCCAAGGGATGTCTTGAGATAAAGTTATTAAGGGTCCGCCATCTAACGTTTTTTTTCAACTAGTGCTTATTTCGTGAATGGTAACACTTAGCTCGTGTCTGATTTGACAGATAATTAGTTTTATCCTTCCGCTGAACGAATATGGTTGTGTATACGCTTGAACAACGCTGGGAAATATTGAGACATTACTTTGAAAATCATGGTAATGTTGCAGAATGTGTGCGAAAATTGCGTACGGATTTTGGACGAAGAGAAGCACCGTCAGCTCCGTATGTTCGTTATCTTGGCTATTGTGATATTGTGATATTGGCAACATCTGGTTTCAACAGGACGGCTTATGTGCCACACAGCCGAAGCTACACTCGATTGTTTTTGAAGATCGCATTATCAGCCGCAGAACTGATGTCGTTCGGCCACCTCGGAGCTGCGATTTGACACCGTTGGACTATTATTTGTGGGGTGCCGTCAAAGATAAGTGTTACGCCAACCAGCCAGAGACAATTGACGCTTTAAAGGACAATATTCGTAAAGCCATTGGTGAAATACAGCTGCACACAATCGATAATGTGCTTAAAAATTGGACCGATCGTGTAGGCTACTGCATGGCCAGCCGAGGCAGCCATTTAAATGAAATTATTTTCCATTATTAACCGGAAGGATTGTACTTTCAAATAAAAAAAGAAATTTGAGAAAATATTCAATAGTTTTTTTTATAGCATTTTCAAATAAAAAAAAGTTTGGCGGGCCCTTTATATGCCATTTTTCGGATCAGTTATGATATAATTTGATAATGAATTAAATATATATAACTATATACATACCTATATCGGAACTTTTTTCATCGCGTACTATTAATACTAATAAATCTTTTAAAAAGAATTTTAAAATATATTTCGAAATTTTGATTTGCGTGTATAAGCAAAATTTTTCTCTTTCCATACTATTAGTATTGTGAGGAATATACGCATAATTTTGTAGTTTTCACTGACTGTGCTTATACGATAAAGTTATTTAAATGGTAAATTGACATATCATTTCGAATACTTTTTTTTTTTTAATATGTTTGGCAGTGATAAGAAGTAATAACTAGTCTTTCTTTTTTCGAAAGCAAACAAAATACTTATATTTTTTATACAGTCCGCAAAATAATCAAAGCATATAGAATGAAATTCGTTTTTTTCTTAGGTTGTTATAATAAGGGCTGGCTAGTTAAGGCTTTGAAAAATCGAAATAAAGGTTGTAAACGAAATTTTTGTTTTACAAATTTAAATGCTATAAATTACAGAAAAACGAAAAGCTGTAAAAAGAAAGTTGAGACAACAACTGAAAGAAAATTTTATAAAGTTTATCAATTGAAAAAAAAAAAGTTCACCACTCTTTGCAAGACGGAGCGAATTTTTGCATTTTCGCTATAAAAGTCATTGTTAGGTTTTGGACAGTTATTTTTTAATCTATTTTGAGTATTCAACTAAACTCATTGTTCGTATTTGCTTTAATTTTCTAATTTTTAGACCTTCTTGAAAGTTCCCTTGCCCTTGTGTTGAATTTTTATTTATTTATTGGAATTTTATGCATCAAGGCGCCAAGTGATGTTCAACAGTTGTCATGATAGTTCGCCTTTAATTTACATAAGGTACCATTCTACTGGTTCTGAGGTTAAACCAATTAAGACGAAGTTTTACCAGAAAACTGATATGGTGAACTGAGTACTATTTCCGATCAACATTCAGTTTTTCATTATATCTTTTATATGCATTTGTCTGTTGGAATCACTTTCGTTTAAAACAATTGAATTTTTTACTTTATTTTCAACTGTTGAAAAATGAATTGACAAAATCGATAAAAACAATAGATTGTTTTCGTTTATTTTAATACTCAATATAATATAACAACTTTTGGTTTTAAATAGAAAATTTTAACTGAATATTTTAACTACTGCCAAAAGTCTGTTTTTTGTGTTAATTTTGTTTATTCAATAACAGAAAGTTAAAAAAAATATATTTCTTTGGTAATTTAACTGTATATTCCATTAAAAAACTTTACCGATTACATTTGTAAACTTTTATGAAAAATTGGAAGAAGGCTTTAAACTCCGTAATATATTCATCTTTTTTTAAAGGTCACTCACATCATATTTATGACAACAAAAATAAATTTGAGCTTCAGAATTCGATAAAAAAGAAAGTTTTTTGTGCAGCCGATGAAATAAATTTCCTTCCTTTAATAGAGCAATATTAAATTAACATGGTTTGTGTTCGTTGGTAAATCTTATTTTTTATGTATTTCTTAGCTTAAATTTGACACTTTTACGTTTAAAAAGATTTCAGTTTTTACAAAGACTTCCCTTTTAGCACTTCAAACACCGACATTTTTGTTGTTCTCTGAAACACTAACGGCGGTCACACATTTCGATGTGATAATTTACGATACTAAAATGTTGAATAATTATGAAAAAAACAAAAAAAATATTGCGAGGTGGGGTTAAGTATTTTTAAGATTTTGGACTCTCAAAACCGATGTATGGACATAATTTTTATTCCCAAGGGGTTTGTTCTTACCAAAGTATACCTACAAAAAAGAAAACATATTTGGTAGAAATGTGTCCATGTTTAATTTTTTCTTATTTGAACAATATTGATATAAATTTTTTTTAGAAATAAAACAAAAATAAAAACATCTATGAACAATTAGCATACCAAGGCTCTTCTCATACAAACACTGTTTGTTGGGATATATGTGGCTTATACAAATTGTAATACAACAACCAAACATACTACATATAATGATACACAAAGTACATTGATATGTAAAAATTGTTGCTTTTCAAATAGTTTTGATTTTATAATTAGGTTTACAAAATGATCCAGTTTATGCACTAAGGCAGACTAATTCTCATACAGTTGATTTTTTGTGTTATATGTAATGTCCCGGTTTGAGTTATGCCAATTATCGTTTTTTATTGCGGACAATTGAAGATTTGTTTGAAGGCAACGAAACAATTGTATTGTATATCATAAAAATTACCAAACTTTTTGAAAAGTAACAAATATAATCTAATATGACACTATCATATTAGAAAAATGGCTCGAATGGAAAGCCTCTTGGGGTGAAGCCTTGAACACTTACCCCATTTTATACTTCCGTTGGTTTAAAGCAATACCTACCTACATTTAAGTCCCAACAGCAGATAGAAGAGAGATATTAAAACGCAGTAAAAAGCAAAAAAAAGTCTTGGCAATATATTAATTTAAAAAAATTTTAAAATATACTGTTTCTGTAATGCTTTATAACACAGTGCAACACGAAAAAAATAACCATATACGGACACCACTACGTGAAAAAAGACTAAAAAAAAAAAAGACCCGTGTCTTCCAATTTTTCCGAAAGTCATCTCCTTTTTTGTTTATGGGCCGCCAAAGATTTGGGGCCTCGGTATCATTTTCGCAAAAAAGTGATAATTTTCTCAGGCTCATATTTTGCAAACCGTTCAAAATTTCGATTTACTCTCTATGGCAAAGTTGTAGCTCTTGTCATATAGAACAAAAATTGCGAACATATAAAATCAAAAAAACTTCACCTTCCAGATCAAAATCGCAAAAAACTTAAAAAAATTCGATTTTTTTACCTTTTTTCCCGTGTTCAGGTCCATAGGTAGCAAACCGTTCAAAATTCAAGCAAACAATCTACTACAAAAATTTACCTAAGATCTCAATAAACAAATTTCTAGAACATATATGCACCTGAACAGGAGAAAAAAGGAAAAAAAATGAAATTAAAAAATTTTTCACTTTTGCGCGCTACCTAAACAGTGTTAAGAATCATCTCTAGGAAGTTTATATGTTCTAGAAATTTGTTTATTGAGATCTTAGGTAAATTTTTGTAGTTGATTGTTTCCTTGAATTTTGAACGGTTTGCTACATATGGACCTGAACACGGGAAAAAAGGTAAAAAAAAATCGAATTTTTTTTAATTTTTTTGCGATTTTGATCTGGAAGGTGAAGTTTTTTTGATTTTATATGTTCGCAATTTTTGTTCTTTATGACAAGAGCTACAACTTTGCCATAGAGAGTAAATCGAAATTCTGAACGGTTTGCAAGATATGAGCCTGAGAAAATGATCACTTTTTTGCGAAAATGATACCGAGGCCCCAAATCTTTGGCGGCCCATAAACAAAAGAGGAGATGACTTTGGGAAAAATTGGGAGACACGGGTCTTTTTTTTTTAGTCTTTTATCACGTAGTGGTGTCCGTATATGGTTATTTTGCCATGACTTAAAAAATTACACACAGTGTAATCATTCGAAAACTATTATTTTGTACCTTCTACATTGCTTTAAATAATAAAATAATGGGTTACTATTAATAAACTTATAATGCATTACTCTCATACAAAAAGTAATTGGTGAATAATAATAGTTTGGTCATCTTATTATTTCCAGCCAAAATATAATGATACAACATTTTTCTGTAAATCTATTTTTAGCACATTATTATTCGTCTTTGAGTAAGCTAAAGGGTAAGGTGTTAGTTTTGGTATATCTTGAACGAATGCACATAGAAGAACAATTCATTTACGTTTTAAACTATCAAATGTTATAAGCCTCATTGGCTTAGCCTGTTAATCTGACGACCCCGGATCGAGTCTTGGCTCCATGTTTTCATTAATTTTTTTGTATTGCATTTTCAGATAGATCTATACATAAAAAAAATTAAAATTATTCTTTAAAATTCATCTTACTACAAGTTACATAAACATTAATTTTAAATACCTCTTTTTGAATTTTGGTACTAAATATCTGTATTACTTAGCTTTTTTTAGTAAAACTAACTAGTTTTAACCAAATTTGTTTTCACTTTCCTATTTTCACTTTCCTATTACTGGGATATATCCGACTATATATCTCCGATTATATATCTCAATTGTTTCTGTGATCATAGAAGAAATATCTTAAATGCAGGCCGCTTTATCTATAAGTATTTTATGTGTGTTTAGCGGTACTAACACAAAATACCAAACTCAATTTAATTGTTTTTCTTAAACACAGTGAAAAATTTAACTATTTGCCAACTGAAATTCGGTTACGACGACTCATATTCCGTTATTACGAATATCAGACGATTGGCACAAATTAACATAAGTTTTCACAACAGAGATCGGTTAATTCAACTAAATTTTAGTTGCAACATCCAAAATATTCAGAAATCTAATGTAAATATCGTTGTACTAACTGAATTTATAAGTTGTTACCATTAACAGACACTTTCAAATTCGGTTGGCACTTCATTTCTCTGTGTGTATTGTTAATTTTTTTTGCTATTTACAAAACAATATTTTTGATAATACTATGTTCACATTGAACCCCGAAATACGTATTTTCGCTTTTTTGAAGTTTTTGATTTAAATTTTTTTTTGGGATTTGACAATCGAAAAATTTATAAAAACGAAAATACATATTTTGGGGTTCAATGTGAATGTTGTTTTAGTTTAAAAAATTTTCTTGTTAAGTTTCAAAAATTTTCAGTTTTGAATTGTCCAAAATCATTCTTATTCCCCATTTTTCATTGTGTAATTTTTAAATCAATTTTTTGAGACAATAATTTCCGTTATATTTCTTATTTTTGACTCCGAAAAAGATTTTTTTGATAGTTTTTTTTTATTTCAAAAACAGGTTCATATTTGAATAATTTCTTACTCAGAAATATGATGGCTCAGAAAATAATCTTTTTCTGTAGTCATTTGAGAGTTATACATATTGAGGGCTCCGAATTTTGCTGGCTGGGTTAGTTTGTTTTTTCTTCTTCTTCTTCTTTACATGTGTTTTGTATACTTGATAAAATTTTGACTTTCTACAAAATTCTCATAAAATTTTAACTTTTTTCGCCTAAGCCGTGGCTGACCATATTTTGGCGGCTACCGGCAATTAAGCCGCCGCAGACTGTTTTAACCTCTAGGCGCCGACGTTTTGATACGGCTTTCTTTTCTGGTTAAAACCTTATTAATTTTTTTGATGTCATGCCGTGTTATTTGTAACAGTAATAATTTAAAATATATAGAAAATTAAAAATCGAATTTAATACGTTTATTTGTTTTCATTTTATAATTTTTTGAAATAATTTTAGACTAATTTTTAAGCTCATTGTGTTTCATAAAAGTTTACCTGAATTTATTTATATATTTAATTATTTAATATATATATGATTTTAAAAAATTGTTTAGTATTCTAAAAGATTTTTATTTTTATTATTTTCTTTTTCTGTAGTTTTATTATTTAATTTTATAGCCAGTCATTAAAAAATTTGCCAAAAAGTATGCTTTTAAAAACATGTCATAAATTTTAGTATTTTCCTTAGAATGAACAAAAAAAATATAAAAACAATATAAAAACGGCGCAAAAACCTTAAATAATATGTATTCAGCTTATTTTCTTTTCTTTTTTTATTTAAAAAAAATAATGTGGCGCGTGTATTAATAGCCTACACTCAAACTCTAAACAAAAGTTTTCGAAAAAAAATAATATCGTAATAAAGCCTAAAAATATACTCTATACTTAAAACGAAAAGTTAATATTTTGTTGAGAGTATGTATTGTATGTTTTTAGGCGGCCCACATTTAGAACGTACTACTACCGATACAGCTCTACGAACACACTAACAAGTACAGGAAATAAAAACGAAAACAAGAGGAAACCCAAAAAATAACGGAAACAAAATCAAAAACATGGACAAGAACAAGAACAAGGAAATGAGTAACGAATACAGACAGACAGTCACAAAACAATATCTAAACATAGTTAGAATTTAAAGGAAAAATTCACACAACAAACATTTAGTAAAAATATAGACATTTTAAAGACATGACAATGAGTATGATTGTAAAATCTGGTAAATGTTTATACGTCATTAAAAGATTACAAATCTTTAAGCTACAGAGAAGAGGTTAGATATACGCTATTGGACAAAATAATGTGCAAATCTATAAATACGTACGAATGTTAGCCAAACTAAAAAAGTTATTTTAAAGTTAAAGTTTTGCTAAATGGGTTTTCGTATACTAATGTGGCACTATATATTAATCGCAAGTCTATATTCTGCGGCCCGGTGTAAAAACAATTTGTACGTTGTTCAAAAGACTATAAGTTTGATTTCATTAATATTTTCTAATCTGTAGATGAATTCCCGAAAATGTTAAATATTGCCAGTTTTTATTTTAAATGGCAGGCCCTTTCAGAAAAAGGCCATTGAAACAAAACGAAAAACGCTGTAGTTTTTTCTAACACAAATTTTAAGGAAATTTTACTTTCAAAACAAAACAATGCACGACATTAATTTAAAAAAATTTGACCAATTCATTCTATTTTGAGACAGTTTGGAGGCACTTTGTCCATAGCTATTGAAAATTTCTATGTGAGGGTTTTTTTGAGAATCTTTATAAAAATAAGATTTTTGAATATTTGTTTGGTCAAAATTTTTAATTTTGTCATTAGTAAAGTTATTTCTCTAACAACAGTTTTTTCATTGCATTTTATTGACGTCGAAGATTAAATATGACCAATCGTCCATCCCAGCAAAAAATAACCTGGATTTGATAAGCAGTATCTACATTTGTATGCTTCCAAAATAGCGCTTCACCGTCTTGCATACTATAAAGCAATTAGGGAAGGCATTCTGTCGTGCTTCCCAGAATGCCTTCTTTGAAGCAGTGAATAATGCTTACGACGAAGCAATAAAGTATGCATACCATGAAGCACTAATGTAGTCAACATACAAAAAGCGCTTCTTAGTGCCTAAGAAGGCATGTATTTATTGCTTCTAAGAGCACATGAAAGAAGCGCTTTAAAAGAGACATACCAAGTGGAACATCGCGAACACAAATCACGCCTTCTTTGTTTGCTTTGGAAGCGCTTCGTTATCAAATAATGCCTTCCGGAAGCGCTTCTGGGTAAGCACTACTTTTTGCTGGGATGCTGCAAATAAGGGCGTTTTTGACTAGTTTTGATATAATTTGTAAATTGAAGATTTAAGGTTACTTCCAAGGAAAACTTTGGTAATGGGTATAATAAAGTAATGCATTACCATGTAATGTGCACTCCTTACCTGTATCATTATTTTCCAACAAAAAGTAATAAGTTACTGATAATGGGTTAACGCGTTACTCTTTAATGAATACTCCTTACCTTCAACATTATTTTGAAACATAAAGTAATGAGTTACCAATAATTGAACACTTATGTGTTACCTTGTAATGATACATGATTACCTTTTACATTATTTCAAAACATAATAACTGCAAACAATCATCAATTACTAATGCATGAAATATAAATCTAAAGTAATAATAAAACTATTTTTATGAAAATCTATTTATACACACTACTTTTTGATTTTTTGTAATCAACGAGGGTAAGTTACATATTTTTAACATTACAAACGAAAACTAGAAGCACAACCATTCATTTAAATGTTAAGCAACCCATTATTATAACGTGTAACGATAGCTCAGTTGGTAGAGTTCTCGCCTAACGACCAGAGACACCTGGTTCGAATCTCAGCACGAGCATGTTATTTATTTAATTAAAAAAAAAATATTAGTAATAATTTTTTTATTATAATTTTTGTTTTATGAAAATCTATTTATGGACACATTACTGTTCCGAACCCGGTAATCATATAAGTAACCAGTTATTTTACCCCCTACTGGGAAATGAGTTTATCAATTACTTTTAGGCTCATCGCCTGTAAAAGTCATCAGTGAAGTAAAGTGTGTTATTGTAATGCGTGCAGCTCTATGGCGATACATTACTTTAAACGCTATTTGGTAATGCGTGGTTTTGCTGGGATTTTTTGAATGTTGCAAAAAATTAACATTATTATTTTAAGTTTTTTATTTTTTGAAAAAAGTTTATCAAAAAATTTTAATATTTTGCATTTTGCAAATATTTCATAAACTATATCTAATTTTGAAATCCTATGGCCATATTCCTGATCTGCGTTTTAAAGTCATTTAGAAATTATAGGTTGCAATACATAATTTTTTTCTGATTTTGTTGAAAAAAAAAAATTAATTTTTTTTTACCAATTGTTTTTTTTTTATATACAAATCCATTAAGCAAAATTTTAACTTTTTTTGTTTGGTTAACATTCGTACGTTTTTATAGATTTGCACTTTATTTTGTCCGGTAGTGTATATTAGGGTTATAACTTTTTGCATTTTTTGCAAAATCGTGTGGGCATGGAAAAAAACTAAGAACTGTTAAACTTTAGTTTCAAAATGGTGGGTAACTATTTTGTAAGAACAATTATATAAGAAATCCACAAAAATATAAGCTATTTGGAGTAAATATCGCTTTCTTTAGTTAAAAAAAAAATCGTATATACAATACTTGAATGCATTTGGTGCGTGAACCATTTTCACTATCAAAAAAATTTGTTAGGACAATATCCTAAAAAAAAATATAGAGGTATGACCTCGAACTTGAATAATTTTCATTTTCATTGTACAATTATAGGTCGAAAAAACATAATTTTTATTTTTAATAAAAATTATATCAAACTTGTAAAAAAAGACAAAGTACGGTCTTAGTTTACTTCCCCTTTACATCTAGTTTTTAAATAAAACAAAACAAGGGTAAAAATAAAAAGGAGAATAAAAACAAAAAACGAGTATTGTATATCTTCCAAAGGTAGAGCTTGCACATAATGAACAAGTTTTCAATTTATTTTTGATCAATGGTGATAATTTTTAGCTTCGAGCTCATATATTAGTTCTCATTTAGTGGGATAACTACACTCATAAAAAAAAGTTTGTAAAGTCAGCAAAAAATTTTGCTGAGTCAGCAAAATTTTAGTCAGGAGGATGCTAGCAAAAAAGTTGCTAATGTCAGCAAAATCTTTTGCTGAAAATCAGCGAGCTGATTTTTAGCAACAAAATTTGTAGATTCAGCAAAAGTTTTGCTAACACTTAGTAGATTAGAAATAAAAAAGCGTTGGTAAAAATTAATAAATTTTTTGCTGAATTTTAGTAGACTGAAAAAAACGCAAAAAATTTGTAGAAAAATTGTAATTTAGTTAATTTATTTGCTGAAAATCATAAAACATATTTTTGTGATTCTTTTAAAAATAATTTACTATAATAACGAAATATAACAATTTTAATTTTCCCACATTGACGACATGAATTAATTTAATATCTGAAAATATATAGAAATAAATATATACAGGGTGATTCAGTCACGACCCGCCAAATTTCACCAGCGTGTTCGTTGTCTCATTTTATGAAGATATGTCCATTACGACCATCCCCGGAAATGCAAGTGTGCGAAATGGCAGGGGTTTGAAAATTTTCGGATTGGTGGTCGGAGGGTGGTAGGGTAAAATTGCTAACTTCTGAACCAGTGGTCAGATTTTTTTGTTTTTTGGCTTTTTTGAAAGGTCTTTAGAAGCGCTTTCATAATCATTAAAGAAAAATTAAAAATAAAGTGAAGTCACCGAGATAACGAGCTTTAAAAAAAGAAAATTAAAAAAAGGCATAGGAACGTGCACATAACCTCAATTTGCTCAGTCAGATGGCAGGTAACTCCTATTTTTTTTTTCTATTCGAAGATAGTTCTGCCTCTTACCTTTCCGAAATGTCCTTTTCGAAGCACATAGGTCTTACCTTTACAAAGTTATGACCATTTGACTGAAATGCAAAAAGTTTTGTTTTTTTTTTGATGTGAAATAAAAGCACATATTCATTTGTATGCCTTTATTTTAAAAGTCGTTGTTGGTAAAGACGTCTGAAAAATTTTGTTTACGTGGTTTGTTTACGTGTTTAAAGGCATACAAATGAATATGTGCTTTTATTTCACATCAAAAAAAAACAAAACTTTTTGCATTTCAGTCAAATGGTCATAACTTTGTAAAGGTAAGACCTCTGTGCTTCGAAAAGGACATTTCGGAAAGGTAAGAGGCAGAACTATCTTCGAATAGAAAATAAATAGGAGTTACCTGCCATCTGACTGAGCAAATTGAGGTTATGTGCACGTTCGTATGCCTTTTTTTTAAATTTTCTTTTTTTAAAGCTCGTTATCTCGGTGACTTCACTTTATTTTTAATTTTTCTTTAATGATTATGAAAGCGCTTCTAAAGACCTTTCAAAAAAGCCAAAAAACAAAAAAATCTGACCACTGGTTCAGAAGTTAGCAATTTTACCCTACTACCCTCCGACCACCAATCCGAAAATTTTCAAACCCCTGCCATTTCGCACACTTGCATTTCCGGGGATGGTCGTAATGGACATATCTTCATAAAATGAGACAACGAACACGCTGGTGAAATTTGGCGGGTCGTGACTGAATCACCCTGTATAACATAACAAAAATTTTCTTTCAACTACTTACATCAATGGTTGTCTTAATGATGCTATGACGAAACTGCCGAAGATAATTCTAGAAACGAAACGAAAAAATAAACAAAACAAACGAAACGAAAAAAACAACCCTTTTTTTGCAATAAGAAAAAGAAACCATACAAATCTACCTAAGATGTGTGTTTTTGTCTTTCTCTTTACTCTGTCTACATGTCTGTATATGTTTTTTCATGGTTGATTTTTTACTTGTCTTGTTAGAGTTGTACTTTTTAATATCATTTTCCTCTTCTCTACTACATCTTGACATGCCGCGACATCTGCTTATCAGCACAATTTTTTTAGCAAAATTAATTAGTAAAACATTAGTATATTAGTAAAGCATTAGTATAAAACAGTTAAGTGCTGAATAAATATAACAAAAATTTTAGCTGAAAACACGATTTTAGCAAAAATATTTGCTAAAAAATAGTATACCTGATTTACAAGACGTTTTACTAACTTGTCTACTAACTTATTTTTTTGAGTGTAGGTTATATAAATGTTTGATGTTTTGCATATGATTGTCACTTCTTTCAAAACGTGTTCTGATGAGGGGAACCTAGAAAATTCCCGAAATAGATCTATCAACACATTCCTGAAAGTGGTCAATTAATACATTTGAAAACAAAAACTCTATAGATTATTTGTTAGGACAATATCCTAATAAAGAAATATAGAGTATGGCCTGGAACTTGAATTATTTTCATTTTCATTTCTACTATCGCGAAAAAGTAAAATCGCAGTTCTTAGTTTTTTCCAAGTCACCAAAAAAAAAAACAAAAAAGTTATAACCCTAATGTTTATATTATAGGTTTACACGTGCCTAAACTGGCTAACCATACTCTGGAAAATGTGCGTTTATACAGGAAAATTTGAAAGAAATACCTAAAATAAAATTTCAACATACAAATACTTTAACACTCAAGTGTTATTTTATTTTCTAAAAGCCTGATATTTTCATGGCTTATTATGCAAATATCTGTCACGAAATAATTTTCTTAAAACACTTAAATATATTCCATTATAGCCATAGTGTAGGTACATAAAGTGCCGTTGGTATTAGACTTTGACTATGATATGACACATCCAAAAAATATGTCAAATGAAATAAACTAAACCGGAAAATATTACTTCTAATATGTGTGCACACATACATATAATGTTTAAATTTGACAATATTCCTTAAGGATATTTGAACTTCTTATGGGTTTAGATGGGGTTTCAATAACTCACAACTTTGAAGTTTATATATTTCAAACGTACGTACTTTCTTGACACACTTATACTTAATTATCGTTTTCTTTTTGATTGAAATATCACATATCAATTTCACATGTATAAGATAAATATTGCGTGTGTGTGTGTTATATATACTTGTAAAAATTCATGAGTGTAACTGAGGTTGTGGTTAACGGATGAGCAAAATAAATATTGGGTTTTAAATGGTTATTAAACATGCAACAATGGTATTATAGAAATTGTGCTGAATAATGAACATTGGCAGGTGGTTTTGGGTAAAAAGTCAATACTTAAGCGTTAATTACACTGTGCAACAAACTAAGGTTCACCGGTTGTATCCCGAATGAAACCAATGGGAAATGAAAATAGACTATCAGTTAGGTTGTCCCAATAACACTTTTGTTGAGCTACGCAAAAATATACCTCAAATAATGAAAGCGTTTGTCTATCATAATGTACTGACAACATTTCAACTTCCTACGACTACTGCAAGGCGGTGCACGGTGATGAATTGTGTTCGGTATTTCAAACAAAATCTTAAAAAAATGCTTAGATATGCTAAACATTTTACATAAATAATGCGTAATAAAAAATATTAGGGCAAATAAGTAACATATGGAAGTTCAATCGGATACATAAAACAAACTCAATTTTTTCTTAAAAGTAATTTCAGAATATTAAAATAGGACCTGTTAATTACACAATCGCCTTTGTTTTGAACAACTTTCTGTACTTTTCTGGGTATAGTACATATTAGTTTCTGGCAAGTTTCTTTTCGAATTTCGTACCAAATTTTGTTGTAAATTTTCGAAAAAATTATCTTTATTTTTGGAAAATTGAATTGACAGTCTTAAATTTAACTCACTGCACAAGTTTTCGATTGGATTCAAGTCATGTATTTGACTTGGCTAGCCTAAAATCTGAACTTGATTATCAACTACGCAGTGGTGGAACTGCAAATGAAAATTTTCTATATCAATTACAAAATTTTTTACATTTTAAATAGAAACCTTCAACTCATTTGAAATCATCATGGTTTCAACTGAAATTGTAAATAAACATAACAATCTTCTTTGTAGCTTGAAAACTATAATAAATTTTATGTTTATCATAGTTTTACCATAATTACTTAAGTTATATGAAGACCTATTGTTAATGTTTTTAAATTTGAAAGAAACCATACGATATTTATATTAAAAAAAAAAAACATAGACCATCCTATAATATTAAATTAGATATAGACCTATATAGTATTATGTATAATTTAATAAAATTGGATAAGAAGAGAATTCGGACAAAACTGTATTAAATCACTTCAATTTGTATCTAAATTAAACTAAAATGATACAATCAGATGAAATTTGATATAATATGATATTAATCGGGCCATTTTCCGGATGAAATTTTATATAATTAATTATGGGGTCATATTAAATTAGATAAAACTATACAAAGCTCTATACTTTAAATCGCGTAATGATAAAGATAACTACTTATGGGTAACGCATTATTTGTTGTATTGAAATAATCGCAAAATTATTCGTGTTAAAGTAACGCAGAGAGTAAGCTGGTTGAATTACTGGTAGTGAGAAAGGTAATGATATGTCATTACCAAAAAGGTAGCAAATATTGATATTTTTCTAAAAACAATCAAATATTTATTAACTCAAAAAAAATATATTAAAACTTTATATATTTTTTAATCAATATTTTTCCATAAAATTATAAAAAATTAAAATTATTGAAATATATTTGGCCGTCTGGGATTAATATTCTGTCAAAGTTTCAACTTTGGTTGAAAATATTTCCACTAGAGGACGCATTTAGGCAAAAGAATTATTCATTGTTCTATGTGTCTCGTTAGTTTGGTACCTGTCCTTAAGAAGTTAAGATAATTTTACAAAGATATTTAAAAAATGTATTCAAGTGAAGAACATTATTTCCGTATATTTGTTATTAAAAAATCTGACTGATCGGTTCATTAAATTGGTTTCTATAAAAAATATAATATTTACAGGCCTTAAAGATTATTTTTTAAATACACTCACAATATATTTCTGTTACTGATTCAAGTTTATTTATAAAGTTGTATGTTTTCAAATGAAGAATCAATTAAAATCCACAGAAATATTTTTTCCAATATAATATATTTTACAAAAAGATTTTGTTTAAATACAAAATTATTTCAATAAGTCCGTGACTTTTCGAACTTCCCTCGTAGTTATATGAAATGCAGCACTGCTCCCATCAAGTACCAGCTGTTAATAGACTACTGCCGAATTTTGAGCAAGTTCCTTCATTTACTTTGCGTTAACAGCTGTTCAAAACACACAACCCCGTGGATTTTTTTAAAAATGAAAAAAAGTGAATTTCGAGTGCTCATTAAACATTATTTTTTGCAAAAAAAAAAACGTCAATAAAACCAAGGAAAACCTTGATAAATACTATGGGGACTCTGCATCATCGATTTCAATGGTACAACTTTCGTTGTGGTCGCACAAGTACAAATGGCGCTGAACGTTCTGGACGGCCAATTGAGGTCAATACACCCGAAAATGTCGAAAAAATCCACAATATGATGTTGGCCGATCGAAGAGTAAAAGTGCGTGAGATTGTTGATGCCATAGGCAATTCATATGGCAGTGTGGTTTCGATTTTAAATGATGGGTACCGCGTTTGCTCTCAAGTGACCATAAACGTAACAGTTTTTTTTATGGATGCACGCGGAATAATCCACATCGATTACCTTTAAAAGGGAAAAACAAACGAATATTATGCCAACTTATTGGACCGATTTAACGAGGATTTAAAAAAAACTACCCCATATGAAATTATTGATCAAACAAATTCCTATATATATATGGACCTCGAAAAATCCTAGTAAAAAATTTTAAAAAATAAACTAGTTCCGAATCGCGATATTGATAAAAGTGACAGAATTTCAAAACTGACATAAGCAACGAAAAATACTTATCATGTTTTCTTAACCTCTCTGCTGCCTAAGACGTATATATACGTTTTATCAAAATTCTATCCTGTTGCGCAAGACGCACATATACGTCCACTCTACATAAGTGCAGAATGTGTTTTTTTTTTTATTTCGACGCAACCAGCAAAGGTTTTTCTTTTTATTTTGACTACGCAGTTAAGTTGTTAAAGATTGTTTTAAAAATGTCCAGCCATTTAAAATCGAACACGCAGAGGTTAAGATATCGATGCTTATTTTAATACGATTTTATTCAATTTCGTTGTTTTTAATGTATTTTTTTTTTGTTTGTGTTTATTACCTTTTAAAATGGATATCTACATCAAACATTTTTAATCATCTGCTATATTATTCAACAAATTCTATATTCCATACATCTATTTTCTCTTTTAACTTTCAGTTTTGTTATTATTATTTTTTCTCGCCTAAAAGTATGCCTCTTTATTCGTAATAACAATGTCAATGGCCGTAAAAAGTGAAAGTTCATCATTGCATACACACCAAACGACCACAACACAACCAAACACTCAAACAAGAAGCGGCATGAAATTTATACACAAAAACATTCCCACACTTTATTTACACTTTACTTATACATAGACAAGAGTATTAACTAATACCGCCCTTAACCCATTTTCCACATAATTTAAGAGGCTTATACAAATAATAGCAGAAACAAAAACTAACACAACAACAAAAGCCTAAAGGCAACTTTTTGTTTATCACTCTCATATTCCTAAGAGAGCGATTATATAAGCCGTATAGAACAATTGTAAAACAAACCAACACTTATGCTCTTTTCGATATTTTTTTTTTAACTTTTAACACACTTATCACATAAAATTGTGTTTTTTTTTTTAAGGAAAAGTAAGTAAAAGTAATTCTTTGAGTTCAAGGTCTAATTTAAAACGCATGTCCGCTCTGCCCTGGTAGTGGGATTTATAGACATTTCTTTACCAAGTAACTGTTTGTAATAAAAACAAATCAAAACATTAACTGTAGTAATATTTCGAGAGTGGGTAAATGGAGACATTAAGAGAATTTAAATTGAGGCCTGTTTTTTTTTTTGCTTCAAGAGAAATTTTGTAGCCTACTTTAGAGGGCTTAAAAAGTTTTTATGATTTGATATAAAAATAATAATGAAATTTTAGAGTAGCTTAAATATGTGCAGGGATAGGATAACAAGAAAATATGTGTGTATATAAAAATTGTTCTTTGGATTATAACAAAATAGAATCTACTTAAGGGGATTTTTATAGTTTTAATATACAAATTTGTTGTCAACTTTAAGGCATTTTAAAATTTAAACCAAAGTTTTTCATGTTCTTGGAAGTGGACTAAATTTCTGCATGTGACCCGATTGTGATATAGATAAAACAATTAATAGGCAGAACTTAAATCAGAACGAAGTTACCGAATAAGGGCATTAAACCTTTCTTTCTTTCTGAAATATCGGGTTGGTGGTTTACCATGCTCGAAAATAGATTGTCCTAGATGACATGCAGGCCAAGTGCCAAGGTCGCACGTACTGGTCATAGATCGGACTTTTTGTATGATCGGAGTTGGAGTTATCATGGGACGTGATAAATTGGCTCATTTTAAACACATTGTGACGTTTTGGATGATGTGTTTCAAAATTGGCATCTAAATGAATTTAAAATACTAAGAATTTAATAAAATTTATTTAGAGTCAGTAGGGCTCTATTACAGAACTTTCTGCTTATAAGGCTGGCTAACAGCATACTTATATGTTATGCGTATGTGTTCAAATACAAGAGAAAAAATACAGGAAATAAAAGAAGAGAAAAATGTAAGATGAAAACACTACAAAAAAGAATACATAGAGGTAGTGCAGAGATATGATCGCGGTTGATTTTCATGAAGGAATTTAACAAATGGGAAAGAATTCCTTTAAGACAAATCGAATGAAAAAAAAAAAAAAAATTCATTCAATTCCTTAAAGTTGATCAAGGAATTCATTCTTAAAATTTAAATTCATTTAAAAAAATGGGAATTAGGGAATGAATTCTTCAAAGATCTGATGTATGATAACATCGGTGGTGGTATATACATATAACTTAACAAATATTGTAAAATCCATATTTGGTAAAGCAACAAACGAAATGATAAACTAATACCATCTGGCATAGTGTAGCGAAAGGTATAAAAATAAACCCACCTACGATATTTGTAGGCTCTGAGCAAAAAAAAAAAATATATATTTACGTTTTAATTTTTTTAAAATGCTCTCAATACACTCAATGAATATTTCTAAAACAATAGGCTCTTTGATAAACAAAAATGTTTCTCTCAAAAGCCTATGCGTAGATAATGAGTTTATTAAAAAAAAAATATACTTATGCCTAGTAAACTTTTAGGCGCACATTCTAAAAGCACTCAATTTTAGAACTCTTTTTATTACTTTTACTTTCTTTTGTTTTTGTAGAGCAAATAGCAAGAAAAATCTAGGGTTTTTGTTGTTTATGGCTTTTTATGATTTTACTCTTAAAAACAAAATTTTTGTTGTAGACTTTTAGGCTTCAACAAAAAAATGTTCACTTTGTATGTTTTGTTTTGATTTTTTTTTTCGTATCTAGTTATACCGACACAAAAGTATAGATTTTGTTTATATACAGAAAACAGCTGAGTTGATTCAGGAATGTGAGCGGCAGTGTAGGTATCGTTATCGGTATAGTTTTCTACCTTTCCAAACAATAATCATAATATTTGTTTTTATTACTTCTTAAGTTTTTTTTTTTTGGGAATTTAACAGCTCTCGTTATACGGGGTGTTAGATGTTATGATTTATATAAAAAGGAATCGTTTTTTAATGTTTTTTTTTTTAAATCTTCAAAGTAGTTGAACGAGTATCCGGTGTATTGTGTGTATAGACTGGTTAGTATTTGTTTAAGACAAGTGGGTGTGTGGTAGGTTTAATGTTGTATGAGTTTGATGAGCCTTTTTTTATATTTTGGTATTTTGAAGAGACACGTGGCAACATTACCATTATTTAGAACGCTTGATTGCATTTATCATTAGGTTCCACTGCCAGGTCGTTTATATTTGTTAGAATACAAAAATTTGTATTTATTACTCACGAAAAATAAGTTAAAGTCAAATACCAAAATGAAACAACTTTATGATTTTTTTATTATTAGAACAAATGTAGAAATGCTTTTGGAAAAACTATATAGAGGAGTTTGGGGTGAAATGGTAACATTACTTATTTCACCATTTGTGTTGTTCATTAGTCACATCTTAAAGAGTTAACTAACATGTATTATTTTATTCTTTTTTTTAAAAGAGTGATGTGAGAAATTTTGGTGGAAGTGGTAATAAGTATACAAAAAAAAAATGTACCAGAATTAAAAAAGAAGAGATAAACAAAAATTTTGAACTAAGAAAATAAAAACGTTAAGTTTTCTTTGATCTTTTATTTAATTCTTCTTATTTTAAACGAGCTTAAGATCCTTTATTTATAAATTGTAATTATTTATTTCGACTCCATATTGGGTGCCTTCTGAAGGGAACAATTATTATAATTTTAAAATTATTGTAATTTTATAATAATTGTTCCCTGAAGAAGTCACCCAATGTGGAGACGAAATATTGGAAATACATAATTATAATTTATAAATAAAGGATCTTAAGGTCGTTTAAAATAAGAAGAATTAAGAAAATAAAGGAAAAAACAATAGATCAATTACATTGAAAAAAATTTATTTAGAATAGTTTTAACGAACTTCGGATATATTGTAGAGAATAAAAATTTAAGGAACCTGTGGGGTCACTAAGTGAAATCAAAAATTACCTCATTTTACAATTTTTTTAATTTGAGTACAAAATATCTCTAAAGTCTTTCAAGTATTTTTGTTTTTCAAAAAAATGTGTTTTGAGTAACATTAAGTCTGGCATGTTATTAAGGAATTTTAGTTATATTAAGCTAAAAATAATGCATAGTAATGCCTATTTAATATAATCGAAGGGGTGTCTGAGCTTTTTCCCATATTCGTAATCGTTCGGTTTTTAAGCGACTTTTAATGAAGAGCCTCTTTCCCTACATTTTCCAATTAATTCAAAAATTTGGCAACTTTGTATATACTATATAGGCAATATAATATGAGTGTCAAAATTTTTGGTTTCTTGAGCACTTTAACCAAGTTATCATACAAAAACAAAAGAATTTTTAACTCCACTAATTAATACTTAAACGTGAGATTGAGCAGTTAGGAAAATAGGAGTAACTTTTTTTGCTCCTTTACAACATATTCAAAGTTCATTAAAATGTTCCAGTTCGGGTTGGGAGTCACAATTAAGTCCCTTGTGAGTCACAATTAACACATGTGAAAAAGGTGGCTGTTATATTTGCACAATTCAAGTACTTTTTTTAATTCCTGAATTAAGTTGGCTGTCAGAAAATTATTTTAATTAAATAAAAGTACAAACAGTGCGAGAGAAAATCGCAAAGCTCGAGGTGCTTTATATGGGGACAGTGGGCGTTAATGGGTTAAATCAATGGAATCGTTTAATTGATACTGTATTGCTTCAGTGTATGCTTTCTTCATTAATTAATTGTATTCATTCTTTACCGCTTGCAAAGAATGCATTTAGGAAAGCACAATAAAATGCCTTCCTTAATTGCATAATTATTTGCATTTCGGTAAAGCGCTATTTTGGAATCCTACAAAAGTACACTCAAAAAAAAGTTTGTTGAAAATTCTGTTAAACGTTTTTTTTTTTTTTTCAATTTATAACGAGCTTTCAACCTCCGTATATTTACAAAAATAAAGTAAATCAAACATATTCGCTAGGTTGATACTAGTATTTCGATCTGGCTAAAGATCTCATCAGAACCCGAAGTTTTAGAAAAGCTAGAGCCTTCATTATAGGCAGAACTTTAACAAAAAACCTATTAATAATCAATTTTGCTCCATTTTTGTCTTCTTAGTAATCAAGCACGTGGTTAGGTCTTTTCCTAACAAGCAACGTTTATTTAAAATATTTAACTAACTTTCAGAAATGTATTGCTGACAACGCGTTTTCAGCTAAAAATTAAGCTAAGCTAAATAAAATAATTTTGAACTAATATTTAACTAATTTAGTTTGCTACCAAACTTGTGCTGATAAACACATTTATAGCATGAAGAACAAGTAAAGACACGCGATGCAGATGTCGCAGCTTGTATGGACGAAGTAGAGAAAATAGAAAATATACAAACAAACACAGCCATTATAAGGCTCACACAAAATGCAGCTGCGTTTGATTTCGTTCATTTAATTTTTTTTAATTTGTATACTACACATCAAACAAAGGCACGCATGTGTGTGAACATAAAAATTCTGAATATTAAAAAATATAAATAAAACATTAAATAAATTGATTTTTAAAATTTACTAAATGAATGATATTTTGATAAAATTGAAAATTGAATATGCAGACAAAAAGAAAATACGCTTTAGAGCTACTGTACAAAATTTAGTTGCAATACATTCTAAGCCATACTTGGGTGTGATGACTAACTAGTCATGACTTGGTATTGTTACGTTTGTAATGTAAGAAGAAACGCAGGTTTGATTCTCCTGTCCATTAAAAAGGCAGAAACTAGTCTAGTGTGATTTGAAAATTAATATTGTTTATAATTATGAAAAACGTTTATTCTTCTTCTTAACCTCAATCTTTCTAATATATTTTGACAAATTGAGGGTGCAGGCAAAAATAAAATATAAAATACGCTTTGGTGCGACTGTACAAAACAATAAATGCCAGTCACAGGTAGTTGTTAGATGTTATTTTTTGTATTTTAGAATTATCTTCATTTAAAAAATTTAAAATTGCAACATGCATACATATACATTAAGCTTCTTCTTATTTTTGACGGGATAACCCTGGGTTACACTCAAATTAAAAATTTTCGAAAACATTTAATGGTTACTGCCAGACTTAGAAAATTTTTCCGATTTTCAAAAAGGATATATTTTCATTAAAATAGAGTATTTAATAAAATTTCAACGTATATAAATATTAATTTCTTTGTGTTACACATTTTGCAGTATTTTCAAAGCTCTAATTACAAATTAAAAATAAACCAAAATTGAACAGTTACAGGCTTACTGATTTTTAGCAAAAAACACTTTTGCAGATATTGTCAATTTTTCCAGCAAAAATTGTGCTGACTCAACAAAGCTTTTTTGTTAACTTCACGGACTTTTTTTTTAGTGTAGTTACGGATTACGAAATCGAGGTTATTTTTACTGGGTAGTTAGAAATAGTAACGTATTTTTAAACTATAAAACATAACATATAGATTGTCTAAAAATGCATGAAAATAAGATGAAAATTAATTTACTACTTCACCCATATTACCACTCCACCTAAACTCCCCTAAATAAGTATGTATGTTTTGGTTTTTGTTATTACATTTGATAGCTTGTGTGTTTTTAAGCAGTAATATATGTTTTGAGGCAATTTTTAAGCTTTTATTTTTTTATTCTTTAGTCCTTTATCTAAATTGTCCTTTTTGTTGAAATTTTAATTTCCAAGTTGACATTTTTAGCACATTTTTGGATTCTCACCTTTGAAAGTTGATTATTTTTGGGGGTTTTCCATCTTTTAGAGATTTTTCTATTCATAATACTAAAACAAAAGTTTTTGTCTTTTTTTATATCTTTTTGTGACAATTTTTTTGTATTATATTTTGGGTTCTATTTAAGCCTAATTGAATGTTTGTGTTCTTTAAGTTTAAGATTTTGTCCTTTAGTTTTGTTATTTCTTTTTTAATCAGATTTAAAAACAATTTTCGTACATATAATTTAATTTTTTATATTTCTGAGAAGAAAACTTAAAAAAAAATTTAGGCAAGCGCCATACTTTTTTTTTTTGTGAACAATTACATGCTTTAAGGGTTCTTATTAATGATTTATTTTTTAGGGATGATATATTTATTAAATTGAAAAGTTTGAGGTGTTTAAAACAAGTTTTTACAATAGAGCCCAGAAGTAGGCAATCGTTTTTTGGCCTTGTAATTTTAAAGAATAAAAATAGGATTAAGTTGTTTACACACAGAGAGAATTTTAGTGGACGAAAAATTCAAAATTTCAGTAAACTGAACAAAAATTTCCCAAAAAATAATGAAAAGCTTCATTATTTTTATGAAACTACACTCAAAAAAATAAGTTAGTAGAAAAGTTAGTAATACGTCTTGTAAATCAGGTATACTATTTTTTAGCAACAACGACAACCAAATTGAAAGATATACGCAGAATGAAGCAGATGTCGCGGTATGTCAAGATGTAGTAGAGAAAAGGAAAATGATACTAAAAAGTACAACTCTAATAAGACATATAAAAAAATCAACCATGGAAGACTTTTGTATCTGTTTTTCATACATAAAACAAAATTGAGGATTAACACAACTTAAATTTTGCGTTGTCACCGGCTTGTGAAAATAATTGTCTATTAAATAAATAAAAGACAAAATAAAATATTTAAATTTAATATGTATTTCTAAACTAAATGTTTATAGATTAATAATCTAGTGTGGTCAAATTGCAAACAGACATGTAGACAGAGTAAAGCGAAAGACAAAGACACACATCTTAGGTAGATTTTTATGGTTTAGGGTTGTTTTTTTCGTTTCGTTTGTTTTTGTTTATTTTTTCGTTTCGTTTCTATAATTATCTTCGGCAGTTGCGTCATTTAAAAGATAGCATCATTTAGACAACCATTGATGTAAGTAGTTGAAAGAAAATTTTTGTTATGTTATATATATTTATTTCTATATATTTTCAGATATTAAATTAATTTATGTAGTCAATGTGGGAAAATGAAAATTTTTATATTTCGTAATTATTGTAAATTATTTTTAAAAGAATCATTATGATTTTCAGCAAATAAATAAACTAAATTACAATTTTTCTACAAATTGTATGCGTTCTTTTCAGTCTACTAAAATTCAGCAAAAAATTTATTAATTTTTAGCAAGGTTTTTTTATTGCTAATCCACTAAGTGTTAGCAAAACTTTTGCTGAATCTACTAATTTTGTTGCTAAAAATCAGCGTTTCTATAATTATCTTCGGCAGTTGCGTCATTTAAAAGATAGCATCATTTAGACAACCATTGATGTAAGTAGTTGAAAGAAAATTTTTGTTATGTTATATATATTTATTTCTATATATTTTCAGATATTAAATTAATTTATGTAGTCAATGTGGGAAAATGAAAATTTTTATATTTCGTAATTATTGTAAATTATTTTTAAAAGAATCATTATGATTTTCAGCAAATAAATTAACTAAATTACAATTTTTCTACAAATTGTAGCGTTCTTTTCAGTCTACTAAAATTCAGCAAAAAATTTATTAATTTTTAGCAAGGTTTTTTTATTGCTAATCCACTAAGTGTTAGCAAAACTTTTGCTGAATCTACTAATTTTGTTGCTAAAAATCAGCTCGCTGATTTTCAGCAAAAGATTTTGCTGACATTAGCAATTTTTTTGCAAGCACCCTCCTGACTAAAATTTTGCTGACTCAGCAACATTTTTTTTTTGTGTAGTCTCTTGATGAGTGAATGAAACTTTTTATAAATAATATGATATTTTTCATAAAATTTTATGAAAACTTGCATTAGTTTATGAAAACTTTCAGTAAATGAATTTCAAGGCAACTTCATTGCCTCTGTGAAAAAATTCATTAATATAATGCAGAGAATTCTTGTAGAATTCTTGTCAAGTGAATTGAGAGGAAGGAGAAAAAGGACTTATTAGCAACGAAAATATTCGGTTTGTGTATGACAACCAGTTATACAACAACATAATTAATTATTTTTATGGAAAATATATAACAATTTAAAAATTTTGAAACTGGTAGAACTTTATTGGATTTTTTAAAATTCTATTAAAATTTTAAGCATTTAAATCACAGGCCTATGAATAGCAATAAAAATATATACTTGTATATATATGTATCCTTTTTCCATGTTTCTTAGAAAATCTTTATTTTCCAATTGGCTTATTCTACCATTCTTAATAAAATATGTATGATTAGTTTAAATATGACAAATTCATAACATGTATGTTGGAATACTTAATATTCCCATTGTAACACATGTGCTGTTAGGATCTTGTAATAGGTCCTTTACAAACACAAACGCAAAAATAGTATCTTAAAAATCTAACAAGGAATGAACATTACTAACGTAACAGAACACAATATGTTAACAATCTTGCTATTTTCTTGTTATTTCAATTTGGATAAAGATTAGAGTGGCAATTACTTTACATGAAAAACCCTTTTCTGTTTCGATTTCACAATATCGGGCCGATTACACTGTGCTATACAGAAAAATCTCTCGTCAAATGACCCAGTGTAGGTTGTAAGTCTAGCTGAGTGTATTACAAAACCGGTTTGAGAAGTTGCAATATACCCTCCAATTTTCGAGATAACGGCAAAAGAGTATTTTTTGCAACTGGAGCATTAAAACATTTGTTCAACAGTCATTTTTTATCCGATTTTAAATTTTTAAACGGTATTTAAACGAAAGTTACCTGTTCTTTCTAAAAATATATACTTTCTTTATATTATTAATACAAATAGATAAAGATTTGTATGTTTTGCTGAGTAAATTGAGCCTTCATTTTTCAAAATCGATTGAAAATTGACAAAGTTATGGTACTTTTTCTATACATAAAAAATTCTGTTAAATACCGTTTAATAATTTAAAATCGGATAAAAAATGACTGTTCAACAAATGTTTAAATGCGCCAGTCACAAAAAATACTCTTTTGCCGTGATCTCGAAAATTTGAGGGTATATTAAAATTTCTGAAACCGGGTTTGTAATACACTCATTTAGACTTACAACCTAGACTAGGTCACTTGAAAAGTGATTGATATTTTATGTTTTTGGTAGCACCGTGTTATCAAACTACTACACCTTTTGCAACTATGAATTATAGTTATTATCAATTGAAATTTAGAAAATATCATTTGAAAAGTCAGAAATTTTATTTGAAATTTAGAAAACATCAATTGAATTTTAGAATTTCCGAATGAAATTTAGAAAACAATAATTGAAATTCAGATTTTTCATTTGAAATTCAGAAAATATTATTTAAAATTCAGAAAACATCATTTGAAATTAGGAAAATATACATTGAAATTCAGAAAATATTATTTTAAATTCAGAAAATACTAATTGAACAACATAATCAATTATTTCAGGGAAAATATATAACAATTTAAAAATTTCTAAATTGGTAGAACTTTACTGGATTTTTTAAAATTCTATTAACATTTTAAGCATTTAATTCACAGGTCTATGCATTACATTAAAGAACACATACATTAAAATTCAGAATACATCTAAAATACATTTAAAAAAATATCAATTGAAATTTTTAGAATTCAAAAAATATCACTTAAAATTTAGAAAATATTAAACGAAATTGATATGAAATATTTTCTGAATTTCAATTGATGTATTCTGAATTTCTAGTGATATTTTCTGAATTTCAATTAATATTTTCTGGATTTCAATTGATATTTTCTGAATTACAATTCATATTTTCTGAATTTCAAATGGATATTCTGAATTTCAAATGGATATTCTGAATATAATCCCTTCCTGGGATATTAAATTTTATTTCAATGGGTTAACCCATGGAGCCGAAATGTAAACTCCCATATGAAAGCAAAGCTGAAGTGCTACGGGACACCTCCACAGGTTGCAGATAGTGGAAGAGTAACCCCATCACGCAGTGTAAAGGGCACCTGTGAATCAGTGGTGGAAAATTCAGCGGATTAGAGAAGAGCGGCTCAGAAGGACACTAGTAACGCCGTGTATCTTTAAATTTCTGAGTGCCGGACATAAAATCTATCTGAACCTCAGTTGACGACTATTCTCATCAAACAACGGACACGATATGGGCGCCCCTATATTTCTACTAGGAATCTTTAAAAGATTATATGTATATTCTGAATATCAATTGATATTTTCTGAATTTCAAATGGAAAATCTAATTTTGAATTTCAAATATAAATTCTTAATTTCAGTTGATATTTTCTGAAATTCATATGGAAATTCTTTCTTTTAATTGATATTTTCTGAATTCCAATTGCAAAAGGTGTACGTCTAAAACTAATCTGACCCAAATTTGAGCCAAATCAAACAACTCAACTAGGTCAAAGTTCAAGTTGTTCACCATTTTTGACTCGTTTTGAGAAATATTTATCATTATTCAAAATATATTAACAATTGTTTTCAATATCGGGCGGATTATTATTATTCTGGATATAATACGTACACACAGAAAAAAAATTAGCTATTTGCCAACTAGAATTCGGTTACTAAGACTCAAATTCTAATAACCGAATTTCAGACAGTTGGCACAACTTTATATTAGTTTTCACAACAAAGTTCGGTTAATTCAACAGAATTTTAGTTGACCCAACCCAAAGTTTTTAGAAATCGAATGCAAATATAGTTGTACTAACTGAATTTATAAGTTATTACCAATAATATACACTTTTCAATTCCGCTGGCACTTTATTTAGCTGTGTGTGTATATTGGCTAACTTTGAGCGAAATCATATAACTCTAGATGGAGGCGCAACGAAATCAAAGTTCACGTTTTTCAGTGTTTTTGCACAAAAATCTTTCCAAGAAAGCCTGAAAATCACGAAATTTGACCGTGTTGTAGCGCCATCTAGAGTTATTTGATTTAACTTAAAATTTGGGTCCTATACGTTTTGGACCTAGTGCGGAGAAAATCGTGACATTGCTGCCACTCTAATAAAGATACAAGTTTGCATACTTTATGTTTTCAATAATAACATTTTATTACATTTGTCGTAAAAACAAAGAAAATCATAATCTATAAAAAATAAAGCTAACATGAAAAAAATGCTCCTTGGAATTCGCGCGATTAAAAGCACTTGGTATTATTGTTATTTGAAGCTAGAAAGATGATTGCATTTTAACCATGTGGGTAATAAAATTTTTTTTGTTGTTTAGCGCTGTTGGACTTGTAAAAAAACAAACGGCTAAAGAGATATAAGATCATATTTGTAAGTCATAAAAACAAATTTATATAAAAATGTATAAAATTTTTAAAATAATAAGACTAAGAAGCCGCTAATAAAAATTAAAGATAATTTTTTTATACAAGAAATGATTTGATAAAATGGATTTTATTATGAATTTTTATTATTTTATTCAAATAAAATTTAATTCAAATTATAGAAACCTTAACAAACATCTCATAAAATTGCATAAATAAATTGTCATTTTAATTGCGTACTTTAACCCTAAAAATAGGCAATAGTATTTTTGTTATTTATGCTAAATGTAGGCAACATATAATGAAACTTTTGTCAAACTTTTTATTAGACACTCATGTGATGTTTTAGATTTTTAGTACTAAAACCCAACACTCACACGCCGATTTTACGTTGATTTTGTGAAAAATGTATAGGTTTTTCTAAACATAATTGGTGACAAATTAAAAATGTATCCATTGATCTTCTTTATGCATTCTAGGGTGTTTAAGCATTTCCACTCCTTTGGATTTTTGCAACTCTTGAAGCGGAGTATAAATACGTGTGGCCCAAAAGATTTTTGAGAACTACTCAAGAGTTCTAGCCTACTAAACAAAATTATTCGGGGTAAAAATTATTAGTTTAAGGATCACTCTGATGACCTAACACTTCTGGAGAAATATTGAAAAAAATTAGAAAGTCAAAACAATATTATTTATTTTCTCATAGTTGACATAAGATTTGGCCAAAGAGTTTGAAATTTTCACAAAATCAAGTTTGGTATCCAACTAAAGGTATTTCGAAGACTTGTCCAACAAATTTTATTTCACGCCAATACGACGCCTATTTCTAAAGATATTTGTGTATGAATTTGGAAAAATTGGATTTATTTATTTTAAAATTATCAGTGTGACCCTTAAACTAATAATTTGTTTTTTGATATCTATAACAAAGCACAAGAATAAGAAAATTAAAAAAAAAATTGGTTTCATAACCTTTTTTCCATATAATCCATTTCAACTAGCATTATCCCTTCAGAAAATCTGAAAAATGTCTTAAAAATCTTCTGCAAAAATCCAAAAAAGCGTAAATGCTGAAACGCCGTAATGTATACCTTAATTTTTTTTAATAGATTTCGGTCTAGTTTTCTTTTAAATGGATTTCAGCCTATTGCACTTAAACGACTGAACCTGAATAGGATTAACCCTCCAACTGGTAAGCCAGCATCCAGTCCGGGTATTTTAAATTGGCCATAAATGCGCCAATTGAGTAATTTATAATAAGAAATTACGCTATTTTTGTAACCAAATTTACAAAATATTTTGTGAAGTAATTTTTTTCGCGCAGTGCACGGTTTGGCAGCGAGAAAGTGTTTAAGTTAAAATTTCGTAAAATTTTCAAAAAATAAACAAATATAATTTGCAAAAAGTAGGATTGAAGCTTAAGATTTTTAAAAAAAAAGTCTTTGATTTTGCCAAAGACTTACAGGCTTTTCATATGATGCCATTAAAGAACATGGTTTTAACTTGGAAACGTATAGAAGGAATTTTTATGCAATTTGGTAGAAAGTTTGTTTGCAGCAAAGCCTTTAAATGTAATCAATAGTGTCCGACCGAACAGTTCGGCCAAAAAACTATATTTTGTAGGTTTTTTGATATCTAGAGGCAATGCTGACAAATTTTGGTATTGGAAACATATTTGTTTAGCCGATTTAATTCGATTTTGTGTAAAAAATTAAAGAGAAAAGCCGAAGTTTAGCTATAAAGTTAAAAGTTCGGCCGCCGAACTATTTTCGACTTGGCCGAACTTTCTGAGGCCGAACAGTGAATTCATTGCTTAACTACAGATTTTTCTTCAAATTTGACACTCAAAATAGCATCTAATCAGTCCAATAAACATTTTTCCATCCGCCAAATTTGTTCATAATGCTTTAAAATACCGAATACAGACCAAATGCATTTTCTGGCCGAACTGTTCGGTCGAACACTAGTAATCAATATATATGGAAGTTTAAGAGCTTTTTCGCCCAGTTTCTCGTTAAAAAAAAAAAAAAGAGAAGCAACACTTAGGAAATTCTTTCTATTAATTAATGTGTTGCTTTCTTTGGAAAGGGGATAGTGGAGAGATAAAAGGTGGTGAAAGAGAGCATCAAACATGGCATTTTTATGGATTGTTTTTGAGATTCGCTCTAAAAAAAATTTGGTACAAGAACGAATTGTTTATTTTTCGTGCCAAATATGGTGTTTAAATTTCATAGCAAAGCAGCTTAGGCCAGATTTAGGGTTAATAACACAGACAGAGAACAGAGAATACTTTTCTAAAAGTTTTAGTTGCGCTGAATCAGAATCTAACTTCAGACCTTCTCCAGCATATTTTAACATAAACTCAAAATAAACGGAACGATAAAATATCGCTAAAATCGGTTTAAAAAATGTCGAATTAAATCGATAAAAACATGGGTCAGTTTCAGATATAAGCAATGTTCTAAAATTTCCGATCACACGTTCGTTCTAAAAATTAAGCGATTGAAGTCAAAATTTGGTCCCGGTATTGAGGTTTTATTGTTGTTGTTTTTTTTTTTAAGCTTAAGGAATTTAAGAGTTATATTAAAAGTTCCTGAATACCAGACAATTGCAAGAATATACACAGAAAAAACTTTTTTCATGTTATTGATAAAGTTTTGCATAAAATCGATCAAATTTCGTTAATGAAATTTAAAAATAGTTTTATCAAATATCGTATGTAGATCGTACAGTTCATTGTTAAGAGGTGATACAACGTGGCCGGCAGCCGGTTCTAGTCTCGGTCACTACACACACTTTAAAATTGTTAAAATTTTCAAGGTTTTTTCTGAATACGATTGCCATACTATGATGGTTACAAGTACTTTACATAAAAATCAATAATGTTTAAAAATTTGTTCACTTCCTAACGATAAGTTTTACTAATTTATTGAAAATTCATTCACAGAAAGTTCTAAGTTTTCGAAATAGAATTTAATTTTTCTTGAATTAAAAAAATTATAAAGCGATAAATTATAACCTTGATAGGCACAATTAAAAGGAAATAAGTACTTTTATCGTAAGCTGAAACTGTGAAAATAACAAACTGTCTTAAGCCTAAAAGTATACTCCATATTTTAGATATACAAAATAAAGCATTTTAGTACCTACTTCCTAAATTAAAGCACAATTATTAACTTAATTTAAAAATAGGGAATTTTACAATTAGTATAAAAATAGAAATAACTCAGATAGATAAAACGACAGGAAAGAAGCATTAAATTATACTCTAATTAAGAATCAAGTGTAAATAATTTTATTAACACATCTACTTTTAAAAAGGATGCTAAGAAAAAAGTCTACTTTAAGGCATAATAATATATAATTCACAACTAAAAAAACATCAAAACTCAAAACTCAAAAGCTTTTATTTTAAGAAAAAGAAAAAAAACATTTGTGCGGAAAAATATTGTTGTTATTAAAAAATTCCTTGCCTTTTAAACACACACACACTCAAGCAAAAGATAAGACATACACAACATTAAAATCATGAAGCAATTGTCAACAACTTGATGTGAATCAGCTGTAAGAAATGTTATGTTGTGTATGAAGCCTAAAAGTATGCCTGAATTTAAAGGAGTGTTAAATACAAATCATGGAATAAGGAGAAGAAGGAAAATAAGGAAAATAAGTAGAACGCAAGAAAGAACAAACTGCTGTTACTATAACACGTGGATCAAATTAATTTTTACCCCCCTTGAAAATGAAAAAGATTGTTTAACAAAGAAATATATGCTCAGCCTACTGAAGAAGAAAAAATACATGACAAACAGAATTTTTGCCATACACTCAGAGAAAAACAGGAATAAGTTAAATCAATTTAATGTAACAAGTTCATCAATATTTATGAAAAATTTCATAAACAACAACAATTATAATGTCCATGAAAAATACAATCAGCACAGTGTTGGCAAAGCGTCTGCGACGGTCGGTTATGCGGTGGCAGAACGTGGGATTAACAATCTTGACAGTATTGTCCTGCTACCCGATTGATAACAGTTGTTTTGAGAAATATGTATAATTAAACACAGTTAAAAAGCAGCATTATAGTTTGGTCTTTGTATTATATATCCTATTTAAATGTGTGAAATATTAGGAAATATTAAAAAAATTGATTCTACACACAGAAATCATATTCATTGCTAGAACCGATTTTTTTTTTTAAAACCATATTTAGGAGAATTTTAAGAAGAAACACTGTAAAGCTAGAGTGGTTTTAGTGTATATGGGCAAGGATCTAAGGGTTAATTTAGTCCAAATTATATGTTAAATGATTAAAGTACTGGTCTATGCCAGGTTTGTAAAAAAAAAGTATTTAAATACTTTTTGTTGAAATATGTATAAATTCTAGCAGTAACTTCATATAACAAAAATAAAAAAATACGAGTTTTCAATTAAAACTACCATTGTTTTCTTCTTAAGTTTCAATTAAAGTTTTAATCAATTTAACTAAACTTTTTAATTGAGGTTGTAAAGAAAAACAATAACTCTTTTAATTGATATTATTATTCTTTTTATTGAAAGAGTTTTAATAAACTGTCTGCAAATTTTTTTAGTTAATACTATCATTTTAGTGGTAGGTGTAAAATCAATTAAAATATTAATTGATTCAATAAAATTTTTAATTGAAACCCGTTTTTAGTTTTTTCTATGTACTAATACAAAAATATCTTTCATATGTATAGTGAAGCATTTCATAAATAGGATGAATTTGATTTTGTTTTTTATGAAATGTTTCGTAAATATTTACTATGAAATGTTACATTTGACAAAAATCTATTAAACATTTCATAAATATGAGGTAACTTTTCATTTGAGTGTACAAACAAAAAAAGCGTAAAGGAATGTTGTAATAACAGAAAAAGTTGTTTAGAGTATTTAAGTTAACTTTCTACTTGTGTGAGTGTGGGGGTATTCAGTATAAATTTGTTTTTTTATGTGGAAATCAAAATACATACTACTACATACACTCTATAAAAGTGTAGATGGCTGTTTTGTAACGGCAAAGGCAGCTGATAGTAAGATTTGTGTGTTACGGGGTGGTTACACGTGTGCTGAATTATTCAACTAAAACGTAGTAGGCCCCGAAAGTAAAAGCACAAGACGAAAAAACGCACAAGAAAAGAGGAAACAATTATCACAATCATACTTTGTGATGAGTAAGTAGAGTTGTCAAAACCGGTTTCCGAAGTATTCGATAAACCGCTTTTTGTTCATGATTGGCAAACATTAACCCTAAAATACCCATAACCCTAATCACACACTAACGAAATAACTTCAAATACCGATAACCCTAAAATACCCCAACGAAATAACTTAAAAGACCGTTAACCTTAAAATACCCTAACGAAATAATTCTGAAATACCGATAATTCTAAAATACTGATAACCATAAGGGTCAATTTTGTTAATTATAGTACATATGGTTCATTCCATGAACGAATTTTTTAATATTGTAAACAGGAAGACTCTATTAAGCAATATACAAAATCTGAGACCTGCTAACTTATTTCAACATAATTAAAGTTTAGGGCTTAACTACATCCAATTGACAATCGAATGATTCGGTTGTGGTAACCGAATGTTTCACCACAGAATTTTCGTTGAGGCAACCAAAATTTGGTTGTCGCAGTCAAATTACTCATGCATCGATACATTTACAGTTTCCACAACTAAAATATTTGGTTACCATAACTGAATCACTCAATTGGCGACAAATTCAGTTGTAAACACCGAATTTAAATTTTTAGTTTTCTGTGTGTATAAATATGAACAGAGAATACAAAAAAGGCTCTATGAAATAAGGCCCCAATGAAATAAGTCCCTAAACCAAAAATTAAATAACTCCCCATTTTTTGGGGGCTTTATTTCATTATGAAAAAAAGCCCCCAATAAAAAAATTAAAAAAAGCCCCAACAAAATGAAACAAAACCACAAAATAAAATGAAATAACGCCGCAATTTTTGCGGCTTTATTTCATAGTGAAGTAAAGCCTCATTTTGAAAATGAAATAAGGCCCCAATTAAAAAAAAAAAAAAACTAAATTATATATTACATTAAAATATTTTTCTACTCCTAATTAATACCCTAAGAGCGGCCGAAGGCCGCCACACAGAAAAACTTGTTTTTACAAATCCAATGTCGAATCCGTTGAAATCTTATTTTTAAGACAATAAGTAATATAATTTGACCAGTCATAGCTTTTTTCATTTAAACAGCTAATTGATTGTTTTTTATCTTCTGTTTATTTAACGTTTAGACACTAATATATACGTACAATTTTTAATAAAATACTTTTAAAAAAATAATCATTGAAAAACAATAAATCTTGGTGTGGGTTGGTATTTTGGGACATAAAAAGTTATGATAGGTCAAATAAATGTTACTTGATGTCTTAAAAATATAAGATTTCAACGGATTCGACATCTGATTTGAAAAACAAGTTCTTCTGGGTGGCGGTCTTCGGCCGCTCTTAGGGTTTATTTTCATCCGTAGAACGCGGCAGGCGGCTTCGCAAAATAAAGTTTTTTCTGCATGCTTTGAATGAGATTGGTTGCTTACATTCCTTAAAAAATTTGATTTTTAAGAAAATGAAATAACACCAAAAAATTATTATTTGGGGACTTATTTCATTTCTCAAATTGGGGCCTTGTTTCATTATGAAATAAGGTCCCAACAAAAAAAAATTAAATAAAGACCCAAAAAATGAAATAAGACCCTAATTTTTTTTATTAGAAATTTTTGGGGCCTTATTTCATTTTTGGTTTGGGGACTTATTTCATTGGGGCCTTATTTCATAGAGCCTACAAAAAAATAGCAAAATGAAAACTTCAAACCTAAAACAAACATCGAAAAATTGCTTTGCTTTAAACAAATTTCGTTGTCAACATTAACCGAAATTGATGTTTTATTCAAATTAAAAAGTTCGGCTTCGGCTTTGGGCGAACATTAAAAATTTGGCCGAAGTTCAGCTACTACGGCTTCGGCCAAAAAAAAAGAAGTAAGTTTGTTCGGACACTACTATTATTATTATATTTTTCTTATTTCGAGTAAACGCGATCATATGCCAGAAAATATCATAAAATGGCAAATATGTCTTTTTTGGTTATGAATGTCAAATTTTAATTTAAACTCTGGTTATTTTTAGTAAAGGGTATCGCCCTAAACCGTTTTAAAACGGATAAGTAATTTTAATTATTATTGTGCCAACAATCATACGCCATGATGTCCTTTAACATCTTTAGCTTTTCCTCTAATTAAAATAAAAAAAAAAAATTTAAAAAAAAATATCTAAAAGTCTTAATTGACAATTTTCTTACCAAAAAAAAAAAAAAATTAAAATGTTAATTTCTCTTAATAATTCAATAATTTTATTACGTAAAAGTTTTTAACACCGAGTTTGGTTTACACCCACAAACTAAATCGTTAATTTACTATGTAAATTTTAGGCAAACAATTATGAGTTTATATTTGTTGTTGTCTAAATATTAACAAACAAAAAAGAACTTTACACGTACTCCTTCTTCAAACAAAATCCCTAATGAAAAAACTTACTGGTGTAAAATCAAATTTCTCGCTTCGTTGCCCCTTTTATATTATTTCTGACGTAGTTTTTTTTTTTATATTTTGGTTTTTAGCTTTACGAGTATGACAAGCACAGTTTTGCCATGTTTCCTTAAGTTTTCCCGTTTTCCGTTCCTTTGTTCATTTAAATGTCATTTGGGATTTTAGGAGTTGGAGGACGAAAAAGTGGTTTGGGAAAAGTAAGTGTTGATATTTAGCGTTAAATGCTAAACTTTATATTTGTAGTCTTTTGATTTTTGTTGGTGTTGTTGGTGTTGTTTTTGTTATATTTGTTTTTTTTTTCTTATTGTTTGTTGTACAAACAATTGCAATTAGCATTTAGTGAAAGGCATTTGGAAACGGAAACAAAAAATAAGACATTTTTTTCTTTGTTGAAAAATATATGAAGTTCTTCAGATATTATAAAGATGATTTACATATAAATTTTATAAAATTAAAACCAAAAAGAAACAAAAAAAAAAAAAAAATTAAGAATTAAAATTGTATTTATAATTGTTGATTCAAAATGTTTTTTTATACTTTGCAGCCTAAATGTGATTTTTAGGTTTTAATATGCGCTGTAGTTTTTTGTAACCGGGATATATAAAATTTACAGTTTTTATTACCTTGTCAAGATATATTTTCTTTTTATATACATATATATTAACAACAAAACAACCCAGCCAGAAATTAACAAACATAGAAGTATTCTGAAAGCACTACGTATGGTAGTTGAAACGTTATCAAAGCAACGTGTTTTTAATGACTATAGTGTTCTCAGGGCACTCAAATGATAACCCAGATTTACGGTCTCATGTTGGTATTTTAGAGTATTCTTAAAACGTTACAAAAACCAAACATAAAGTAGTTGTAAAGCGCTACGTCTTTTGTTTTTAAAACGCTTCCATAACATTTGAAAACCCAAAAGTATAATAATTTTAAAGTGCATTTAATGCAAAAACTAAAAAATTCTCAAGAATGTGAGTAATATATTTTCAGAATTTATGTTAAAATAGCTTTAATTTTACATACTAGCTGTCGAAGAACATGATATGAATTTTGGGGAAGATGAAGGCGAAATGGAAAACAATGACATAGTTATGCCATGTTTTAAAGAAGAGTTGGACGAAGTAGTAGTAGAGGAAGATATAGATTCAACTGATGAGGACGGTGGTAGTTCTACTTAGTATTTCTATAAAAACTTTCCATTTTTTCAATTACTGCAGTAAAACTGCGGCAAGTTACGAGTGAAAATAAGTGCTTTAAAAATGTTGAAATAAGTTGTATCTTATAGTATAATAGTAGAAATGTGCGGACTAGACTAAAATACACTCACAAAAGTTTTACAGTAGAATCTACTGAAAAAGACTGTAATTTTAGTTTAAAAGGCTACAAAGGTAATTACAGTTAAAACAACTAAAATGGTAGTTGTTTTAACTGTTAAAAAACATCTAACAAATGTGGTAAAAACAACTACCAATGTCGTAAAAACAACTGACAATTTTTTAATACAAACATTTTGAAACAACTGTAAAAATTAGTAAAAACTACTGTTTTTGAAGGTTATTTTTTTTTGGTATTTAAAAAAAATTTCAATTTTTTTTTCTTCATTCAATTACAACAAAATTTAGTATTTCCAGCATCTTACTTAAAGTCTCAAGTCAACATTCCAAACGGTACTCCAGTTATGACGTTTTAATGCATTGGAGATTAAAATTATTAATTATCTTATTATTATTTGCAAACTCTAAACATATTAATATAAACTAAACGAGAATTTTTCAAAACATAGTTTTTCAAAATATATTTTTTTATTTTAAAATAACTAACAAAATTGAACTGTTTACCTCAAAATTACTGTTTGGTACTTGTTTACAAAAATTTTAAAACAACTGCTTTAAACAACTGTTAAAAATTTTAGTAGTTTTCGTTTTGAAAACAACTGTCAAAATAGTTGTTTTGCATTATTTCATACAAAAACAACTGTAATTACAGTTAAAAACAACTACTACTGATTACTACACAAACAACTGTCATGTAGTAACTGTAAAATTTTGTTGAGTGTATCCACATTTAAAAGTTTTATTGACTACACTATTTTATCAAAATTCCACAGATATCATTTTTATTTCAATAAACATCAGTAAAGTTTGTTTAAAAAGTGCTATTAAAGTAATTTAAATATGTTTTTTTTTCAAACGTTCTCAGGACGTTTTGGATTTGGTATATTGTATGCTTTGATAGTACTTAGTTTTTTGAACCATCATGAATTTCTGGCTGAGAACATATTTACCGGGATCACAAAGAAATTAAGTCCAAAAAAATTGACCGCAGTTGAAATTTTAAAAATCGGCAATTAATCAAATTGGGACATCAAATCGTAAGTTGGCTAGAAAATTTAGCGTTTCAAAGGAAACATTTTGCAAAAACTTACTTTAAATTAACGTGGATCACTACCAGAGAAACAGTACCCAAATATAGTAAAAAAAAAACAATTGGAAAAAATACCAATAAAATGCAGACAACTGAGAAAAAACTTCATGAAAACAAATTATTAATTATTTTCGAAAATGAAGAATAGTTTTTTTTTTTTTGTAAAAGAAAAGCAACACTCGGGAAATTCTTCCTATTACATAATATGTTGCTTTCTTAGGAAAGGGGATAGTGTAGAGATGATGAAAGAAGGGGCTGCGGTAAAAGATAAGCCCTACGTCGAACATGGTAACACTGTAATTGCGCGAGATGATAAATCTTACAACAGTTGTTGCTCGCCATCTGATGCAGATTCATTATTTTACTTCGGTGGGGTTAAGTGAAATGAGCACATTGAAGGTGGGCGCTGTGATACATATAAATAATAGAAAACTCATACATATTATTTTTCTAAATTGATATTGTCGTCACCGGGAATCGAACCCGGGATCATCTGTGTAACAGTCCAACGCACTAAGCATTAGAACACAGTGACCACAAACGCGAATATTTAGTAAAATTTGAAAAATTTATCAGAGATCACCACTCTAAAGACGACATATTATTTTGGCCTGCTTTAGCAAGCTGCCATTATGCCAAAAAGACGTACCGAAATACGCAAAATTCTCCAAAAGTCTCAAAAGCACATCCACTTGAGGACTTTTTGGGTCTTTTAGGCCAAAAAGTGTATGGAATTGAAGAAGGCAAATGCACGAAAGAATTAAAGAAAATTATTAAAATATTAAGCAGTGTAAAAAAATTAACATGAATGTCGTACAAAGCAGGTATCAAGCATAAAATACGAAAATTAGAAGATCGCGGTTCGTTGTGCTATAAATAAAAATACTTTACAGATATCTTTAATTAATCGATAACTTCTTTGATTGCAAATGAAAACTACCAATATCAATTGCAAATTTTCAGCATTTCACAGAGAAAATTTTAATTTATTCAAAGTTTTCTTCATTTCAACTGATGGGGTTAATAAATATATCAAAGTCGTTTGTAGCTGGAAAACTATAAAAAATTTAATTTATTTTATTTTTTATTTTATTAATTAATAATTATATAATTACATTTTATATACTATTACCCTAACCAAGCACTAGCTACTATGGACTTCGGCGCGTTGTAGCGAAAACAGACCAGTGCCTGTGGTGGGAATCGAACCCGCACTGATAAGCCAGCATGCTACCAACTAGCCTACAGCACTAATAAATTTTATGTTTATCATAGTTTTACCATATTTTCAGGTTATATACGAGTTTTTATGAGCAGAGCTAATATTAATGTTTTTAAAATTAAAAGAACCCAAACGATATTGAAAATAATATATGGCCTATGGTATTATACATATTAAATTAGATAAACTAACAGATAATTTAATAAAATCAGATGAGGACAGAATTCGGACAAACCTGTATCAAATCACTTCTAATTTTATCTAATTTAATCAGATATGATATAATTCAATGTGATTAGATACACTTTAATCGGGACATTTTTCGGATGAAATTTTATATTATTAATTATGGGGCCATATTAAATTAGATAAAATTATATTAAACTACATATTTTATATTTTTTTTTTTTAATCGGGAGTGCAAAATGTGTACATTAATCTACATTAATGTTATTATCAATTTAATATCTTATCAACTACAGTTAATAAATCTAGATTACTTTAAAAGCTAAATTATTTTGAAATGATCTTTATAAGACATTTAAAGCCGTTTAATTCCTAAACACATCCATTAACCAGAAAAGAAATAACATCATAATTCTAAACACAATCGAAATCATTAGTATCATGTGTTTGTTACTTAAGACAAAACAAAATTAAAAGAACTACAATAAAATGTAATACAAAATAGAAAATAAGCCACATTGGCTAAAAATATTTTGCTATTTCTTGTTAAAAATACCCAAAACATGAACGTGACCAGGATACAACGAGTCAAAGTATATAAGAATTATTAACAAGTAGCAAAATGTGTTTAAAAGATTCTGTAAGGCCTGATAACTTTTCACAAAATAACCAGCAAACCAGAGCTGTAAATGAATCATTCATTTTTAAATTAATTCGCGAATCATTCATGCACTGAATTAGTAAAATTTTGAATTAATTCTTTTCGCCAAAAAACGAATTGAATGAAATTTTAATCGATTCATATGCATTTGGCTGGAATGAATTGCAATTCATTTTAAATCAAATGAATTTGGCAAAATCAATTGCAATTCATTTTCAATTCAAGTGCGTTTGGCGAAATGAATTGCAATTCATTTCCAATTCATTTGACTTGAATTGATTTGGAATTAATTCAAATGAATTAGAAAAACGAATTGCAATTCATTTTCAATTCATTTGAATTGAATTGATTTTGAATTAATTCAAATGAATTTTAAGAAACTCTTCATCACATATAAGAAAATTTTATAAATATGATTAATAACACGGTGCTACAGTGAAAAAAACTTGTAAAATGACCTAGTGTAGGTTGTAGGACTTGTTGACTAATCACTTTTCAATTTTCAGGACAAAAATATTTTTAACTTAATTACTTTTGAGCCGATTTTAAATTTTTGAACGGTTTAAGAAAGATGAATAGTTAAGCTTTACAAATATATATATATCTGTTTATACTTTAAATAGACAAATGTGAAAATATTATCCAAAACATTTCGAACTTTCAATTTTTTTTTTAATTTTTCCTCTTTAACGCCTTTTTCCTAAACATTCTTTGAAAACCTAGTTTATTCTTATTTTTATTTTAAAGCACATTTAATAATGCGTAAAGTGACACTTTGTTTTTTTTGAAATCGGTTCAAAATTGTTAACGTAACGATTTTTTGCCGATTTTTTATTGTTTTTTTGCCTTTGAGTTACCTTTAAAGCTAAAATCAAGGACGTAATAAAAAGTGGAAGTTTCTTTTGTACCACGGCGTATGTTTGGTCGACAAAGCATAGGAGCTTTTTTGGTTATACATGTCATTGCCTGAACGAAGAGTTTGAGAGAAAGTCAATTTCGCTAACGTGCAAACGATTTTTTGGTATACATTCTTTTGAAGCGATTGGTCGAATTATAAACGACATTGGTCTTAATGGTCTTAATGGTCTTAATGTTAGCAACTTGGTAGCAACAACAAAGGACAACGAATCGAATTACGTCATTAATATGAATTGCAATTTTTTTTTCTAATTCATTTGAATTAATTCAAAATCAACTCAATTCAAATGAATTGAAACTTAATTGCAATTCATTTGAATTAATTCAAAATCAATTCAAGTCAAATGAATTGGAAATGAATTGAAAATCATTTCGCCAAACTCATTTGAATTGAAAATGCATTGCAATTCATTTTGCCGAATTCATTTGAATTGGAAATGAATTCCAATTTTAATTTGCCAAATTCATTTGAAGTAATTTAAATTTCATTCAATTCTTTTTTTATGAGAAAAAAAATAATTCAAAATTCAATTCAAATTCGTAATGAATTGAAATCGAAAAAGAATGATTTATTTACAGCTCTGCAGCAAACATTATTAAATAACTATAGTTAAAAACAAAATCAATCAGTTTACATTTTGTTATATTTTAAGTTAAGTTACTGGCCCTTAAAGAAATTTAGTGGTTTGAATTGAAATGTATGGTAGAGAAAAAAAAAATATATAGTTATACGCGTGTTTAGCTAAATTATAACTTACATTTCATAAATCTTTTTATTCTTTTTTTTTGGATTTTTATTTTTCTGTTTTAGATATTTAACGCCTTTTTCTTACAAATGCCCATTAAAACCGAAAAACATGTATGTATGAACATGTTCATAAAAAAAGGTTATCTTAAAGTAAACTTAACTGTTTTATTAAGATATTAAGAGGAAAATTTATAGTTAAGAAAAAATTGTATAAAAACGAAATTAAACAGAAAAAAGGGAGGATACAAATTTATATTTACAACAGGACCACACAGCGTATGAGTATTAAAATATTACTCATACGTATTTAATACATTAATTCTAAGTTAAACATCTAGCCCCCCGTTGTCACATGCAAGTACTCAATACACTCGCACTTTTTTTACTAATACAATTACACTTTTGTCACTTGCAACTCAACTTACAACGAAATTTTGAAGGCAGTGAATTTTTTACACTTGCGACAAGTTAGACGTCAAAAAGAGAAAAAAACGTGTTGCCTATGTTACGTTTTCTACCAATTTACTGGTATTTGGGAGGTAATAATAATTATGACCGATTATGTGATTATTTATAGAAAAAAGTTAACATAGGACACACCGACAGATCTTAATGATAATTTATAAAATTAATTTTATAAGTTTTTTAAATAAAAAAATGTTATAACAAAATGTATCCCTGTATATGTTAGCATTTGGAATACTTGACAATATTGAATTCATATAATTTGAGTAACTTGCAGGTCATAGTGTAGACACTCGAAAATTTTGCATGTTTTTTCGATAATATCGACGATGATACATATTCTGAACTTGCGACGGTTTACTTACATGTAACAACGGGGGGTTATACAAAGTTACTTAAAAATTGCTTAAGGGGGGACATTACATTCGCGGCAGAGAAAACAGACCTTTTTTTAAAAAATTCATAGCTCAGTCAAAAACAAACATTTTTACACATTTTTTTATTATTGTAGAGAATTGAACAAGTTACAAGAAAAAAAATTCAAAAAAATATATTTTTCACTCCAACATGGTTTTATAGAGCTCCAAACTGGCGGCTCCCAGCGCTGCCTCGTGGTTGCAAAAATTGTCCGATCTGGAAAAAAATTACTTTTTAAATCTTAACAAAATTGGTTATCGTA
Source organism: Delia radicum (assembly GCA_021234595.1). NCBI lineage: Eukaryota > Metazoa > Arthropoda > Insecta > Diptera > Anthomyiidae > Delia > Delia radicum. The sequence continues at coordinate 254,561,265 of CM037851.1, forward strand.
TGACACGAGCTTTTTGTTAAAATTTTTTTTTTTAATTTTTTGGTGATGTTCCAAATTTAAAAGTGTGTGTTTTCGAAAAAAATATTGACTTTAAATATTCATAAAAAATCGAAAAAAAAAAATTAAAAAAAGCTCGTGTCATACGATAGCGAATCAAGTTTAAAAAAATACAAAACAAATTTCGCCAAAAAATGAACCCGCTAGTGCCGCAACCAGTACGAAAAACATGGTTTCGAGATAAACTCGTTCCAAGTTTGTGAACAAAGAAAAAAAAAGGTACGTAGGTAGCGCGAAAATTAAAAATGCGCTATCACTAATCCGGCTCTAACTTTTGAACCCGTAGGAATTTTTCAATGAAATTTTTTTTCTTAGAATCTTAAGAATATTTACTAAAATACAAAATTATAAAAAAAAGTCGATTTCAAAAAACGGCCAATGTCCCCCCTTAAAACATTTTAAATAATTACTAAAAATAATACAGCGATACAGCATGCCGCTAAAATCGAAAACAAGAGTACCGAACATTGATGCCAAATATTTTAGCCACGTTGATTATACAGTGGACGAAATAATTATAAGTTCACCTACACTGAGATCTTCACTGCAGTAATGAATTTCTTGCTAGCTTTAATGAAAATTGTCACTGGATTTCGTCCATTGTAACTTTTCATAGAATCTATGAAACAGGTTTCACTAAAGTCAAAAGTTATGAAATGTTTGTAGAATTAGTGAAAGTCTACATAAAACTAAAGAATCATTCCGACAATGAAGCGTTTATAGAATTAATGAAAGTTTCATAAATTTTTTAAATATTAAGAAGTTGTTTAAATTAATAAAACTCTTCATGAACGTCTTGAAAAATGCATTGGAACTAAGCCAATGATGCGCTTCATATGATTTTCAAACAATTTCATACAATTCAAAAATTAATTACAGGCTACATTGAAATAATAAAGCATTTTATAATATATGTTGAACACTTGGGACTTAAATTGTATGAAAATGAATGAAATTATGAAATTTTATGTAAAAATTTAAAAATTAAGTCTTTGATATAATTTCATAGTTCTAAAGAAAATTTCCGTTAAATTTATGAAGTGATAATTTATTTAACTCGAATGAGTTTATGAAAAATTTTTTAATGTTAATAAAATTTCTTGGATATAATGAAATTATTCATTGAATCTACGAAAAAAAAATCTATAAAAATTTTTCATTAATATCATGACGGAAAATTCTATCAGTATATAAAATTGGGACTGTTTTCAAAAATATTCGAAATATTTATTTTAAAGTTTCCGACACCACATGAGAATAAAAACAATTGTTGTCGATACCAAATCGATTTCGATCCATTTTCTCTATTTCTTCGGCATTTGTAATAATTTTTAATTTTTTGCCTGCGAAATAAACAGTGCTATTAAGCTCAGTAAGATTTCCAAATTCCCGTACTTTTTCATCATTGGCGAGTTTTGCAACTTTATGAGCGGCATTCGAAGTAAACATTTATTGTGTAACACTGTTTTATATAAGAAAAAAAAATGTACTCAAAAAAAATAAGTTACAAATCACCAATATTAGAGGTAAAATCCAAGAAACAATTTTAAATTTCAATATAAAAGTGTTTTTAAGGGTAGAAACAATTAAAAAAAATGCATCAAAATCTGTAGCAAATGGATCGAAAGTGAACAGAAAAATAAGAGCTGATGCTGAAGTAGTAAAAGCACCGCAATTACTTTTCTGGATGTGGTGCAAACTTAGATGAATCATCAATTATTTTAACATTGTCGTGTCATTAGGCGAATGGAGTGATAATAGCATTTTAAACAGTACATGAATGGTCTTTTTCAAATATATATTAACATTTTTCTTTAATAAAAAAGAGCTGCATACTCTATGGGATGTTTTTCTTTCTTTTAGTGCCAGCGAGTATTGAACCCACGAATCTAAGCCAGAAACTGCTGTATTGAAGTACGCCAATCTATAATTAGCACCAAATTTTTGGTATCGACTGGTATTATTGTTACTGTTATATGGTAGCGAAAACTTTTTAATATAGGAAATATTTGAAAATAATCACATTTTCATGGGTAAATTTATAATTTTTTTTCGTCCACTGTTTTTCACTTATGGGCTAGATTTTTCGAAATATTGCATTATAGTTTTTCATGTTTTACGAAGTTTTTTATGCATCAAATTTAATTTTTTTTTTAATTTTCTCTAAATTTTTTATGGTAAATACTGATAAGACTTTCAGAAACATTTGTGTATCAAGTATCGTATGTTTAATAAATAAGCAGATTCAACTAGTGAATTCCCTTTTTTTCAGTTTTTACTGTTTTACAATTTTAGCACAACTTATCATCCCAATGCGAAATGTGCAAAAGCAAATAGACAAGTCTGAGCAATTATTTCGTTTCATGGGATAAACTCGAAATTTTTCTAAAATTATATGACAACATAGCGAAAAAGGATGAAATATAAGTTCTTCTTTTAGAATAATCATTAGCAATAATAGGTTAAAACATTACGTGTAACAAAAGTAAGACAAAAAAGTTAATATATGCGAAAGTTATTTTAACAAAAACTTTCACTAAGGTGAATGTATAACGAATAGTTTCAAATTTTATTTTAAAGATCATGCAAATATGTGAACATATTTGAAATAAAATTTGAAAATATTTGGTAGACATTCGTTGTAATGAAAGTTTTTGTTAAAATAGCTTTTGCAAAATAGCTTTGGCTGAATTTTGGTATACGTAAGTTTTTAAGCTATTTACATATTGTACTAAGAGATAAACACGTAGGTCATCCGTTTTTGCTATGCTGTCATATAAATTTTAGGCCCATTTCGAAATTTCCCCAAGCACATTCTTTATTTTCCCCCTTTTACACGAAATAGTTATTCAGATTTGTCTTTTTGCTTTTTGCACAAAAATGCTTTGATCCTTTGCAAAATGGGATGATAAATTGTAAAATATAGTAAAATTTTAGAAAAACCGCCGATTTACTTGTTAATGCAGCACATTTATCAAACAAATTTTGTACCAAAATGTTATTAAAGGCCTCACCAGTATTTTCCATAAAAAATACGGGAACATATCTTATTTTTTTAAATTTTATGTAAAAAATTGTTGTCGATACCAAATTTTATGTAAAACAAACTTCGTTAAAACATGCAAAACTTTTATGAAATTTTGCGAAAAATATGGCCAATGAAAAAAACTGGATACACCATTAAAATCAGCGTGGCCGAAATATTTATGACCAATGGTCGAAACTCTAGGTCTATTTTTCGTTGTGCACACTGTACTCAATACACAAATTTCCTTTTAGATTTACTTGTGCAGAAGTCAAAATCGTGTAAAAACTAATTGCATAAATTAAGGAATAAGGAGTCTTATTCCTTTTTCAAATTACTGGTGTCCGAACGAACTCACTTTTTTTGGCTGAAGCCGAACTTCGTTCAAATTTTAAATGTTCGGCAGAAGCCGAAACTGAACTTTTTAATTTGCGTTTTTAATTTAAATATAACGAGAATTTCGGTTAATTTTCAAAAATTTTCAAAAACTTTCAAAAATATGAAATAATGGGTTCAATTATTTTAATGCCGTATTTTTTTTAAACATGGGAATGCCTGAACTTTTTTATTTTTACTAAAATATATAACAAATTTAAACTGGCGCGGATCCAGGTGAGGGAAAAAGGGACATTTTCTCCCCCAAAATAAAATTTTTCAATACAAAAATTTGAAGAAGATTAAAAAAAAGACTCCAATTTCCCTCCCCAAAACCTTTTGCTGGACCCGCCCCTGAATTTAATACAAATTCTTGTGTTTGTGTTTGAAATTTAAGAATGTAACACTCGGTGTTAGGCCAAAATTTGGCCGAACTCTAAACTTGGCCAATCATCACTTTTTGGCCGAACTCCGAAACCGATGTCGAATACTCGGTCGGACACTACAAATTACCATTAAAAAACAAACATTTTTTTCAAGTTTAAGTTTCTTTGTTATATTTATTTCAATTTGAATCAAATATTTCTTTAACTTTTGATTTATTTTTTTTTGTATTTTACGATTATTTGTAACCAACAAAATCAGCTTAAGCTTTAATAATAAAAAAAAAAAAAAAATCAAATTGAATTGAATAAAATAAATAAAATAGAATAGAAATCCAACTAAACGAGCTGAACATAAAAAATATATATTTTATAAGGAAAATCACAAAAAGATGGTGATAAACAAATAAAAGACCTTATGGAAAATAATAAAAGAAATCAAAGAAAAAAGTTTGTCAATAAATAAATTATTGTCCCTTAGGATTTTGTGTACTATGACGTAGTTAACTTGTTACAGCAGATTTTGGTAAACAAAAAGAGATATCATGATTTCTGATACAAACAAAAAAACAATAAATACTAAAAGAAAAAAAAATGAAAAAAAGAAAATATTGTTATCATAATCATCTTAAAAAACAACAAATTGAAGAATCTGTGTATCAGAGTACAAGGTATTTCAAGAAAATCATACAGCAATTAGCAGAATACTTCAAAAGTAAAAACGTGTTAGTAGGAAATCGTTAATAGATATGGGTAGTCCAACTTGTTGTTATCAAGTTCGCTTTATCTCTTTTAGTTTTCAAGTTTTAAAAGGACATTCTAAAAAAGCCACGAAGAAAACAAAACTGACATTTCTTATTTTCGGATGTACAAGTAAAGCCATCTAGTACGACATGGGTAATATTCCGGGAAGCAGATCAAATCCCAGCAAGGGACCTGAGTTTTTTTTGTACAAGCGCAAAAATTAATAATTAACCTAAAAGTGACTGGTTAAAGATGGACTTATCACAGGACTGGTATGATTTAATACTGAAGTGGGTTAAGCAGTGTCAATTGTCCTAAAATTATCAATCCTGTGACTGGTAAAGGGAGGACATACCACTTAACCAGAATGTTTATTAACAAGAAAAAGCCAGTTGGCCAGAATTTTACCCATTGGAAGCTGTTTAGTTTTCGTTTATTATATACGACATGGCCCTTTTGCGACAGTCTTGTGGTATGCCCATCTTTGGTTAGTCCTGTGGCATGCCACTATGTGGTTTATAGCATGACAAATGACCCCCTCCTATGACAAGCCAATGGTTAAGTTGCCAGTTGTTTACATAGGGTAGGGTTTAGCAGAGGACCGGTCTCTGGCACGAAGGGGCCGATCCTGTGGCACACGCAGAACTGGTCCCATTCCCCATAGGGTGGTTTATATGAGGACTAGATCCAAAAGTTGTCTGATTTTCTTAAAATTTCGGTTGTTTTACATAACAACCAAATAGCTAAGGGCTTATGTGTTTTAAGTCCATTTTAGTCAAATTCAGATAGGACCTCTCTATGGGAAGTACACGCAAAGAAAACAAATGTGGTTCAAGAGTATCATGTAGTAATTGAAAATTTGATTTTATTAAAGAATGACACTAATGATAAAAAATATAATCCTAACTGATCATATTCTGATCATTGCAGCTGATATTATGATAATATAGGATCATATTATGATCATTAGAACCATACTATAATCGTTATGTATTTTCAATTGTAATATGATGCTGAGAAATCATACTTTTTTCCGTGCGTCAAAACATTTGGCGATTATGATTAATTTTAAAAGGCTTCCTTTTTGGGGTAATAAAAATCCACTTTTAACCAATCATAAGTTTTCATACAAATAAAGGGTGTTTTTTATACAGGTATAGAACTTTACACACTTTTTTAACTTGCGGCCATTTTGTCAGCTGTCAAGTGATTTATGTTTAGTTTGGTTTGGCATTTCAACATGAATAATCTGACGCCTGAACGATGCTTCCAAATTGTGCAAATTTATTTTGAAAATCATAGTTCTGTTCGAAATACGTATCGCGCACTACATTTTACGATCAACATAATCATCCATCAGAGCAATTAATTCGATACGTCAATAAACAAACCTACGGTATTTGGAGTGATGATAATCCTCAAGTGTATGTTGAGACACCATTACATCCAGAAAAACTGACTGTTTGGTGTGCTTTATGGGCTGGTGGAGTCATTGGTCCGTAAAACGATGCTGATCAGAACGTTATAGCCAATGGTGACCGCTATAGAGCCATGATTACTGACATTTTCGTTCATCAATTGAACAACCATGATGAGCAGGAGCTGTGGTTTCAACAAGTCGGCGCAGCATGTCACACAGCTCGTGCCACAATTGAAGGAAACGTTTGATAACCGCATAGTTTCACGTTCCGGACCCGTGAATTGGCCTCCAAGATCGTGCGATTTAACGTCGCAGGACTATTTTCTGTGAGGATTTGTAAAGTCGTTAGTCTACGCCGATAAGCCTGAAACGATTGACCACTTGGAGGACAACACTCGCCGCGTTATTGCCAATATACGGCCACAAATGTTGGAAAAAGTCATCGAAAATTGGACCTCCAGATTAGACTACGTTCGAGCCAGCCGTGGCGGTCATATGCCAGAAGTCATATTTAAATTATAATGCCAGAAGATTATTTTCCGAATAAAGTAAATTTTATGTCAATTTAAAAAATTCATCTTTGTTTTAATCCATTTCAATGTTTTATACCTCTATAAAAAACACCCTTTATTTGCAAACTGTGACAATAGAGTGTTTGGCGATGTTTCACCGTAATAGAGGTGAGTCTTTGCATCGATTAGTAACCATGGATGGGTCCACTACTTCACACCTGAGACAAAGGAACAGCCAAAGCCGTGAACTGTAATGGGAGAATCGTATCCAAAGAAGGCGAAGACAGTTCCATCTGCAGGCAAGAGCATGGCGTCTGTTTTTTAGGATGCGATTGCGATAATTTTTATTGAGTTTCTTCAAATAGGATAAACAATCACAAAGGAAAAACTGGACTCATTTGATAAAAAAGAAAGTGTTTTTTCACACAATCACTATTGCTATGGCCAAAATTAGTGCATTATATTTTGATTTGCTTCATCACGCACCGTATTCGCCAGATTTCGCTTCAGCGAATATATTTTCAGTTTTGATATCTTTTTTTTAAGTGTAAATTTGAACATCTGCATTTTATCATTGTTTAGAGGATTTTTTTTTTACTTTCTAAAAGTAATATGTTGCATTTTTTCGAACAATTTGTCTTGGTAATTTTCTGATTATTTAATTTTAACCCAATTCAGCTCTTATTTAAAGACATTTCTTTCCAACAGAAAAGTAACGTTTGGTGTAGAAATTAAATGTTCTTTTAGATCAATGTGTATTATTACTACAAAATGTATTATTACTACAAAACTTGTGTTGTATTAACCTGGTTTCTATCGCCACAAATATAATATCGAAGGCTTCAAAAATATTAAAGCTTTGTTTACACGGGTAAAAAATTACTTAATAGTTTCAAAATATTTGGAAAATTTCGGTGTAATTTAATGTTATTTGAAGGAAAAAGCTTTCAAACCGTATTAAAATTTGGTTTAAAAGCTTTTAACTGTGCAACCAAATTAAATAAAGCTGCACCGACATTTTCAAAATATGTTAAAATTATTCAGTTTTTACACCAATTTTCTAAACCGAGCCACGAAAAAATGTCTTATAATTTTCAAGCCTTCGATATACACTGCGTTGCATAACTTTAAATACAAATGATTTTTTCATATTTCAAACATTTTTTTAAAACTTATAAATCTTTTTAAGAGTGTTATAACTAATCACTTTTTGTGTACAATTTAAGAGAAAAATTGTGTAATAATATTTTGTTGCTGTTTCATAACTATAATTTTATAATTACATATAACGGTAAACAAGGAAGAAGAGCAAATAAAGAAAAATTAAAGCATTATTTTTGTTCATTATGCAATTTTAATCAAGTTCCCATAAATGCCGCTTGGTTTATATCTAAGTGATTTCGAAAAAGGGAAAAGTTCAGCCTATTCAAAAAGTGGCTTAAGTTTTCGGGAAATTGCTAGAAAAATAAATCGTTCACTTGTGGTTGTCACAAATTTTGCAAATACTCCGAGTGCTTATGGTAAAAATAAAACAGGCGGCCCGAAAACTAAATTTCTGATCGAGACCGTCGTAAAATAATCAACACAATGAAGAGTCTAAAGAGTCTCAATCAGATAATAGATGAATGTACACTCAAAAAAATAAGTTAGTAAAACATCTTGTAAATCAGGTATACAATTTTTCAGCAAATTTTTTACTAAAATTATATTTTAAACTAAAATTTTAGTTATACTTAGTCAGCACTTAACTGTTTTGAACTAATGTTTTACTAATATTTTCCTAATGTTTTACTAATGTTTTACTAATTTATTTTGCTAAAAAAATTGTGCTGATTAGCACATCAATAGTGTGAACGACAACCAGATTAAAAGTTATACCCAGAATGATTTAGATGTCAAGATGTAGTAGTGAAGAGGAAAATTATACTTAAAAGTACAACTCTAGTAAGAAACATAAAAAAAATCAACCATGGAAGGTTTTGTATCTGTTTTTCATACATAAAACAAAATTGTGGATTGAAACAACTTAAATTTTGCGTTTTCACCGGCTTGTGAAAGTAATTGTCTATTAATTAAATAAAAGACAAAATAAAATATATAAATTTAAAAAAGATTAAACGTGTATTTGAGTCAAATTGAGTGGTCAGCTAGCTGATTTTCAGCAAAAGATTTTGCTGACATTAGCAATTTTTTTGCAAGCACCCTCCTGACTACAATTTTGCTGACTCAGCAAAATTTTTTGCTGACTTTACTAACTTTTATATTTGAGTGTAGGGTAAATGTGTCCAAATCAACCAAAAGTAGGATTAAAGGATTCCCAGAGAAGCTGATATGTGTGTCATGGTAGTTAAACCGCCACAAAAATGCTCGACTTTAATTCGCTAAAAGGAATTTACAAACCAACTAGCGAAAGGTATGTCAATAATCGCTGTTGTTGGGAGGACTGTTTAAACATAAATTTCTTTTAAATGTGATTTTTTCTGATGCGAAAAATTTCAATCTCGATGATCAGATGGTGTTCACAGCTATTGGAGAGACCTACGTAAGGAACCACGACATTTATGGGCGCTTTTTGTTCCGACGGTATGGTTGATTTGGAATTTCCAAGCACCAGAATAAATTCTTCTTAGTACATTATAGCATTAGAAAAGAAATTGGTGCCATTTATTGAAAATAGCAACGAAGAAAAATTCATATTCCACCAAGACAATGCCTCAGTACATGTAAGTCGTCAGGCCATGGAAAGGCTATCATCAAAAAACATAAGAGTATTGGAATGGCCATCATGTTCTCCTTATCAAAACCCCATTGGAAATATTTGGAGAGTATTAATATTTAGAGTTCACGCAAATAACCGTCAATATGAAAGCGTTATGCATCTAAAAGAAGCAGTTATTGATGCGTGGAGATCTATAACTGCAGAACTTCGAATAAATCTGGTAGACAGTCTGATCAAATTTTCGAGTTAAAACTGTTGCTTTAAAATATGTTTCTTAAATTTTGGTATATTTTGATATATTAAGTTAAGTGTATCTATAGTAATGAAACATTAATTGATTTTGTTATTCCTTTTTAAATAGTAAAATAAAAAAAAAATTAATAGTTTTTTTTTTGTTAAATATTAATAATTTTCCATTGGTTTTACATTTATGCCGCTTAAACGCTTCTAATATTTTTGAACTTAGGAAATTTAGTGAAATGAATGTGTAATTATAGTTTTGCAACGCAGTGTATTTTTTTTATTGTAAGAGTAAACCGTTTAAAATGTATCAGTAATTGTCAATAAGTGGGATTTACGAGAACGAACTTTTTTATATTACTATTTTGTACTATAGTTACCAGTTAAGGGTTAATACACATCATCATAAGTGTTCACCAAATTTAATTTAATAAAACAAAAATATCGTAACAAGAGAAATAAATTAACCATCCCACAGTGGGGTGTTCCACAAATAATATGAACATAATTTAGTAATTTCTTACTAGTTGGTCTGATTGCCATGAAACTTTACTCAGCCTTAGCCAACGTAACTTCAAGCATACGTTTCAGATCCATCAGACGATGATCTTGTAGGGCTCCTCGGGTATTCAAAAATTTCTAAATATTTCCAATTTTACATTTATCATAGTTTAACTACAATGTCATATAAAAGGAAATTGTATATGGTGCAATTTATAGCCAAGAAAACTTTGCCAGTAAAAAAACTTTAGATAAGAAAACTTTGCCAGCCTAAATATTACCCAATTTTCTCTAAATTTGGGGCATCTTTATGTACTCGGATCTTAATGTTATGTACCAAAATTTCGGATAAAATTGTTGAATGTCTGTCAAAAATTTTTTTTTTTAATTTTTGTGAAATTTTAATGATGTGAACATTTTAAACGTACATTTTGCAATAGAATATTTGTAAATAAATGTATTATAATGAAATACTTATACTAACAATGGGAGTTTTCAGATGGGTTCTCTCCGATCTTAATGAAATTTGGATATGCGATAAAGAAAAAAAAAATAAAAATAAGAGACACCTATTTTTTATTACCGGCCCAATCTCATGTTTAAGGGTTTAAAGGTGGAGCTAAAGTTGACACATATTTGTATGGAAACATGTATGAAACTAATAAAATTTTGATTTTTTGAACGCAGTTTTGATGTACTCGAGAAAACCAAAATGTTGAATCCAATATTATCTATGTACTGTGTTGGGGTTGCCATTTCTTTAAAATATTTTATTTATAGGCTAAAAAACTGTTCGGAAAAAGTCGCATAAAAGCCGAACAATTATGAATGTCGAAAAAAGTTCAGACACCCCCTCGATTAAATTTAATAGGCATTAATAGACATATTTTTTAGCTTAATGCAACTATAATTCTTTAACAAAACGCCAATTTTAATATCACCAAATTGAATACTTGAAAAATATCGGGCATGTGAAAAAAAGCTTGCATCATGTTTGCATAGAAAAACAACAATTTGTTATTTTTTTTTTTTTCATTTTTCAAAAATAAAAAGATTAAACTTAAAAATGTTGAGAAGGCGCCGTTTCTTTTAAAATCTATACATTTAATTTTTAACATTTCTTCTCTACATGTAACATAATCGAATCTACTTAGATATTAAGTTTCTAAAATTTAATTTTTATCCCTTTTAACATCGTGTTTAAAAATTTGATATTCAATGGCAAACGAAAGGGCTAAAAATTTAAATTTTTAAAACATATTATTTCCGTAGATTCTTTTATCTTTCACCTACAGAAAAGTCCACAAAATTATATGTATAGTTTTTAAAACAGAGACGATTAAAGGACTCCTTAACATTACATTTTTAAATGTAATCTTAATAAATCTGAAAAAAAAAATAACAAATTGCTGTTATTTCTATGTAAAAGTGGTATAAATAAGCCTTTTTTCAAAAAATGATTAAAAATAGTTCAGCCCCGGAACCATATTTTGCAAATATGCAATCTTTTTTTTAATTTAAGAGTGGCCAAACGTTAGAAAAAAGCATTTTAAAAATATATTGCATAAAAATGCATTTATTTTTGACGCTGGAAAAAAATTCTAATTCGCAGTATAAAAGTACCACTACAATACAATTTAAATGGTGATGATCCGAGCAATATTAACCATTTCACTACCGACTTTTTGTTTGTGGATACATTTTAATTTCGACTATAAAAGTACCATTCCAATGCAATTTAAATGGTGATGATAACCTGTCACTACCGACTTTTTGTTTGGGCATATATTTCGATTTCGGCTTTAGATTCTTGTAAGGCACCCTTAAATTAAAAAGAAAAGATTTACATACATATGTACTTCCTCCATACATATGTACCTCTCAGCCAATTATAGCACTAAAAAAATAAGTTAGTAAAAAAGTTAGTAAAACGTCTTTTAATGAAAGTATACTATTTTTTACCAAATTTAATGTTTTCAGCTAAGATTTTAGTTATACTTATTCAGCACTTAACTGTTTTGAACTTATGTTTTACTAGTACTTTACTAATTTATTTTGCTAAAAAAATGGTGCTGATAAGCTCATTAAAAGTGTGGACGACAACCAGATTTAAAAACATACGCAGAATGAAGTAGATGTCGCTGCATGTCATGATGTAGTAGAGACGAGGAAACGTTACTAAAAACTACAACTCTGGTAAGACATATAAAAAAATCCACCATGGAAGATTTTGTATCTGTTTTTCATACATAATAAAACAAAAAGATACCAACAATGTGTATCTTATACACATAAATTGACGATTAAAACAACTTAAATTTTGTGTTGTCACTCAAGTAATTGTCTATCTATTAATTAAATTAAAGACAAAATTGAATATAATTCATTATGACCATATATCTTTCAACCTGGTTGTCGTCCACACTATTAATGTGCTTATCAGCACAATTTTTTTTTAGCAAAATAAATTAGTAAAACATTAGTAAAATGTTAGCAAAACGTTAGTATAACTAAAATTTTAGCTGAAAACATAATTTTAGCAAAATTTTTGCTTTTTTTTTTGTTTTTTAATTGAATAATTTGTTGTCAACATCATTTTACAAATCAATTCCACTTGATTTGCATTTTCCATTGGCAAAAAAAAAAAACAGGATCAAGTTATTAAATAAACGCAAAATTTTAATTTTCAAATGCGGATAACTTATGTACTTTAAGAGATATTATTACGTTTTCGAAACCCGGTTGATAAATATTAAATTTTCAAACTCTCACAATTTTTGAAAACCCGAGGTACCCTACTTTGTAGACTATTGTATCATCTACAGATGGAACTAAAGCTTAGCTTGAATTTACTTTGACTATGGCTGTGTAAAGTGGCATGGCCATCCAACCTGCCAGTAAGAAATGGCTAAATTATTTCCCAAATATTTGTGGAACACTCCACTGTGCATACGTTGACATACTTATGAAACAAGTACAATACATACATGCAGAGATATTTATTTATTACCAATTTAAACATTCATACATAGAATGTAGATATTTAAATCAAGGCTACAACGAGACTGCTTGGCTAGTTGAATACAAAATATCTCTCTCTCTCTGCAGGCGTTGTAAAAATATCTAAAACAATTTCCTTTTCTATTTGTTTAGTTTAAAAATACGCCAAGAATAAACAGAAATAAACACTACAAATAAATATAGAAAAAACAATTGTAAGGAAAAAAATACAGCATTAAAATCAAACAAAGAATTACAAAAATAGGACATGACATGAATATATAAAAAGATATAAAGAATATATTACAATTTTTTTGTTTAACTTATTTTTTTTTTTGTATTTTAGCTGTTGTTGGTTGTAAATATTTTTATGGCTACAATTTGAATTGATTAAAGCAGATGATATAATACACTGACACTTGGACGTATAAGTAATTTTAATTCATTACAAGATGGGGATCACTCACTCACTCACTCACTCTGACGTATGATTATTATTTAATTAATAACAATCATACGACAAAGTGTGTAGTATTAGTTTAATATGATTGTAATTTCACTTTTTTCTTCTTGGTGTTATTTATTAGTTCCTCTATAATTATGTAGGGGAATAAGGGGTAAATTGGGAACATTATTTGGGTTCAATATTTACTAACAAGGTATGCATCCTAATGCATACACATCGATTTCAATGAAACTTGGGTACAATAATAAAATTAAAAAAAAAAAAATCGCAAAAATTCTGAAAAATCGCCAAAATTAAATAAACAAACAATCTAAAATAAAAATAAATAAAAATAACCAATGCAATATATGATGACGAGTTATAAACTACGTTAATTTTTACAATTTTGTGTTTTTATTTAAAATCCGTTATACGCCCTGAGGATGAAACTCGAAGAGTTTCGAAATATTGGAAATTAGTAAAGAAGAATTGTAATTAAAGAAAAATCCAGGCCTCGTGCTCAAACATTTTATTTTTATAATAACCAGAACTTTAAAAAAAATCACCATCATTAAAAAAATCGGCAAAATTAAAAAATTGCCGAAATTAAAAAAAAAAAAAAAAAAATTCAAAAAGCTTTCGATATATGGTTGTGTTTTTGTTTTAAAATTTTATTTAGGTAATTTTTTGAATTCTAGCAATTTTTTCTCCCAAAAGTTTGATGTTTTTTTTTTTAATTTGTACGATTTTTTTACAATATTGGCGATTTATTTAAATTTGGTGATTTTTGTCACTTGTTTTGTAAATGTTTTAAATTTAAAACGATTTTTTTTGCAATTTTGAATTTTTTTAATTTTGACGATTTTTTGACAAACTGTCAAGTTTTCACGTTTTTTCAATTTTGGCGATTTTTATAAATTTTAAAATTTGTATCCAATTTTTGGCGATTATTTTTATTTTTATTTTCTAAATTTGTTATTTTTGTTTTATTTTAGCGTTTTTTTTTTTCAATTTTTGGTATTTTTTTTTATTTTAAAAATATTTATTTCTTTAATTTTTCATAGATTTTTTGCAATTTCAATAAAGTTTTAATAGAATCTTCTAAAAATTTATTCGAAATTATAAACAATATTCAATTAAATTTTTAATAGGTATGAATTTTCATTAAACATTATTGTATCGATTTGAAATAAATTTTTAATTAAATTAACAAATATTTTAATTGAAACTAGATTTTTTCTTTTTTCTGTGTGTCTATATGGGCTTCTTTAAAAATTCTCGACACCTGCTGAAACCGACTATGTATGTCTCTTATTTCTCAGGTTTTTTTTTTTTTTTAATTGAAAGAAACGTTGAAAAGAATTTGTAAAACTATACTTAAAAGATATGACATGCAAAGTTTAACGTTGAAGAGTCTTCACCTCAAGAATTAATGGACATTTAAAAGTCGAAAAATTAAAGAAAGTATTTGAAACTTACAAGAGTTCTTTCATTTATTTAATTTTTTTCTCATAGTTTTTAACTTTCAGATCCAAACCAATACAAGTTACTAGACTTATGATATTTATTAACTAAAAAATAGTTTTCCATGTCGCTGTTTGGTGAAAAGTTGTATGGTGGTTTACAAGTGGAACCAAAATGTTCCTAGTTTTTGCTCCGTTTAATGGAACTGATTTTTGAGATCAGTATTTAAAAACAGGTGTAATTTTATAAAGTTTTAGGTATACCAATTTGATGTCAGCGCACTAATAACTGGATATGGACATCACAAACTTTAAAGGAATTCGTGTAAATTTTTTGAAAATTTATGTTTTTGTGTCTGACATTCATAATTATATTTGAAATTGCCTAGCGTATTGCGTGAACTGAATCTCCGAGTCAAAAAGGCACTTAAAATTTTCTAAGCGCAAAAAATTTATGAACTTTTTAAAAATTTTGCGAAATTAAATCTTTTTTTTACAATTTTTTTTATAAAAAATATGGCTTGAGAACATATTTAAATATCTAGAGTTAATCTTCACGACGGACATAACTGATAAAGTGCAAAAAATTGATTTTTTTATTTTCATTACTAGCGAGTACAGCGGCAGATTTTTGCCAAATACATTTCGCTTTGTGACAACTAAAGCGCTGTATGAATTCCGCCAAAACGTACATCAAACACAAGATTTTAATGAGCTTAATACTAAAATTGATAAGGCAGCAACAAATTTTGAGGACTTTAAATTTTATGAAGCAAACAAAATTTTCCTAACCTTTCTGAGGGTTTGAAAATGTATCTTTATATAAAAATTGTAATTGCTCTAATGCAGTGTTTCTCAACGTGGGGCGCTCGCCCCACTGGAGGGCAATTTCAACATTTTAGGGGGGCAATGGGCTAATTTTTGTAAGTTGTTTAACTTTTCATGTTTTTTTAATATATAAAAATAAAATTCTGTAGAATAAAAAAAATGTGTATTTTTATATGTATATGTACTTACTTATATACCATTTCCATCGTCATATTTAGTAGAAACCGGGTTTAGTGTCATTAGTGATTTGTTATTAAAAAAAAGAAATCGTCTGGAAATCACAAATCACGGAGACTTACGATTAAAATTAAGAAAATTAGAACCTGTTTTAAAAACCCTTTGCAGCCTTCACCAAGCTCAGGGATCTCATTAATTTTTAGAGTATTTATTATTAATTCTATCTTTATAAAAAAAATATATGTACATACATCCATTGAATCAAACAAATTGTTAGGTGTGTTTTTTATTTAAAGTACTCTCTATTGAGTAGAAAAAAATGAGGGGGGACATAGAAATTTTTTCAACCCAAAAGTGGGGCACGTCCCAAAAAAGGTTGAGAAACACTGCTCTAATGTAAAAGTATTTGATATGATTTCCTGAAAATAAGTAACCCTAAACCCAACTAAATATCATTAAAGCGGCAAAAAATGCGTGTTTTACAAAATAGTCGCGGTTTAATTTTCTAATATATGACATTGTATTTTGAGTGTATTTTTTTATTTGTTAGTGGTGTAATATATATTTTAAAATGTGATGAAAACAATGAGATATATAAATTGATGTATCTTTAATTGAATGCAAGCAAAAACTGTAATTTTTAGATTTTTAATTTGCATGGAACTTAAGACCGACATAATTTTTGCGAATGGATTTAGCATGCTTAAACATAGGCTAACATATACACGAAATGTTATTCATGTCATCCAAAAACAATTTTTAAATATTATACCTCAAAGTGTCGAGAATTTTTGAAGTTCGTCATATATATATAAAATTTAATGTATGTTTGTTTGTTTTGACCTTATATGAGACCACTCCTATGGACCGATCTTCCTGAAATTTTCCCAGCATTTAACTGGGACTCTGGAAAGAATAATAGGCTATTTTCTTCGATCACGCCCACTTTTTAAAAATCATATTTTATTACTACGAATGTTTGCCATTCCATATAGTTTTTAACAAATTTACTTCAAATTTTATACACATGATACTCTAAGCAATTTAGAAAAAACTTTTCATATGCCACGCCCCCTTATTTCCCCAATTTTATTTAAAAGCTTTAAACTTTTTTGTTCGCTGCACAAATTTGTTCTTTTAACGGATTTTTTTTATATTTGGTAGTACATTAATTAGGGTAAGGTCGCCATATAACCATCAAACACGCCCACTACCACGCCCAATTTTTTTAAATACAAATAATTACTTATATCACTAAAGAAGGTCTGCCATACAAAATATTTTTGTTCATATGTATTTATCTAAAACTGTATACACTTCTTATCTCCAGGTAATCACCCTTTTTCGCCCACTTTTACTTTAAATTATAATTTATATGCTTTTTTTTTAACTATATAAACACTTTTTATTTTATTTCTTAATGATAGGGGTAGCGAATCACAATAATATAAATCTGAGGTTGTAGAGTATTTAATGGGTACCCTTGTTTTCACTTTTTAAATATGTCACTTAAATCTGAGGTCAACCTTAGATTTAGATTATTTATCACATATCTGAGTTTTATCCAAATCGGCGTAAAAGCGATGAGAGGATATATTTAACAGAAGTTATACAACTTTTTGAAAGAATTTTTCAAAATAGTTTATTTTCCCACATTATCCCTTGTTCCCCTTTTTTTAATTTTCTCAGATTATCATACATAATTTTTTATTTGTTTCTTGTTTGATTTATTTTTGACATTTTTAAAATGTTTCCTTTTGGCGTTTCTTGTTGCCAAAGACTTTAGAAAACTTTTCATTTGTAGTACTACTACTTTTCCTACATACTCTTCATGATTACGAAAAAAAACTTAAGGCAAAACTTTTTTCCTTTTATAACACGCACATGCCTTAAACATGTCCTACACTATACAAACTATAATTGAGGGGGGCAACTACACAGAAAAAATTATTGCCCATAACCTTTCAATTAAACTTTTATTTGACTTCAAACTTACTTTCAAATAAAATTTTAATAAAATCTATTAAATGTTTAATTGAAAAAAAATCTATTTAATGTTTAATTGGTTACACAAAATATCCAGTTTTTATAACCAGGGACCGGAAGCTCATGGAAATAATATTTCGTATATTTTTGAATACATGTGTGTTCACAAAATTTTACAAAACTTAAATTTTTGAAATACCTTTAGCCGTCTAGGATTTATATGCTTACAAAGTTTCAACTTTGGTTCTCAATATTTCCACTTGATGGCGCTTTAAGGTAAAAGAAATTACAAAAATTTCTTAATGAGGCATGATTTCATATATCTGGAAAGTTTGGTTCAAAAATGTCCAGTGGATCAATGACGTGCCAAATTTGGAAAAAAAAAAAATTGCCAAAAATATCGATTTAGTTCGTTATAAGCGAAGTTCGCTATAGACGAGGTAAACATTTTCCAAAAAATTATCAAAATTCAGGATTTTTTCTTAAATTCACCGAATTTTACAATTTTTGTTCGAAAACAATTCTTCCATTAAATTATTTTAATTCTTTTCAGTAAATTTTTATTTAAAAAGCTAGCAGTATTTTCATTTTAGAACCTCAATTTTTTTATGTGTTCGTTATAAGCGTAAAAATTTATATGAAAACTCGTAAAAGTGTCCAAAAAATTAGTTCGTTATATAAAAGTTTCTTATAAACGATGTTCGTTATAACCGTATTATTTTGTATGAAATATGTTAGCAAATGCTTTTGGACCAGAACACTTGTTCGTTTTAAAAAAAGGTCATTATAACCGAGTTCCAGTGTAATTTAAAAAAGCTCCACAGAAGAAACTCAAAAATTTTAAAAATCGCCAAATTTTAAAAATTTCATTATAATTAAAAAAAAATCGATAAAATTTAAAAAAAAATATAAAAAATTTAAAAATATACGTATTATTTTATACACAAAAATTTTAAAAATCGCCAAAACTGATATAAATCGCTAATAAAAAAAAAAAACACCAACAAAAAATATAAAAAATCGCCAAAAAAAAATTCAAAATCACCAAATTTAAAAAAAAAATCCCTAAAATTCAAAAAATTGTCTAAATTGTAATAAATGTAAAATTTAAAACAATGCCCAAAAAAAAAGTCAAATTTAAAAAATCAATAAAATCGCTAATATTGAAAAAAAAAAATGCCAAAATTTAAAAAAAATCTGCGATGTTGAGGATTTTTTATATTTTGGTGATTTTTAAATTTTAGCGATTTTTTTTTTAATTGTGAGGACTTTTTTTAAGCCTTGTCAATTTTTTTCAATTTTATTTAAATTTTTAGCAGTATCTACTAAAACACAATATTAAATTAAAATTTTAATAAATGTGATTAAAATTTTAATTGAAACTAAATAAATTGAATAACATTGGTCAACAAGTGGAGTGGAGGGCAGCGGCAAAAAAGTTTTGTTTTTAATATTGTTTGTTGTTGTTCATACTTCCTGAAGATGTCATTCAAAGAATGACGAAATATTGGCGATATATAAAATAATAAAGGATATTTTATAAATACAAACGTGACCTAGAGCGCAATTATTTAATAAAGTCATTCATTTCAAAGGTCGAAAAACTTTTCATAATTTATAATAGTTACAATTTATTTTAATTGTTATTACAATGTCCTTAATAGAACCGAATTCGATTAAACTTTCAACAGAATTTAGTTTTTTTTCTGTGTACATTCACATGAAATCCTAAGGGTAATATGTAATATAGTGTAAAGAAGAGTAGTATGAGATTAAAAGGGCAATTTGGTATGTTGCTATCAGTGATGCCAACTTGGTGCTTTCAGCACTATTTATGGTGCAAATCAATGACACAAAATGCCAAAATTTTACTCATGGTGCCAAAACATAAAAAAGCTCTAAATTGGTGCTTTTGGGGCTTTTACACTAATTTCGTTTTAAAAACAATTACCTTGTTCAAAAAGCCGTAAAACTTCAATAAAAGCTATCAAAAACTCCATTTGTTTACAGTTATAAGAAAATAACAATAAAATGTAATTTTTTCGCTACATTTTCATGGTCTGATCTTTAAAAATTTATTCGAATGTGCGCCCCGGTAGTCGTGCGGGGGTCGTGGGTTCGATTCCCACCAGAGGCACTGGTCTGTTTTCGCTACAACGCTCCGAAAGCCATAGTAGCTAGTGCTCGGTTAGGCTAATAGTATATATTTTGTAATTATACGATTATTAATTAAAAAAAAAAAATTATTCGAAAAACTGAATTTTTTAAATGGAGTTTGGCAAATACTTTTGCAAAATACGAACATAAAAGAAAATTTTGTTAAAATTAAGAAAAACTTTATACATTTTATGAACCCAGTCATTTTTAGCACGAAATCCAATTACAAAACAGTTTTCTGAGCCATGCTGGTGCTCTTTTACGCCTTTTTAAGCAAAAACAAAATAACCCTTTTAACCGTTTTTGTTGAGCTTTTTGCTCTCAAAAAGTTGGCAACACTGGTTACATTTACTAGTATGAATTGTTTGAACGAAATAAGCCGTTATGTTGGCATTTTATAAAGTTTATGTTTGGTTTTTGTTTCATTTTATTATTTGCTTCTTCATGTAATTGTAGTTAGTTACTTAACAGTAAAAGTTGTATAATATTATATAGACACATACAAACAAACAAACATATCCTTTATAGCATTTTTTATATTTTTTATCTCTTAAATTGCAGACAATATAAAGTTTTAAAAATAGCATAGTTTAGTATTTTTTTTTTGTTATTGCTATATTTAACTTTCTAAAAACCGCCTTAATTTGTTAAAAGAAAAAAAAAAAATATTTAATCATGTGTTCCAAAAGGATATTTTTACATTTCAAATGTTTTTTTTATTATTGAATTTTCCTGAAACAATGTTACTTTGGCTTGTTTTGCAACTTGTTCATTTTGTGATAGAAATCAATTTTAATGGGTCTTTTTTTTCAAAAGTTTTTGGTAGACCTTTTTTTAACTTTAATTGCGCATTTATTTTGTGGCGTTTTTATTTTTGTTGGGTTTATTTTATTGTTTTTGTTTCTTGATTCTTGATTTTTGTAAGTTTTAATTTATTTCGTTGATTGGTTTAGTTTCTATTTGTGTCCTTTTGTTTTAAAATAATTAATTTATTTTATAGAAATAATAGTACCTACAACTTTCCAAATATCCCAGCAAAACTTTTTATTAACAGATAATAAGTTTGGGAATAAGAAACTAAGATCAGTAACTGATAACTTTTCTATTACGAACCCTATTATTTAAACAAAGACACTTTCATTTTGGTAGAACCTTACGAAACACATACACTGCGTTGCATAACTATAATTACAAATCATTTTTGCTATCTTTTCTAATATTATAAACATTTTTTTAAAACTTTTAACTGTTTTTAAGAGCGTGATACCTGATCATTTATGGTGTACAATTAGTGGGTTTCCATGCTACTCAGTGTCGCTCAAACTGCTCTCTTTTTAATTGTTTATATTGTGTCCAAATCAATTATTAGTAGGCTCTTAAAGGATTCCCAGAGAATTACTCGCCAGAAGCTGATGGATGTGCCAAGGTTATTACCCGCCACAAAACTGCTCGACTTGAATTCGCTCAAAGGAATTTATAAACCAACTAAAGAAAAGTCAACAGTCACTGTTCTTGGTAGGACTGTTTAAACACTGATTTTTTTATGAGAAAAAATTCAATCTTGATGATCCAGATGGTTTTTTAACAGCTATTGGAGAGACGATATATCTGAAAAAGAAATTTCAGGAACGAATCCTTAATGATTTGAGGCGCTTTTTGTTTCGAGGGTATGGTTGATTTTGAATTTCCAAGTACCGGAATGAGTTCTTCTGAGTACATTGCAGACTTCGAAGAGAAAATAGGGGCATGTGTTGAAAACAGCAACGAAAAATAATTAATTTTTCAACAAGATGGAAAAGCTATCATCAAAAAATATAAGAGTATGTGAATGGCCCTTATGTTCTCCGGATCAAACCCAAATTGTGACAATTGGGGAGTATAAATCCGAAAAGTTTACGCAGATAACCGTCAATATGAAAGCGTTGTTCATCTAAAAGAAGTAGTAACTGTGTTTCATAGAATTTTCGAGTAGCTTTCAAATATTTTTCTTAAATATTTTGATATATTAAGTTAACCCTCTAACCGGCATAAGCTTTTTTGG
Organism: Delia radicum; assembly: GCA_021234595.1. NCBI lineage: Eukaryota > Metazoa > Arthropoda > Insecta > Diptera > Anthomyiidae > Delia > Delia radicum. Next base: position 254,583,338 of record CM037851.1, read on the forward strand.
ACTGAAATTTATTCCACTTGTTCGACACGAGAAATAAATAATATTTTGTTTTAGCGAAATTTTTTTGTTGCCTATTTTAGGCGATATGGGTCAAAATAGGTTTAGAGGCTATCTCAAAAACTAACCTATAAAATTTAAAAAGTTAAGGCATAAATTATTCTTCTTACAAAGATATAACAACAGTCAAAAAATTAGTCCTTCTGAGCTTTCAGATAAAAAGTTATGGCGATTTTCGTTTTTCGAAAAACACGAAATCGAGCGAAAACGAACCTTAACTTTAATATATATTGACGAAACTTTGAAGCTTTGATAGTGTTAGCAAATATAATATTTCTGCCAAATTTCATAAAAATCCGTCTACTCGTTTTCAAGATAAGATGATGTCCTTTATATGTATCCTTTTAAAGTACTGTATGTCCTTGGAACAAACTTAGAGTATTTTCCAAAAGTTTAAGCTTTAATCTTCCTTTGTGTGGAATATGAATGGTTTCATGTTAACAGAAATGTGTTTTAAGGACTTTTCAAAATTGTGGTTGTTTGAAAATATTTATTTTTTGAAAATTTTAACTATAACGCTTTCTCGCTTCCAAACCATGACATGTACACAAAACATTACTTCGCAAACTATGTGGCTAACTTCGTTCTCTATCGATATAGCTTACATTTTTATAATAAAACAATTTTTTGGCGAACTTATGGCCAATTTAAAATACCCCGCCTAGAGGCGGGCTTGCCGGTTAAAGGGTTAAGTGTATTTATGGTTATGAAACATTAATTTTTTTTTTTTTTTATTAATTATTAATCATATAATTACAAATTATATACTATTACCCTAACCGAGCACTAGCTACTATGGCCTACGGCTCGTTGTAGCGAAAACAGACCAGTGCCTCTGGTGGGAATCGAACCCACGACCCCCGCACTGATAAGCCAGCACGCTACCAACTAGCCTACCGGGGCGCACGAAACATTAATTGATTTTGTTATTCCTTTTTAAATAGTAAAATAAAAAATAAATGAATTGTTTTTTGTTAACCCTCTAACTGGCAAACGATGTTTTTCAACGAAATTCATAAAATGTGCTCCACTCGAAAAACAAATAATAAGTTCTTCAACAAAACGTGTTTGATTACTAAGAAGACAAGAATGGAGCAAAATTGATAATTAATAGGTTTTTTTTAAAGCTCTGACTATTATGGAGCTTTTCTAAAACTTTGTGTTCTGATGAGATCTTTAGCCAGATCGAAATACTAGTATCAACCTAGCTAATATGTTTGATTTGCTTTATATTTGTAAATATACGGAGGTTGAAAGCTCGTTATAAATTGAAAATAACATAAAAATAATCTCGTTGGATATAAAAACAAAAAAACCAATAAAAATGTAAAAAATTGTTTATCGTTGCCTAATTTAGTCGATATGAGTCATAATATTTTAGGACGCATTTTGGAAACTAAAGCATATAAAAGAGAAGTTTTAAACAAAAATTATTTCTCTTACCAAGAAAAAGCGAAATTAGGCAACAAAGTATCTAAACTTCAATTTATATTGTTCAAACTTTATCGCTTTGCTATTAATACTTAGTGTCTTTTTTCTGCAAAATTTCATAAAAATCCGTCTATTAGTTTATAAGTTAAGACGATGTCATTTAGAGGAATCCTGATAAAATCCTGTGAGTCCTTTGACTAAAGTCAGGACTTATAATTAAAGATAAAGCTTTAATCTTACTTATATTTTATAATAAAGAGTTTTTAGTAAACTTAAATCGATTTTTCAGATTTTTGGAAACTATATTTTTTTAAAAAAAATAATTAGTTTTTAAAATTTTATGAAATTTTGATTTTTAAGCTTTCTCGCTCGCAAACCGTGGCGGCAAACAAAAAATTTCTTCGCAAAATATTTAGCAAATTTAGTTTTCTATCGGAATATATTAATTTCTAAGTATAAAACGCTCATTTAAAGCATTTGTGGTAAATTTTATGAAGACTACCCTGAGGCAGCCCTACCCACTAGAGGGTTAAATATTATTAATTTTCCATTGGTTTTACATTTATGCCACTTAAACTATTCTAATATTTTTTAACTTACGAAATTTAGTGAAATTAATGTGTAATTATAGTTTTGCAACGCAGTGTAGTATAAAAGTTATGTTGCTGATTTCATAAGGGCAGACTTTTATTCTCATTAAAAAAAAAACAAAAATTTCACATTTTTTAATGATTTTTTGCTCTTATCATATTTAGTAAATGTTTTTGCTGATTTTATTTTGTTACTTTTAATTAACTAATTTAATAATTCTATAATAATTAGTAAAAAAAAATTTGCAAATTTTTTCTTCAAGATAATTTTTAACTAATTTTTAGTAGCTTTTTGCAGGTTTATTTCCATTAGTGTACTAACATGGGCAATTCAAGGCAACACTTTTTTATGTCAAATGAGGAGGATTTTCGTTGCTGGAGGCCAAAACTTTTCGTGACAAAGTGCTCATGATGATGGCAAGGAATGTTGAAGCTAGACTTTCTTATTGATTTCAGTAGTATTTTTGTTTGTCTGGTTCAAAATGTGTTCTGGAAACACCACCTAAGCTCTCTTTTAGAGGTAAAAACATAGTCTACTGCACTCCTTGACAAATTCAAATGATCATCTGTTTTGTGACCTATAAAATTCTTTATTGTATTTCGTTAGTCATGTCCATCAAATTTTGCCGGGAAGTTTAAAAAAAAACACCACAATTCCTTCACAATTGATATCGTTCTGCAATGGAAAATTTATGCGAATTGACACTAAAAACTCACAACCTATTTTAGCACAGAAATTCCTTTTTTGTAGGAATAAGAAGCTCATTAGTACAAATCTCTTCAATATTAGAAATTTTAATAGTTTGAGAAAAAAGTGGTCTAAGCGTGCAACCCCTAAACAGTATCCAATATTCCTCAAATATATCCTATACATCACTTAGACTCGGGACGATCTTAACGTCATATGAAAATCACATCTTTTAAAAAATTAAACACCCTACAGCACATATGCCTTAGGAACGTTGAATATCGATGCGTATATTTTCAACGATATCCATAGTCACATAGCCGAAAGACGGTATCGAAAATTTTTGGAATGACTCTTATCCAAATTAAATTTTAAAATTTTTTTTTTTTATTTTTTTTTATTTTTTGATTTAATATTTTATTTTTATTAAAAATGTGAAAAAATTCTTAGCGTTTGCCTTAAATCGATTAAAATGTGTACATTCAAGTAAAAACTCTTTTAAACTAGAGATAGCAGAAATTAAACTTGATGACAATTGACACTTTTGACATTTTTATACAACAATACGAAAATGCGAATGTCTTACTTTAGCTAACATTCCCTTACTAAAAGTGTCTATGACGCTGTTAGTTAGTAAAATTCTGACACATTTCAGTCATGTGTTACTTAACATTAATTTAAGGTTTTTTTTTTTTGAATTTGTTTTCCTCAATCAATTGATTGATCCAATTTTATTTGATAATTGAATTGAACAAAATAAAATATTGAACAATTGAATAAAAAAAAAAAATCGCTTTGAAATTAAACATAAAAAAACCCAACCAGCATTTAACCTAAACTGAACCCTAAACAAATGATATAAATGAATACACAAATTCCAAACAACAAAACAATTTAGATTATTTTCAACAAAAAAAAACATACAATATACTACAAAGATTCTTTAAAATAGGGTTTCTTAAATTAGAGGAAAATGAAAAAAAAAATGGGACCATTATTGTAAGAGTTTTCTATTCAAAAATGTACTCACAGTCTAAAGACTTTACAAAAAAAAAACCTTTGAGAAATTTCTTTTCCCTTTGGCAGTTGATTTCTAAATTTTAGATGTTTCCTTTTTAGACAAATTCTTGAAAATTTAAATATTTTTAAAACACAAAAAAAAAATTTTTTTGAATTCGTCATTTTAAAAATGTCACTAGTTTTATTGAATCAATTAAAGAATTAATTGCCTGTGACTTTGTTATTCAACAACATTTTTTATTGGAGGAATTTAAAATATACTTTTTGGGGGCACTTTTCGGAATTAGTTATTTGCAAACCCTAATTTTGTACATACATTGTGCGAAACCCTAAAAGTCGGGAGGGGCACAACTGAATGTGTGATTTACAATGAATAAAACAAAAATTGATTACAAAATTAAACGAAAATGTTTAAAATATGTTCTATTCATGTAAAGCCAAAAATACTAACTAAAATTTAGTAACAATTGAATACAGAATAAAAGACAGTTTTTGAAATTATATGTAGAAAATGCAAACAAAATTTTACAAGTAACCCTCGATTTATGTGGTATTTTTATATAATACTAGCTGACCCGGCAAACGTTGTTTTGCCTTAAAATTTTAATTGTAATTAATTTTTTAAATCAAAAAATTTTTTTTACGCAAATAAATAATTAAAAAAATAAATTCACATTAGTAAATCATTTAAAAATTTGTAATTTCATGGGAAGCCCAACGCCTCTTTTTGTTTTTTATTAAATTTTTTTTTTTGTTTGAAAAGCATATAATTTTTACATACGAAAGCCTATATTTAATATTTTGTATCTGTTAAATAAGTTTTGGATGGGAAAGTTACCATTGACGTTATACCCAGTTATGACAGCAATTTTGAAGCAAAATGTTTATGTTTTAACATGTCTTTGTTATTTTAGTTTTTTATATCTACAAACAAGTTTTTTTTTTTTTTTTTGAAATATTAAACAAATTTATGTATCAATTAAATAATTTTATTTTGATTTTTAAAGTGAGCTATCATATTAATTGAGATCATTATATACTATTAACAAAACACTTAAAAGTTAATTCGACGATTTTTTTTCATAAAAGTGTCAATGATTTTGTCAGGTTCAACCTTTTCTCGATACACTGATACAAGAGCTAGAACACCAAGTCTAGTATTCACCCATAGAATTCCTTAAATATGTTTTCACTCTTTTAAGGGTATAAAAACTTCTCTCCGCGGATGCAGTTGTAACAGGAATTACTATCAGTAAATGTAAAAACATGTAAACGTTTGGAAAAAGCTCCTTGTTGCAATCTTGAATAGCATCTAGCAGATTTGATGGTCTTTCTTTTTTATTTTTCCAGTAGTGTTTCCATAGATCAATTTCATTTAATATAACATTAGTTTGATCTTTTAAATCAATTTTATAAAATCAAATTTATAAAATTCTATAATGTTATTAAATCTTTTGATGGGGCATTAACGACTTGACTTGGTACAATTTTATATAAATTTTTAACAACATTTTCATGCCCAGTAAATCTATCTTTCATACTTGCTATAACTTCTTCTAAATATTGAATAAACAACACTGCTCTATAGTAATCCTTTGGGTCAGCTGCTTGTAAATTTGATCGATATTTCTGTGTTCCAACGCGTCTTGGTAGTTGTGGCTCAATACCATACGCCGTTACCATATTAATGGTCTCAATGTAAATTAAAAAGAATTCTTCTTCGGCATTTGTTCGCATTGTGCTTAACATGTCAATTACTACACTCAAAAAAAATAAGTTAGTACAAAAGTTAGTAAAACGTCTTGTAAATCAGGTATACTATTTCTTAGCAAATTTTTCGCTAAAATCGTGTTTTCAGCCAAAATTTTTGTTATAGTTATTCAGCACTTAACGGTTTTATACTAATGCTTTACTATTATACTAATGTTTTACTAATTAATTTTGCTAAAAAAAATTGTGCTGATAAGCACATTAATAGTGTGGACGACAACCAGATTGAAAGATATACGCAGAATGAAGCAGATGTCGCGGCATGTCAAGATGTAGTAGAGAAGAGTAAAATGATACTAAAAAGTACAACTCTAAAAAGACATATAAAAAAATCAACCATGGAAGATTTTTGTATCTGTTTTTCATACATAAAACAAAATTGAGTATTAAAACAACTTAAATTTTGCATTGTTACCGGCTTGTGAAAATAATTGTCTTTTAATTAAATAAAAGACAAAATAAAATATTTAAATTTAATGTTTTTTTTTTTTTTTTCAATGTTTATAAATTTATTATTCGTAACATTAATTCTTAAACTATAATAAACAATAGTTAACAATAATTTACAATATATACACTGTTCCTAAAACGGGCTCTCAAGTATTGTTGATATTAATGTATATTTCGTTTTATAAAATCATATAATTTTACTCACTTCAAATGAAGGATATATTTATATTTGTTGTAATGAAAAAAGTTATAAAAACATTACTTTTATATTTGCAAAAGATAAAAACTAAGGTCTAAATGTAAAAAAAAAGAAAAGTATAATTATTTATTGTGATAACCACCAAAACTTTTTGGTTTTAGACTTTTGTAATGAGAAATTCCTATAAGCTATACTGGTATCATATCTGACATTATAATTTTCTGCAGAATTGCAGTTAACTGTTTTAATATTTGCCCGTCTATAGTTATGGTAGAAAACAGGAATGCCATTCTCATTTTGTATTATATTTAACTTGTCGAGGTACAAAAATGCCTCAGGAGGTACAAACCCTTGTATTAAGGTTTGAGATATATATCCTTCATTTGTATAGTATGGCGCCATAATTAGATTATTCTCTGTACATAATGTACATCTTATTATATTATTTCTAATTAAATTTATGATAAAATTATCTTTTCTAATTATACTTGCTGTGTTGTACAATTTTTTATTTGGAATATATTTTGTATAATTGCTTTGGGCTGATCTAAATAATGATGTGCATGATCTTAGGCACTTTCTCTCAAAAACACGTATCTTTTCCATGTATGAGGGTGAAATATTAAACCAGATTGGGCAACCATATGTAATAATGGGTATTATTAATGATTGATACATGATAATTTTAACTCTTGGAGTAATCTATCTTGAATAAAATAAAGGTTTGTACATAAAATACGCATTTCTAGCTTTCAATATAATTTCATTAACATGGATATTAAAATAAAGAAATTTGTCTAAATAAATACCTATTTATTTTACCGTATCTTTATATTTGTATTATTCAAATTTGATTTTATACCAAACGATTTCCATTTTCTCTTAATGTTGTTATTGCATTTATTTACTGGAGGTCTAAATAATATCGATTCGCATTTATTAGCGTTGATTTTCATTTTCCAATCAATAGTGAAATTTTCTACGACATCAAAGGATTCTTGTAGGTTTTGATTTATGCTTTCAATAGTATTGTCAGCGTGATAAATAATAATATCATCCGCAAAGGAGATGATATTTTCTATTTTACTTAGTAAGTCTAATAAAAATAAATTGAAAAGAATGGGTGAATTGACAGTTCCCTGTTGCAATCCGTTAGTAATTTCAAATGTTTTTCTGCTCATTTGATTTTCATGAGATATAATGTATATGTCATTGGTGGCACAATATGAAAATTCGATTTTGCCACGCCCCTCCGCCCACAGACCGAAAATCAAAAATCAGACTTCACAGTGTCACCCGCCTGAATATTCTGAAGATTTCCTGAAAATTTCATCAACATTGGCCGTTTTGGAGTCCATACGTTACATACATACACACATCCTGTTTTATGTATATAGATAAAAGTCTAATTTTAGGAATATGTTATTTTAAAAAAAATTTCTTCATCTGCTAATGCAATGCATATTTTATCTACACAAAAAAAATATTTCACAATTTTTTCCAATTAAATTGGTTTGTTGAAACTTTTTAAAGCTGTCAATTAAAAATTAATTCAATCAATTAAATAATTGCTCAAATTCGCAACTTGCTTGACATTTTTTTTTATTTTATCGCTTAAAAGCATTTGATAAAAAAAGGATAACACTAACATATTGTTGTTGTTGTTTGTAATATTTACATATGTATGTAGTTGTTTTTTTATAAATGTTTATGTATTAGTAATAAGAACATCCCTGCAGGGAGTGTGAGTACTAAAACTGTAGTGTTGTACTAGTGACATTGTCACCAGTACTACTGACCAGCTATGCCCCAGCCAATGTAATCTACTATTGACATCTAACACAGGCTTGTCATTGAAAATCCACCAGTAGACCTTATCACTACTGACGTGGTAGTTCTTTTAGGACCACATGGAGACATTTGAACCACAGATTCACTAGTGCATTTTAGTAACTCTGGTCTACATATTTGGCGCTTCTCAGGCGATCCTGGAGCTAGATTTTTACAGAGGTTAAGGCGATACACTTAAACACATATATTTTTTGTCTGAAGGAAATTTTTTATTAAGAAAAGCTTAAATTACATAGTTTTTAAATAGAACCTTATACAACTAAAAATTATTTAAATCAGTCTGTTTTTAATATTATTTAAACTTATAAACTTATTTTCACTGCGAGCACGTGTTTAATCAACAAAAGAATATGACGCAATAATATGCAAGAAGAGAAAAACTGTTGCTCAGTTAAAAAATATGTACCTATTGAAAGAGCAAAATAATAAAAAACACAAACTGTTGACGACTTCGTTGACAGTGTCACCAGAAATATACTAGATCTGTTGTCTATAGCTAGTTTCTACTCGTGCGTAGAAGGAAAGTTGTCGACTTTTTCACTAGTGCAGTTGTCGCTAGAGAAAAGAGTGTTGACAAAGGGACACTTGACCCCAGGCTGACTGCAGGGATATTTTAAATTCATTTCACAAATATTTTTAAAAATTCTCATTTGCTTTGTTAGTCTATTAAGTTAAATAATTTAATTTCAGTAGTTTAAATCTGAATATTTAATTATTCTAGAACATTATCATTAAATTGATAATGCAATTTTTATGTTAAACTTTGTTTAATAAAATCAGTTTATATCTAAACTGATGCAAATAGATGCAATTATTGTATGAAAAAATATGACATGATTGTATGTTTGACCTGATGCAATTGTATATAAACTGATACATATTGGATACAATTGGATCAGGTTTTTAGTCTGATAGAATTACACTAAATGTTATATATATAATTATCTACAAATGTCATGTCTCGGTTTGAGTTAAGCCAATTATCTTTTTATATTGCAGACAACTGAAGATGTGGGTGATGCCAATGAACCAATTGTATTGTCTACAATAAAAATTATTAAACTTTTTGAAAAGCAACAAATAAAATCTAATATGACAAAAATTCTAACTAGTTATATGAAAATATAGGAAGTCCTAAAATTTTTTTTTGTATTTTTAATACAAAAATTAAAACATTTTTGAACAATTAGCATGCCACGACTCTTCTCAACAACCACTGGTTGTTGGGATATATGTTGGTTTTACAAATTGTAATACAACAAACACAAATACATGTACTGGGTATATCGACATGTACAATTGTTGTTTTCAGATAGTTTTGATTTTATAATTAGGATTACCAGATCAGGTAGTTTTTACACTAAGGATGACAAAAAGATTGTCATAGAGTTTATTTTGTCTGTTGTATGTAATGTCTCGGTTGGAGTTAAGCCAATTACCTTTTTATACAGCAGATAACTAAAGATTTGGGTGATGCCAATGAAACAATTGTATTTTATATCCTGAATATGATCAAACTTTTTTTAAAAGCATCAAATAAAATCGAATATGACAATATAATATTAGATTTTTAGACTTGAAGTAAAACAATATTCTAACTAAATATATGAAAATTATATATTTTCTCGTCACCAAAAAAAAATTAAAAATATAAAATTAACGCTTTTTATATTTAAAATAATTTTTGGAAAAAGTCCCATGGAAAAAGGGAAAAGTTACCAATTTCAAATAATTATTTGGCAGCTCTGGATAACATTTTTTTTACTGTTTTCATATTCAAGATTATAGTCAAGATGTTGAATTATTTTCGGGTTTTTAAAAGAATTAATTACCAATGAAAATGAAAATTATTCAAGTTCGAGGCCATACTCTATATTTCTTCATTAGGATATTGTCCTAACAAATAATCTATAGAGTTTTTTGTTTTCAAATTTATTATTTGACCCTTTCAGGAATGTGTTGATAGATCTATTTCGGGAATTTTCTAGGTTCCCATCATCAGAACACGTTTTGAAAGCGGTAACAATCCCATGCCAAACATCAAACATACATATGAACTAGTTTACTCACTACATGAGAACTAATATGCATATGAGTTTGAAGTTAAAGATTATAACCATTGATCAAAAAATAAATTGAAAACTTGTTTGATGTGCAAGATCCACCTTTGGTGGATATTCAATACACGTTTTTTTTTGTTTCTCTTTCCTTTTTATATTTTGTTTACTTTGTAAGCAAAACAGGGGAAGTAAACTTGGCGGTACTCTGCCTTTTATACAAGTTTGTTATAATTTTTATTAAAAATAAAAATTATGTTTTTTCGACCTTTAATTGTGCAATGAAAATGAAAATTATTCAAAAATAATTTTTATTTTTAATAAAAATTATAACAAACTTAGAATTAATTACCTTTACCAACAACAAAAAAATAGCCGCTTAAAGGTACTGGGCTGAAAACTGAACTTTTGGTCTATAATAAGTTAAACCGCGTAAATCGGGGGTTAGCTGCAAATTGTGTTTGAAAACTCAACATAATGCTGTCTAAACAGCATTCAATTAACGACAAAGTAAAGCAGGCAAGTCTTTTAAAAAAAAAAGTTAAATAATATGAAAAAAAATTATAAAAGAATATGGTTGCGTGTGTTAACACTTCAATAAATTTATAAGAAAGTTTTAATTTTTTTTTTTTGGGAATGTGTAAAGAATTCCATACATTTTAATTAAAATTATAGCACGCGTTAGTAAGATTTTATATACAAACTCAAAACGTGTGTGTTTGGAAATTTAACAAAGATAATTTTTATTTGCAAATCAACTAATTTTTGACACTTCTAAATGGTTTAATTAATGGAAAAATGAAACAAGATAAATGAGTTTTTAAATAATGATAATAAAAAAATAATAAAAGTTAGACAAACAAAATTATTTAAACACACAAAAAACAACTCAAGAACCTAAGACAACAAATTTGTAATTGAATATTTAGGGGAAGGTGGTGTACCATGAAACGTTTGATATATTAACAGCTCTAACTCTGCAGAAAAGCCATGTAACAGCCTAGTCTTAACACTTTAACTGGCAAACGATGTTTTGCAATGAAATTCATACCATGTGCTCCACTCGAAAAACAAATAATAAGTTCTTCAACAAAATTGTTTATCGTGAAAGGCGTGGTAGAGAAGAATGAGTGTATTTTCTAAAAAATCATAACTACATTGCAAATTTTCAATTTTTTCTGAATCAGACTGCGCAGTTTCTGGTATTGAACCTTCGTCAGTGACCCTGTTTTTTCGAATTTTTGAATAATGTAATATGTGTTATGTTTTTATTTGTTCGATTGCGTCTATATGAAATTTTCTGTGCAATCACTGACCGTGGTATAGATAAACTGATTTCTAATGCCACATGCACTGGCACTACACGTTAGACAGAGCGCTTTAGCGCACTGATCTATCGTCAGGTCGAGTTTTGTTGTGATTAAAACTAGTTTTATTCAATACACGGTGTTTTTTTTTTTTTTGTTCTTGCATACATAATCTCAGAAGTACAACTCCAACAACACAACAGTTCTATTTTTATCGTTGATTAATTTAGGCGATATGAGCCAAAATAGTTTAGGGTGCATTTTGGAAACTAAAGCATATAAAAGAGAAGTTTTGGACAAAAAATATTTCTCTTAACAAGATATAACCACGCTCGAAAAACTATTTTTTTTCTGCTTCTATTTAAGAAGATATCGCGATTTTCGCTTTTTGGAAAAAGCGAAATTAGGCGAAAAAGTATCTAAACTTCAATTTATATTTTTCAAACTTCAACGCTTTGCTATTAATACTTAATGTCTTGTTTCTGCAAAATTTCATAAAAATCCGTTTATTAGTTTATAAGTTAAGATGATGTCCTTTAGAGGAATCCTGATAAAATCCTGTGAGTCCTTGGACTAAAGCAAGATAAAGCTTAAATTTTACTTATATTTTATTATAAAGAGTTTTTAGTCAACTTAAATTGGTTTTTTAGATTTTTGAAAACAATTTTTTTTTTTTTTAATAATTAGTTTTTAAAATTTTACGAAATTTTGATTTTGAAGCTTTCTCGCTTCCAAACCGTGGACGGCACACGAAAAATGTCTTCGCAAAATATTTAGCAAAATTTAGTTTTCTATCGGAATATATTAATTTATAAATATAAAACCCTCATTTGACGCATTAGTGGTAAATTTTATGTAGACTGCCCGTTAGAGGGTTAAGTGAGATATCCCAGCAAAAAATAACCTGGATTTAATAAGCAGTAACTGCATTTGTATGCTTCCAAAATAGCGCTTCACCGCCTTGCATACTATACAGCAATTAGGGAAGGCATTCTGTCGTGCTTTCCAGAATGCCTCCTTTGAAGCAGTGAATAATGCTTACAATGAAGCAATAAAGTATGCATACCATGAAGCACTAATGTTGTCAACATACAAAAAGCGCTTCTTAGTGCCTAAGAAGGCATGAATTTATTGCTTTTAAGAGCACATGAAAGAAGCGCTTTGAAAGAGACATACCAAGTGGGACATCGCGAACAAAAATCATGCCTTCTTCATTTGCTTTTGAAGCGCTTCGTTATAAAATAATGCCTTCCGGAAGTGCTTCTGCGTAAGCACTATTTTTTCTGGGATATTTGTCTAGAAACGTACTTAAATTATCAGCATTCAAATGTTCAAGAAGTTTTGAAATTGGAAAATTATAGCAAAATTTCACATTTTTGAAATTCTGTTTCAAGGTAAAGTTTTGGGTGTACCTTAAAACAGTTAGAGTGTACCTTCAAAGACAAATGTTTATGGTGAAAATATGTTGTTTTTGGAGAATAAATACACAAAATGTCTGTAGTAAAACCTATAAGAGTGATATTGTAGGACGGGTCGAGTATTTTACACTATTCACCATTATTATATTTGTTTATATTTACTTATTTTCCTTTTAAACGATTTTTCGTTTCCAATATTTCTTTATTTCCAATATTTCGTCTCCACATTGGGTGACTTCTTCAGGAAACAATTATTATAATTTGATTGAAAAAATTTTGTTTTAACAATTCAAATCTTATATATAACAAATATTTTAAAAAAAAGTCGGGAAATCATAAATATTTTCTGTCAAATTTCATATTGATAGAAAATAATTTTGATTTTGTCAAATTCATATTGACAGAAAATATTTTTGATTTCCAGACTTTTTTAAAAAATTTGTTATATATAAGTGTTTAAAATTTTATCAATCAAATTATAATAATTGTTCCCCTGAAGAAGTCACCCAATGTGGAGACGAAATATTGGAAATAAATAATTATAATTTATGAATAAATTATATTAAGCTCGCATAAAATGAAAAGAATTAAATAAGAGAATATCAAAGAAAACTTAACATTTTTACATTTACGTTTAAAATGACTTTGTTTCATAAATTCATTTAATGACTCAAAGGTAGAAATGACATTTTATTAAAAAAAAATCAACTAAACTCACAATTAGACTAAAATTAATATATGGGGACTGAACAATATATTTTTTTGATCCGGTTCATTTAAAAGGGAATACATAAATAGGAATGTTAGTCCTATTATATATAACAGAATTAGGCCCTTAATATAGGACACTTTGAATAGCAAATATGTAAAAACATTTTTTTGTTTTTAATTATTGAAATTTAGATAAAAAAAAATAATTTTTAGCTTTGTTTTAGACTTATACATGGAACTTTCTTATGTTAACAGCTTTTTTGGTAAAAATGATTAATTATAACAGTGAACCAGCATTTATCTAAAAAACAAAAATATTAGTTTCAAGATACACTCGATAATCATATCAAGGTACACTTATGATAGTGTTTCGAAAAAATTTCAACTGTTACTCTTATTCACATTTTGAATGTCTGGCTTTAATAAAGTATAATTTATTATAATTTATTAATATTTGTTTAGTTTTGAATGAAAATATTGCACTTATACAATTTTAATTGACTTCAAATTTTATCTGAAAATTTACTTTAGCCGTTTCAAGTTATACCACCGCATTCTTCTTTGCATCTGTTTAGTGGGGTATATCTATGGTAAACATGGGCGCAAGGCTAAATAAAACACAATCTAGAAGATAATTTTTTCAAAATGTGCAAAAAATATACGAAAAATGGAAAGTTTCAAGGTACACTCTTTTCATGGTACACTACTATTCCCTGATAATTAATTTTAGTCAACAAAAATAATAGCAAAAACTATTAGTGGTTTTAATTAATACATATTCTATTTTTAAACTGAAAGAAATTTAAACAAAATTTATAATTTTTTTTTTTCAAAACAAATTTGTTCATATTCTTAAATATCTTGAAATTTTTTTTTTTTTAATTACTTACCTGTTATTAAAAACTGTTAAAAAAAGTTTTATTATTTAAATTTAAGACATTAAAAAGTAAAATTTTGTATGGAAAGCCTAAAAATATGCTTTATATACTTACATACGCCTCCTAAAAGTATGCTTTACTTGTTACAGCATTTTTATGTATATCTACTATTAACAACTGTTTTGTTAAGATTTAGTTTATATAATTTTTTTTTGTTACACAATATTCAAGAAGTTTAATGCTTAAATTATTTGAAACATCTTCAAATAGGCTTCACAATTTATGGATTTTCTTTATTAAATGGCGGATTTAACCACAAATTGACAAGTAAATAAATTATACAAGACGGTAAAAAGTGTGACAGGCGAATGAAAAAAAAATTATAAAAGAAAAGTGAAAATCAAAAATATATTGCATAAGTTACAAATTATAGCACTGCTTTACACTTAAGCTGCCTACAGTAAGGAGTTTTCTTCTTTTAAACATCATGACATACTTTTAGGGTTGCACAAATAAATTATCTTTTAAAAATTTGTTCGAATCGTTTAACAAAAAAGGTAATAAAATTCTCACAGAAATGTGAAATATCGACATTTAATGGAATGTTGGAAATATAACTAACTCCATTTACCGATAAAGGCCAAATAATCTAACAAAGGTAAGGGTCTATCGTTGATTCGTATCAAAATTGTATAAATAATACGCTGATAGAATTTTCTGCTTAGTGTCAATGAATCCGGTCATTAATACAATGACTTTTTTCATAAAAAAGTTTCCAAAGACATTTTTTACAGAATCAATGAAAAGATTTTCATAAAATCAATTTTAATGAAAGGCGATATTTTATCGCAAAATTGTTGTCATCGATGAGGCTAATTTTTGGTTTTGAATAAATAAATCAACAAGAGGCCCTACAGACTTCATTACATAAAGAAAAATGCACCGTTTGGTGCGGTTTTCACCCTGGTCGCATCATCGAACTTTATTTCTTCATAAATGAATTTGGTAATAAGTTGATTGCAAGAAATGTACCTGTCAGTTGGCCTCTAAGGTCGTGCAATCTGACACCTCTCGATTATTTCCTGTGGGGCCACGTGAAGTCACTGGTTTATGCTGATAAACCAGTAACAATCGACGCCTTGGAGGCACACATTGTTATTCGCGATTTGCGCGAGTAATACTCGAAAAAGTGGCTGTAAATTAGACGTCCCGAATGCGCTTTGTTAAGAACAGCCGCGGTGTTCATATGTCCAAAATCATTTTCAAATGTTAACGCCATGTATTGATATGTCGAATAAAAAAATGTTATGAATAAAATTTAATTTTTTTTGTATTATTTTTAAAATTTGAAGTTCTATCGGGCTTAAAAAAAAAACACCCTTTATATAAAATTTTTTTAAAAACCTAATAAACTCTCCAATACCTTCAGCATATCAACTATGTTATAAACGACTAAACGTTAAAAAAATGGATTAGTTGTGCACGAGAGTCACAAAGCTCAACTTTGCATTCATTTAAATATCTGTTGACTTTTTACAAAAGCACTTAAGTCGACTTAAGAAAATTGCTGAATAATTTTGTAGTCAATAAACATTTTACATCAAAACATTATGCACAAAAAGATATGAGACCGCCTGAAATCAGGTTTCTGTTTGACAAAAGAATTTATTTCATCTGCCATATTGGTCGTTTTACTTCAACGAGTATTTTTTGGTAGAAAATAGGAAAAAAAAAAATCAAAAAATTACACTAAAAATTGTATTGGTAAAAATTTTAAAAATATTTTTTAATTTAATGAATCTCTTCAATGAAATTATGAAAAAATCATACAAAATTTTAATGAAAAATGTATTAACATGAATGAATTTTCCATTAACTTAATGAATCCATTTCAATGAAATCTGTTCCGTAATACTAGAGGAAAATTCTATCACTTTATACTGATTCATAAAGTTATATTTAGTGGTTTAATTAATAATTTTCATTAAATAATGAACATTCATTAATTAAATGATATGTTCATCAAATATTTTTGGTTGATCCTTAAAATATGCAATAATTTTTACATAATTTTTTTTTTTTACTCCAAACATTTAGTTCCATCAGAAAAAAAATTATTTTAATACAAAAGTCAAAGTGGTTAATTGATAACTCTGTACTGTTTACTTGTTGGTGGTTTGGGGTTGAGATGTAAAGAACGGAAAGATGTAAAGAACGGAAAAATAAAGTAAATATATATGAACAAAGTATAAAATCTAAAGGATATTTCCAAAGGATATTTTTGGATCTATCAGTATCTGAAATTTGATATTTTTGGAATTCTAAATTTTAAGATACAATTGAATCTAACTTAATCCAGTAATATATTTGAGGGATCTAATCGGATAATACTGGAGACCGCAATTTTAAGATAAACTTGGATAAGAATAAATATCGATCTATATCAAATGAGATTTGTTTTGTATTTTAGACAAAACTTTTTTTGATTGGGCCATCTAAATTAAGCCAAAGAAATTTGAAAAAAAATTAAAAACTTTTATTTGCCAAATTAAAGAAAATTTTTAAAGGAAAAAGTTCTATAAATCCAAATAATTCCAGTGTGAATAAAATCTTTTGCATATAAATATTTGGGTTGGCAAAATCTTGGAATTGAAGATAACTCTTTTAAAGTTCTTACTTTCGCAAGCACTTACAGAATCATATTGGAAATAATTTTGCCACATCCATTTTTTATATTTATTTTCATGATTTTCATTCAAACCTTCATTTTTATAATACCAGATTAATAGTACAAATTATTAGCTTAAGGGTCACTTTTAAGACGTTGAATGTAAAAATTAAGAAGAGAATTCCAAACTTTAGTAGCTTTAGAAATAAGCCACGATGGGCTTAAAAAATTGTTGTGAATTTAGGCCTTTATCAAGAAATCGACTCATGTAAAATCGGAGAAAAAAACTGATTTTGTTTATATTTTTTTCCTTAAGAAGTCTGATAAATATCAAATAAAGGACATAACCAACATATTTTATTATATTGAGGTTTTAATATAGAAAATTATTTTTATTTTTACTTTTAAGAAATAATTTGTAAACTGAATAATTTGTTTTAAGTAGTGATTTATCTGTGTTCGTGAAGAGAAAGCATAATAGAAAATTAAGAAAGAAGTTTTATGTTTCATAAATAATTTTTTTAATAAAATCGGTTTCACACACAGAGAAATAAAATGCCCAGCAGAGTACCAAGCCGACCCTAAACAATGAGCGGCAGCGGCGCGGACTTTTTGGTTTGGCGGCGGCGGCGTTTATAAGTTTATAAGTTTATAACGGCGGCGGCTGAACTGTCGGCTTAAATAGGTTTCTTTAAGGAAGGAAATTTATTATTTGAACATAAAAATAGGAACAGTTTTTTATTAAAAAATCATCAATTAAAACTCCGAAATTTTAAATTATAAAAACTATTTAAAAGTAAGAAAAATTAAATAATATTAAAATTTCAAAATTTTAAAAATATTTTGTAGTTTTTGAATTTTAAAAAATTTAATTTTTAAAAATATGAAGAAGCTAATTTGCTCTTTACAAATTTTCTTGCAAAATTTATCATTTCATAAAAATGAATGACTTTGCTTCACAATATTTATAAAACGTCTTATATCAGCTAACAAGGAAACTACACAGTGGTGAATCCTCAGATTCGAATAAAACTTGGAGAGAATCAAAAAATATTGAACACATTTTTTTAGGTGCGCAATCTCATGTTTAGGCGGTAAAAAGTGGGGTCAGAAACGACCCAATTTTAAGATTTTTTAAGATATTTCTTTTATAAGTTGGTGTCAAATGAAAGGTTTTTGGAAGGTGCATCCACATGTCTGTAAATATCCTAATATTTTTGTTATTAAAAAAACAATGTAACTCGATTGCAATGTGCTTTTTTTTCTCATTGAAAAAATCTAACGGCACTTGTTATGGTTTTTCTAGAAATTTTGCATGCTTGCAAAAAAAAATTCTATATTATTTCTATGGTTCCAAAAAAAAAACTTTAAAATACAAGCGTGTATTAAAAATCATTGCCACATAGTACAACTTTTTCCCGGTGCAGACGATTAAATCGGCGGCGTCTCATAAGCCGACTCATATTTTAAGCCGATATGAGTCGGCGGCGACGCAAAACTTGAAAAATTTAACCGGCGGCGGCGCGCCGCCGACTTGCGCCGGTTCGGCTTGGGACTCTGATGCCCACCAATAGAAAAGTGTATTTTAATGATAACAACTTATAAACGATATTTACATTAGATTTTAGGTGTTGCAACTAAAATTCAGTTAAATTAACCGAACTTTTTGGTGAACACTAATGTTAAGTTGTGTGTTAAGTTGGCAAATAGCAAAATTTTTCTCTGTGTGCAGCAATCCCGTAGCCACTTAAAAAAGTTTGAAAAAAATTCTTAAAATCTTTTGGGCCACTACCTTTGATATCTATTAATCTAACAAAAGGGAAACGAACTAATAGATATTATGGTGTTCTATTTCATTATTTCATGCTATGCCTTAAAGTCTTCAGTAGAATTACAAAATCGTCATTTCTTTTATTTAAAGATCAAAATAATTTGTATTTATTATTTTTTATTTTAGCTTTTACGTAAATTTTTTTTCTAATCGATTTTGATACTTTTTGCTACTTAAGCGTACTCTTTACAAAAAGAAATTGTCGATTAAAAAAACCGTTAATTATGTTTCATATCGAAATACATCAACTTTTTGGTTAAAAAATTTCAAGTTTGAAAAATACAGCCTTAAACGTTGGCAGTGCCAAATATTACATTTGTGCGTCAAAATATTTCTGTTGGATTTGAGCTTAGTACAATAAATGTTGTATTTCTAAAGGCTTTAAAATGTTTGCATGATATCAAAAAAATATTAAATTAAAAATACATAAAAAAATACATCAATGAAAATCCATCATAAAATATTATGCAAAATATTTTTTTATAGCTTTTGAATTCATACATGCAAAATTAATATATTGCCCAATCAAATTCTAAACTGACTCAAAGCATATTATATAGCCGAAGCTTAAATTCAAAACGACTTAAGGAAATTCAGTCAGTAATTTAGTTCATAAGTAGGCTTCTTTGTATAAAATAAAAGCAAAGTATATGATGTAGTTAGAAGATACGTGCGTCATTATTTAAATTTTCTTTATCTTTGAAATTAACGGTGGTGGAGGGAGGTGGTAGGAGATTAGATTTTCCGTAGAAACAAAATTACATATGATCAAATTTGTGATACGTATAAGTTGTGGAAGTAAAATATTTGTCATATAAAGAAACTCATTGTTATTCGTCTTAATAAATAAATGTATAAATGGATGGAAAAAAAATATAAAAATTGTGACGAATTAAACTAGCCTTAGCAAATTGTCAGACATCTAATATGTAATCTAAAGAAATCTATAGACATTTATAAAGACAGAAAAAAATATGACAATAAGAGCTATGAGACTTTATGATTGAATATTTAATTGTATTAAATCATCATTTAGTACACAAACATTCATGATTTTCGGGATAATATTATGGACAAACATATTCATGATTTTCGGGATATTATTATTGACAAATACTATAAAAGTTTAAAAGAATAATAAAAGTATCGAAAACTTTAGAAATTGCAATAAAAGAACTTAGATTTGATAATTTATTAGAAAGTGTTGCATATTTTAAGGCGGAATAGCCATTAGTAATGTAATTTTAAGTTAAACTGACAAAAACTAATAACTCGTGTAAAAACGTTTACATATAACCATGCATTATTTTATATAAATATATATATTTTTCTTGCTGCATGCTACTATATATAAATACATATGTTTATGTATGTTTATATATACAATTTTTTCCTATACATTTTTTAATACAATGCCACATATAATTACATCTTATTAGATATCGACCAATATATGTATAATCGTATATGACATATACAATTATATGGTTAATCTAATTATGTATGAATACATGTTTAATTACATATAACATAAGTCAAAATTATATACAATAACATATAGTGTAATATTTAAGAAGAAGGTATTTAATTTTTGATATACAGATCTTTTGACCTATTCATAGTTATGTATATGTAAAGATATATCGTTCCATACCAAAACAAATGTAGATTTTCTTTTATGTAAAACTATGTATTGCCGCATTTAAAGTCTGATGGCTGTATATTAGTATGTCCCGAATTTGAAAAAATTGCGAATTTCATCACGTACTCAAACGATAGGTATTATTGAGCTGTTTATACACGCTGAAATATAAATGCTGGTAATATACTTTTGTTTGGAAAACATTTCCGTTTTCCATGTTTCAAATATAACATGTTTGTTTGCAAATATAATTATGTTTGCCTGTAAGCATATATATTTTTGGAATTAGTTAAAAGCGCTTAAAGGCAACCATATATATGTTTGGCTGCAAAAAATATATATATATATATATGTATGCGTAGCGCATACTTTAGGGACATGGCCAAAATTGTACCCGAAATATGCGGTGTATCGAAAAAATTGTCCTCATCTTAAACGCTAGATGTATGAAAAGGCGCGAAAACTTTGGGGACAGTCCCCAAAGTAAGCAAATGTCCCTAAACTACGCGGGGGAATGAATAAATGTCTCTAGAGTATGCGGTGTACATACATATATATATATATATATATATATATATATATATATATATATATGTATGCACAGCGCATACTTTAGGGACATGCCCAAAATTGTCGCTGGAATATGCGGTGTATAGAAAAAATTGTCCTCATCTTAAACGCTAGATGTGTGAAAAGGCGCGAAAACTTTGGGGACAGTCCCCAAAGTAAGCAAATGTCCCTAAACTATGCGGGGGAACGAATAAATGTCTCTATACTATGCGCTGTGCATACATATATATATATATATATATATATATATATATATATATATATATATATATATATATATATATATATATATATATATATATATATATGTATGTACACCGCATACTCTAGAGACATTTATTCATTCCCCCGCGTAGTTTAGGGACATTTGCTTACTTTGGGGACTGTCCCCAAAATTATATATATATATATATATATATATATATGTATGTACACCGCATACTCTAGAGACATTTATTCATTCCCCCGCGTAGTTTAGGGACATTTGCTTACTTTGGGGACTGTCCCCAAAATTTTCGCGCCTTTTCATACATCTAGCGTTTAAGATGAGGACAATTTTTTCTATACACCGCATATTCCGGCGACAATTTTGGCAATGTCCCTAAAGTATGCGCTACGCATACATATATATATATATATTTATATATATACATGTTTATTATAAGTATGTAAATTGCAAATATATCTTTGTTTAAATCAGAAAATTTGAATCATTGCAAACATATAAATAAAACTACCTGCAAACATGTTCGTACTACCCGCGATTTTCGTAGTGTATTTTTAAAATTATTGTAACGAGAAGAGTTTAAAAATCAAAAAAAAAAAAAAACGAGTAGCGTATTCTCACTATTTTTTTTTTTTTTGTTATTTTTTCCCATAACCAACTGCATAATACTCACCGTTTGAGCACTATTACATAAAATTGTACACATCCGGGACAACCTAATGTGCATTAAAACTTAAAAAAGATTTATGCCGTAACTTTTTTTAAAAACCGCAAAAAAAAATATGTTTCTTAAAGTTTTTTTTTATGGACTTAACGGATATGATAGGATGATCATATATTTTTATGTAATTGTGTATATTTTCATACAATCATACACAAAAAAGTAACATTTAGTGTAATTTTGCCAGACTAAAACTCGGATCTAATTATATTTACATGTATCAGTTCACATAAAATCTTATGCAATTATATCAGGTCAAAATACGGATACAATAATATCTGGTTTTTAGATAATTATATATATTTGTTTCAGTTTAGATATAAACTGATACAATGAGATATAAAAATTATACAATCTAATACAATTCTATCGAGCAATAATTGGTATAAAATTGTACTGGGCTTTTATTTAAGTACTATACGATATTTATATTTAAAATAATATATAAACCATATTAAATTATATTAGATTGCATGAGGACAAAACTCGGACAAAACACTATTAAATCACTTATAAAGGGTGTCCCAAGAAGAACGCAATTTTTAAATATGGCAACATTCGAAGTGTCATTGTTTGACATTTGAACAATTGTTATTGTTTGCTAGTAGAAGGTACGAGGTTAGTAAAAATGGAGCCAGCTAACCATGGACAGCGAAGGGAGTTCGTTAATTGGGTATTGGAGAGACAACATGAAAATGCTGATTTTGCCGATAAAATCATCTTCAGTGACGAGGCCCATTTTCATCTTGATGGCTTCGTCAATAGGCAGAATTGTCGCATTTGGGGTGAGGAAAATCCTCGAGTGATTCACGAGAAGTAAATGCATCCTCAACGTGTCACTGTGTGGTGTGGTTTTTGGGCTGGAGGAATCATTGGACCTTTTTTATGAAAATGAGGCAGGTCAAGCGCAAACAGTCAATGGTGTTCGGTATCGTGAAATGATAATAAGTTTTTTCTTGCCTAGAATTGAAGAAATGAATGTGGAGGGCATGTGGTTCCAACAAGACGGCGCCACATGTCATACAGCCTGAGAAACAATTCAATTGCTGCATCAGTCATTTCCCGGTCGTGTTATTTCGCGTTTTGGAGATCAGAATTGGCCGCCTAGATCATGCGATTTAACACCACTAGATTTTTTTCTTTGAGGTTTTTTGAAGTCGATGGTTTACGCGAATATGCCGACGACGAATCAAGCCTTAAAAGAGGAAATTGGACGCTGCATTAATGAAATACCGCAGCATTCATGCAAAACGGTCATTGAAAATTTCATTAAAAGATCGCGTGCATGCCAGCAAAGCCGCGGCGGACATCTGCACGATATATTGTTCTATACATAACCTCATTCTGTCTACTTTACGATATAATAAAGTTTCACGATTTTTTTTTAAATATCTGTGTTTTATTTAAAATTTAAAAATTGCGCTCTTCTTGGGACACCCTTTAATTGTATCAAAAATAAATCAAAGGAAATTTTATATAATTAAGTATGTGGTCATTTTAAATTAGATAAAACTCTATAAAGCTTCATATTAGTTTTTTTTTTTTACTCCAAAAATTCATTATAAAATTAAAAACTTATTGCATACTTATAGGCTGTAATTACTTAAATATGTATAGCATATCTTTAAGATGTGGAGTAACACAAAATTGTTTGCATATTTTTAAGCTTCAAACTTTTAAATGTCTTTAAAAAATATAATGAACAAATTTATTGATTTTCAAAACTCTCTTATAACCCAAAACCCCTTAAAAAACAACTCATTAACACTTCTATATTTAACTTAAAAACTAAATATTTCTAAAGTTAAAAAGTAATTTTGGAAAATGTTCAAACTTACCTAATAACATAGTTAACACAAACCACACTTTGAGGTTTAAGTTTGTCATAAACAATAGTTGCCTGGGTAACAATCCAACAGTAACCGCCATATTTACCCAAAAAACGATAACGACAAGTTTCACCCTGGCCTTTTGTTAAAACTGCAAAAAGACATTACAAATAAGAAAAGGGAATTCTTAAAATTTCATTACAAATTATATAAATTTTTTATGGTTAATTTCAACATAAATGCTTTAATTTTAATTATTAAAAAAAATCGCATTAAATCTACAAATTTAATTAAAATACTAAATCGTTGTACAAAATTATACCAGCCACTCATTAAAACTACATGATTTTAAACATTTAGTCATTAGTGGCAACGTTTTTGAATATTTTACTAGTGAAATTGTTCAAAACCAGCGTAAAGCATGTTAAATCTTTAACATTTGCTTAAGTAATTTTCTGTATCTGTATGTGAGTGTCATTGTGTGCGTGTCATTGAAGGAAAATCTTTATTCCTTTTTGGCAGGGTATTTTTGTAATACAAATTATTTCCTATAAGAAAAACTAATTACGTAAAATTTAGTGCATAATTACCGATAAAAAATTTTACATGAGGTAAAACAATGGGAAGTTTAATAAATGTGGTTGAAATTACTGACACAGGTGATGAAGAAATAAAGTTGTAATATTTCATATTTTGTGGTTTAATTTAAAGAATATTTTTATATTTATTAGTTTTTATTATTACAAAAATTAATATGGCATACCTCAAATATTGGGCTTATAATTAAGAAATGCCGCATTATATTAAGCGTAGGCAAAAAAAAAAATGTAAAAATAATTTTAAATTACGTCCGAAATCGATACTGTCACTTAATCCAACATCTTTAACCCTCTAACTGGCAAACGATGCTTTGCAACGAAATTCATACCATGTGCTCCAATCGAAAAACAAAAAATAAGTTCTTCAACAAAATTGTTTATCGTTGCATAATTTAGGCGAAATGAGCCACCAACTAAAGCATATAAAAGAGAAGTTTTGAACAAAAATTATTTCTCTTACCAAGATATAACCACACTCCAAAAACTACTTTTTTTCTGCTCCTGTTTCAGAAGATATCACGATTTTCGTTTTTTGGAAAAGGCGAAATTAGGCGAAAAAGTATCGAAACTTCAATTTATATTGTTCAAACTTTAACGCCTTCTGCCAAATTTCATAAAAAATCCGTCTATTAGTTTATAAGTTAAAATGATGTCCTTTAGAGGAATCATGATAAAATCCTGTGAGTCCTTGGACCAAAGTAAGGACTTCTTATTAAAGATAAAGCTTCAATCTTACTTATATTTTATTATAAAGAGTTTTTAGAGAACTTAAATTGGTTTTTTAGATCTTTGAAAACTATGTTTTTTCAAAAATAATTATTTTTTGAAGTTTTACGAAATTTTGATTCTGAAGCTTTCTCGCTTCCAACACGCGAAACATTTCTTTGCATTTCTGGTAAATTTTTACCAGCTAACGGGTAAGGCTCCCTCAGTTAGAGGGTTAATGGCCCATAAAATATCACTAACGAAATAACCTAAAATATTTTATATCTATTACAAGTCGAGAAAAAACCAAATCAAGCATTATTTCCAAGTGCACAGTTTGAATTACCAAAATACTGTTTCCCCTAAACATTTCACGTCCAAATTTTAATAGTTGGAGATTTTTAGACCAAACATTGTACAAACATTAATATAAGCTGGGTGAATGGGATCCCGCCAAACGGCGAGTAATTTTGGAGGTCATAAGGCCCATTGCAATTCTCTTGTTCTCGCAAACATAGATAACCAGGTAAAAGAGTTGTGCTGACAACCGAATTTATTGTCAATCGAATGGTTCAGCTGTGGTAATCGATTGTTACAGCTCAATGATTTTTGCATTAGATCTATGAAATGTCACTGGAGCTCGTCCATTGAAACTTTTCACTAATTTAATGCAGTTTTTCATAAAATTTAATGAAAAATTTCTTGTCATTTATTAAAAAGTTCATACGAACAATGAAAATTTCATTAAAAATAGTTTCATTAAAACGATGATGATTTTTCATAAAGTTTAAGAAATTTTTCACTGACATTGTGAAGAAATTTTCATCAGTTTTAAGAAAAATGTCATTAAAACTCGTCCAAGAAATTCTGTTTGTGTACTCAATAAAAGAGGCAACTAAAATTCTGATGTTTCAATTAAATTACAATTTCCCCAAATAATTTTTAGTTGTCAGTATCGAAAAATTCGGATTCCACAACCGAACCATTTGATTTGGCAACAAATTCGATTGTCTTCACGAATCTGTTCTCTTTGAGCACATGAATAAAAAAAAACTACTATCCGAAGAAACCTAAAACCATCCAGGTCCTCTCAAAAAGTCCGCGATACCGAGACAGAGACACATCCCGCGCACTAACCAAGTAATTAAAGAATTTGCATCATAGATATCTGAGACTACACTCCTACAGTTACGGACATTCGTAAATTCCTCGTCCCCACAGTCCCTGTAGTAATCCGGACTGGAGTGATCCCACAATTCGGCATATCGAGCAGTTTTCGTTCTTCTTGGATCAGGCAATAGGATCTGTGATATCTACATTTAGCTAAGGCCGTCCATCCCGCCCTTGTCACTCTTCCGATATGTTCTTCATTACATCGAAGATCCATCAAAAGAACCAGGACATTTGTTTGTACCGAACTCCAAACTGATTCAGAGCCTTTCTTCGCCCAATCATCAATCAATTCATTCCCCATGACCCCTACCCAATCTTGGAACCATCCATCCTCTACTCGGTAGTCATTTTCTAGGAAGTTTAGAATCCACAAATTAACAGCTAAGAACTTTTCATCCTTGAAAAGTTTAAAAGTGGCAGATCATAATTTTCCAAAGCGAATAAAACAATTTCGGTTTAATCATATTTTTGGATTGCATTTTCTGATATATAAAATAAAATTTCGCCCAGCTAAATAAAATTCCTATGACTTTTTTTTTGTAGTTTTGTTTTAAACATTTTTTGTTAAATCAAGATTTTCAAAGTTTTTCGCAAAACATTAGAAACAAATGTTTTGTGTGATAAATAAAAGTTTTTCGTTCAAAAAAATAAGAAAAGAAAAAGAAGTAAACGATGTAATAACTTTAGTTGAGTAAAAAATATTAAAAGTATTTTTAGCACAACACATGTCTCACTGTACAAAAATTTTATTATAATATTCTTTTAAACGAAAATAATGATGTCGCTAAACCTCAGCGTCATATGGTAGTGAAGTAAATTATTTTTAAATTTAAAAATACTATTACAAAAGTTTGAAGAAAACTAAAGACAAACTTAATATGAAATGAAAATGTTAAATTTAAAGTTAAAATCAAAATAGTATTTAAGATTTAAAAATATATAATTTTTATTATAAACGACAAACTCTCATGATACAGAAAGTGTTTTTATCTTTTTCTTGTTAACAAATATATTAATAACCCAGGTGAAAATGATAATATATAGTAATATATGAACATGCACGATTGCATGTATGAGCATATATTGTTTCATATATCAGCATGTATGATGATGTATGCCATGTATGGTAGCATATATGGGTTCATACCCATAAATCCACTTTCATATTAGAGTTACCACAAAATTGCATTTATACAAGGTGGCGCAAAAATAACCTTCCGATGTTTTTTGGCTGTAAGTTAAAAAAAAAATGAAAAACTTTGATTCTTCTTGTGGATTATTTTTATTTGGTATTTTAATTTTTTTTACATCAAGTCGAGAATATGATGTCATGTAAATGGCCGCCGCCACAGTTGATTGTCATTTGAGCCCTTTTTATGGCATTTTCCATCACTTTGGCCAAAACTTCCGGCGATAGGTCCTCACATTCTTGACGGATATTGTCTTTAAGAGCTGCAAGAGTCTGAGGCTTGTTGACATAATCCCGCGACTTCAAAAAGCCCCACAAAAAGAAGTCTGGAGCGGTCAAATCAGGCGATCTTGCTGGCCAGTGCAAATCGCCAAAACGGGAGGTTAGGCGCCCAGGAAATGCATCCTTCAGCATATCGGTTGTGGCACGTGCAGTGTGTGCCGTTGCACCGTCCTGTTGGAACCACATGTTTTCCAATCCCAATTCATCAAGTTGCGGCAAAAAGAACTCGTTGATCATTGCTCTGTAGCGCTCACCATTCACAGTAACCGTTTGGCCCGCGACGTCTTCGAAGAAAAAAGGTCCGATGACTCCTCCAGCACACCATACAGTGACTTTGAGCGGGTGTAATGGCTCTTCGTGGGTTACACGCTGATTTTCAGTGCCCCAGAAGCGTAAATTTTGCTTATTTACGTACCCGCTAAGATGGAAATGGGCCTCATCACTCATGATTATTTTTGATGAAAAATCATCTTCCTCTTGGTGGTGATTAAGGATGGCTTGAGCGTATGTTACACGCGATTGGCGGTCAGCAGCTAACAGCTGATGCACCGTCTGGACTTTGTACGGAAACATCTTCAAATCTTGTACCAAAATTCGCTGTAAAGACCGTCGACTGATACCCATTTGCGTGGCACGTCGTCTGGTCGATGTCGACAGCGCTTCCATGACATCCTCGGCTACAGCAGAACGGCTACTCCGGGGTCTGCCACGCCTGGCAGCATCTCGTGTTGTCCCAGTCTCTTCGAGGCGAGCGGCTAAACGTCGCAGTGTTTCACCAGTAGGCGTTGGACGGCCAGGAAATCTGCGACGAAATTCACGTTGTGCAAAAGTCACCGACCGATTATTGGTCAAATAAATAGTCACCAATATTCCGCGTTCTGGAGCAGTGTAGCGTAACATTGTTTATTAACGTGTATTTCGCATGTGTTTACTACACAAATGTCAAAACAGAACTGACATTAGGGGCCAATCGCAAAATTTATAGCATTTTCTGATAGGAGGATTACTTTTGCGCCACCTTGTATATGTTCCAGAGCACCGTGTAAAATGCATCTAATTTGCAAAAATCTAAATTATTTACATACAAAGATGATGTACTTGGCAAAAGAAAAAATTTGATACCCATATTGCCCTATTTAAAACGAAGAGTTACCAACCCATTGCATTTTTGTCAAAACGCGAACTAGCAAGAATTTCAAAAAAAAGCTGAGACCCGTATTTAATTAAATCGACTAAAGATTAAAATATGTTAATTTAGCATTTTTATTACAAACAACCCCGAACAAAAAATTCAAAAACCGTTTTTTTTTTCAGAATATCCTTAAAAAAAAGGACATGGATGATCGTCCTTGGACAAATTGTATATACAGTTGGACGCGCCTTAAAAAACCCTTTCTTATGATACCCATATTGTATATGTTGGTAAGGAAACAGATTCTCAAATTAATAAAACATGCAAAAATAGACCCATTTTCAAAATGGTCCAGCTAACGAGAGGTGAAAGCTGGAGCCGAAATATTTAAAATGTCATCTTAAAAAAGTCCAAGGTTCATTTTTAGGAGGGTACATCGAGC
The DNA here is from genome assembly GCA_021234595.1 of Delia radicum. Classification (NCBI taxonomy): domain Eukaryota; kingdom Metazoa; phylum Arthropoda; class Insecta; order Diptera; family Anthomyiidae; genus Delia; species Delia radicum. The sequence goes on from CM037851.1 coordinate 254,612,774, forward strand.
ACTTTTTTTGGTGAGTCGCTCTAATGTATATGACTTTAAATATATGGTCATGTATGAGCCATATAGGGTCATATACCCTCAATTTTATGTTCATGTATGAGCCATATATTGCCGTATACCGCCAATTTTTGGATACGAACATATATGATACTTCATACATGATATGATATATGATCGTTTTTACATGGGAATATAATTTTTTCTACTTTTGGTTAAAAGCTTTGAATATTTATTTCTATTATTATTTTTGTTGGTCTGACTTTATTTATATTTATTGTTGTACTATAAATTTCCTTTATAAAGGTTGTAAACGAAATTTTTTTTACAAATTCAAATGCTAATTATAGAAAGACTAAAAGCAATATAAATAAAGTTGACATATCAAATTAAAGAGAATTGCAGCAACTCTCAATGTTTACCAAATATTAAGTAATTTGAACTAAATATTAAGAAATTAGGGAATGATTTGGCTCCAAAGAATATCTAACTCAAATCAAGTATACAGTTTTCTTAAAAACAAGTAAAAACCATTTACTTTCATTAAGTAAATTTTGTATTAAAATTTTAGTAAATTTTGTCTTAAATTTTATGACACTTTACCAAAATTTAGTATATTTTTGATTTAAATTAAGTATTAATGTTCACTGAATCTAGTAAAAAATATCTGAAAATCAAGTTATTTTTTCTTAAATTTTAAGACGCTTGAACTTGTCCTACACTCAAAAAAATAAGTTAGTACAAAAGTTAATAAAACGTCTTGTAAATCAGGTATACTATTTTTTAGCAAATTTTTTTTGCTAAAATCGTGTTTTCAGCTAAAATTTTTGTTATACTTATTCAGCACTTAACTGTTTTATACTAATGTTTTACTAATATACTAATGTTTTATTAATTAATTTTGCTAAAAAACAATTGTGCTGATAAGCACATTAATAGCGTGGACGACAACCAGATTGAAAGATATACGCAGAATAAAGCAGAAGAGAAGAGGAAAATGATACTAAAAAGTACAACTCTAATAAGACATATAAAAAAATCAACCATGGAAGACTTTTGTATCTCTTTTTCATACATAAAACAAAATTGAGGATTAAAACAACTTAAATATTGCGTTGTCATCGGCTTGTGAAAATAATTGTCTTTTAATTAAATAAAAGACAAAATAAAATATTTAAATTTAATATGTATTTCTAAACTAAAGGTTTTTAGATAAATAATCTAGTGTGGTCAAATTGCAAACAAACATATACAGACATGTAGACAGAGTAAAGCGAAAGACAAAGACACACATCTTAGGTAGATTTTTATGGTTCCTTTTTCTTATTGCAAAAAAAGGGTTGTTTTTTTCATTTCGTTTGTTTTTGTTTATTTTTTCGTTTCGTTCCTATAATTATCTTCGGCAGTTGCGTCCTTTAAAAGAAAGCATCATTTAGACAACCATTGATGTAAGTAGTTGAAAGAAAATTTTTATTATGTTATATATATTTATATCTATATATTTTCAGATATTAAATTAATTCATGTCGTCAATGTGGGAAAATGAAAATTTTTATATTTCGTAATTATTGTAAATTATTTTTAAATGAATCACAAAAATATGTTTTATGATTTTCAGCAAATAAAATAATTAAATTACAATTTTTCTACAAATTTTTTGCGTTTTTTTTTCAGTCTACTAAAATTCAGCAAAAAGTTTATTCATTTTTAGCAAGGCATTTTTATTTCTAATCCACTAAGTGTTAGCAAAACTTTAGCTGAATCTACTAATTTTGTTGCTAAAAATCAACTCGCTGATTTTCAGCAAAAGATTTTGCTGACATCAGCATTTTTTTTGCAAGCACCCTCCTGACTAAAATTTTGCTGACTTTACAAACTTTTTTTTTTTTTGAGTTTAAAGCAAAATTAACTTATTTTTAGTTCATAAGTTATACTCATATTAGATAGTTATAATACAAAAAAAACAAAAAAAAATGTTATTTGCCTGTTCAATTTTTTTATATTATATTATTTATTAATTGGTAATTCTCAAAAGGTACGTACTTTCAAAAATATAAGTGTTTAGGTTTGCCACCTATTAGTTAAGTAATCAATTTCATTTATCTCTAAAGAAAATATTAACGAAAATAATCTTTTAATTATTTGAATGTGAAATTTATTACTTAAGTTTTACTTGACAACACTAAAACACTTATATAATATGAATTATAAACCAAATAGGAATTCCAAATGTTTAAAAATTTAATATTTTTAAAGAAAATATTTAAGAAGTTATAAACTTAATTTTAAGAAGATAAAATTGTTGCGTATTTGGTTTTAGTTTTTTCATACAATTTTAAATTTAATTAATTCTGAAAATTTAAGACTTTTTACATTAAAGAAATGCATTTTCTACCATTTCTTCTACCATTCAAGGGAGGAAAATTAAAGAAAATGGCTTATTATTTTTAAGTTCATGAAAAATTAATATGAACTAAAATCTAATAAATTTGCTTTATTGGTAAGAAATTTTATTTATTAAAAATGTTTTAATTTTTATATTAAAACTACAAAAATTGCTTTTTCGGACTTTCTATATTTTCATATAAATAAAATATAAAATTCCAATTTAAACCAATTAAGAATAAATTTTACCAGACAACTATGAGGTAAACTGATTAGTTACTATTTATGATATATATTTAGTGTTTTATTCTTTTTTTCATATACATTTGTCTGTTCGTGTCTGATGTGATTGAAAGTTGTCTTGAAACTCCGTAATGTATTAATTGTGTTTGTTGGAAAATCATTTTTACAGCCATACCTAAACAAGAGCGGCAAGCGGAACGTTTTTTTACCGCCTAGCGTTAACGCTGAAATGTCATCCCTAAACAAGAGCGGCAACGCTACGTCAAATCGATAAAAAAAACAGGGTTATCAAAATAAAAAATATAACAACCCTGATTATTTTGACAATAAAGTACATTACAATATTGGTGTTTCTGATTTATGTTTTGTGTTTTGTATAATAACAAATATATATAAATAATAATATAATATATATACATAAATAACAAATATATTATTTTCTGTCTTATTTTTTTGTTTATATCAGGGACGAGAAATGAGAATTTCGTTTCGGTACCAATAAAATTTTCAAATAGTACTTTTTCGACTCTCAGAGTACTAAAATTATTTTTTATTTTATTTTTCTTAAAATTCATACAAAATGCATTAAAATAACATTAAATGTTATTGAACATAAATTTATGTTTATATGAATTTATAAAAAAATAAAGTTTTACTTTAAAAAAAAGTATATTTTTTAAATTAATGTACAGGAACAAAGAACTCCAAATGAGATCCAAATTAAATTAATCAATACAGCTAAAAAAGAATTTTATAAATTGGTTGATAATAACTTGTTAGATATTTTAAAATTGTAACAACAAGAATTTGTTGCATTTAATAAATCTTTTGTTTGTATTAGATTTGATACTGTTGGAACATGAAGTCTGTTTCTGCCTTTGGTTTTAATCAGATTTTGGTATGGAAAAATTCTCTCAACGTTTGCAGAAGAATGTGGTATGGATAAAATACCTGCAGCAATTCTTAAAATATCGGGAAACAAATATTTGTTTAACTCATTTTTAATTTTAGATACTTTCGAACAGAAACTACATATATTTTCCTTTCTAGAAAGTTTTAGTTCTTGCCAATGTGCCAACGCTCTGTATTGGATATTAATGGCGTCAAAATTATTTTCTTCGTTTGGAAAATTTTTTATCCAAAATTTCACGATACTATTGGTTCTTCCGCAAACAACGTTTTCAGGTAAAAGCTTACTGAACCAATTTAAAATTTCATTATCAAAATTTACTTTGGTCTTCAAATCCTCACAAAATTTAATATAACATTTTTTTGAATTTTCTTTTATATGATTTACAGTGCCGGATTCAATCTGATTTGTATTTATATACAAATCCACTTCCGTACCACAAAAAACGTCGTTTAGCGGAATATGGTTATCGTTGATATTTAATTGTAACGGTGTGCAATTATCTAATACATCTTTATTTATGAAGTTGCGAGCAATATATTAATAAAATTTATATATTAATAAAAAAATAAAATGAATTAAAAATAGTAGCAAATAAATCGCGGGAGTACTTTGGAACATCGAATAGTATCAAAAAAAGTACTATAGTATCAACTTTGCCATCCCTGGTTTACATTTGTTGTCTTTTGCAACTAACTTCACTATGAAACGCTCTGTCAAAATCGGATTTTCCAATTGCAAAGAGTTGCCGCAGCGTTGCCGCCGCGTTATTTCGGGATGCTACATACAAATTGTATGGGCATGAGAATTTTTGACAGCTAGAAAACGCTTGCCGCTCTTGTTTAGGTATGGTTGTTATGTATTTTCTGGTTTAAATTTTGCACTTTTAAAATTAAAACACTTTCCTTTTAGCACTTCCAAGAGCCGACATTTTAGGTTTTTTTCAAAAACACTAATGTCGATCACACATTTCGATATGATAAATTACGCTAATAAAATGTGAAATAATTATCAAAAAAAAAAATTTGTCACCGATTTCAATTTAAGTAAACCGATTTCAATTACGAAAACCACCGATTCAATAACTTTAATTGCTGATATTCCGCCAATTAGAAATTGATAGCTCTTTAATTGGATTATTTTTAAATAAAATAATAACTCATTTGATTAAATAGTGATCAATATCGTATACCTACCCAAAAAACAAAAAAAAATGTTTTTTAACAGCTTGAATTTTATAACATTGTATATAAAGCGGCATGAAATTCTCATTTAGTTAGCAGATTTATTTAAACTTATGAGAACAAATTCACACATAAATTAGATTTTTTCTTTATTTGGATTATGGCAAATTTTTTTTGGATTTGTTCTTTGCACAAATTAGCCCTTGTGTTGAAATCAGAGTGTTTTTTTGTTTACTCTTCTGAGTACATAAGTACTTTTTGTACCTAAAGATTCAGGCCGAAAAATATTTGACACTACACTGAGAAATATTTGACACTACATTATATCTACGAAATGTCACTGAAACTCGTCTATTGAAACTTTTCATTAAATTAATGCAGTTTTTTATAAAACTCAATAAACAAATTCATATTATTTATTAAAAAATTTCATACGACTAATGAAAAAGTTTCATTCAAAACAGTTTCATTAAAACTATGAAGCTTTTTCATAAAGTTTAAGAAATTTTTCATTTACATTGTAAAGAAACCTTTATCAGTTCAGTGAAAAAATTTCATTAAAACTCGTCCAAGAAATTCTCTGTGTAGAACTAAACCATACCTTTCTAAAGGTATAAGGTACGTTGAATCCAAATCTGGTCTCAGAATCACCCAGGGACATCTGGCGTTCGAACTATATTAACAGGAAGCAAAAGCCTAGTTACTGATAAAAATGTTACGATTTTTTCAACTTCCTCGACTTAAACCCAATATTTGGTAGAAATTTGACCATATTTATTTTTTTCATTTTATCTTCTTTGGACAATATTTGTATGGAAAAAGTTTTACAAATTAAAAAAGTGTTACATTTCTTTAAAGTCTAAAGTTCAACGACTGCAAGAGTATTTACATTTTCATTTCATTTCATAACTTTTATAGAACTTTCACAATTCGCGTTTAAATTTGTAAAATAAAATTCGTTTACACCCTTTAGTAATATGGTTATTCTATTATAAGGATTCTAATTTCTTTTTATATTCTTCTTAAATAGCTTATAGTATTTAGATACTATCCAGTTTCCTTCCTGTCTGACTTTCCCTAACATACAAAATATAAAAAAAATAAATTAATTCGCGTATTAAGGCTATAGCAGCTTTAGTTTATTTAGGATAACGCTCATTTGTATTAGTGAATACTTAATGAAACTAATTTTATGCTTCTGATTTCAAATTAAAGAAATTGTATAACATTTTAATCATTATATGAGTCTAATATCAGCATCAGTGTTTTGTTGCTTATCTATTGGAGAAAATGAAATAGAGTAGAAGGTCGAAATTGCCAACCGTACCAAACAAATAGTACAGGCAAATCACCGCTATTTTTGTAAAACCCATTGTGTTAAAAATTACCAAAGGTACAACTAATATTGTACTAGGAAAACACTATTTTGTTTGAAAATCATTTGTTTTTGCAGGTACCACCCGCAAATTTTTTTTTGAAAATATTGTTTTTACCAATATTACAACCAATTAAATGTGTTTTATTCTACATATTTCTCAAAATTAATTTAATTTAAGCTATTTTTAAAGTACCAAATTTGTTGAATTACCAACGTTATGCCAACGGTGGCAAGTATGCTCAAACTAACGGTTGGCCAGCGGGTAACAGGACAATACTGTCAAGATTGTTTTTCTCACGTTCTGCCAACGCAAAACAGTCACCGACGCTTTGCCAACACTGTGGCGACTGTATTTTTTGTCTGGGTTGTTGTATCTTATGTTCCCAGTGTAGAAACGGTAATGACAATACATTACTTTTTCCAGTACCCGTACCAGTAATGACACCAGATTACTTTCTGCATTACTTTAACACAAATAATGAGAAATTTAACAAATGATAACTAGTTATTTTCCCATTACTTTATTACAAAAAATAATGCGTAACCCATATGTACTTATTTTAATCAATATTTACAATGTAAAGTAATGATCTAAAAAAATTTTTAAAATCTATTTTTAAGACTCATTACTTTTCCAACTCTAGTAAAGACATATATAAGTATTTATTTTTGATTTGTTGTTAGATGAAAAGTAATGACATTTTGTGCAAGCAAGTAATTTATGTTTTTATCTATCAAGCGCATGTCGATATATCTCAAATGGTAGAGCAGTTGATTGGTAATTAGAAGGCCCGCGTTCGAGTCCCGTGTGGGTACAGTACTGAACAACAAAAACAAAAAGTTGAGAAAACCAGGTTTATGGCTAATTTACTAGACCACGTCAAAATCAGCCTATTTATAAAAAAAAATTTAACTCGAAAATAAACATAAAAATAAAATTAATAGTTTTAAGTATGAATTGAAGTAAACACAATTTTCGTACTAAGAATTTTTGATTCATGTGAAAAATAAGTCGCTGATTTTAAAAAATCCTAAAATAGTATTTTTTAATGGAAATTTGCTTAGAAAGGGTATAAAAAAAAACAAAAAGGTCAGCAAAATTTTTGCTGGTATCAGTATTTGAAAAAATTAATTTTTTCCCCATTTTTCGATGGGAATTCATTCGAAAATTCCTAGTCAGAAACTGCCAAAAAATCAAGCACTGGCAAAAAATCAAGCACTGGCATAGCATTCGCTTACCGAAGAATTGTAAATATTTGTTTTACAATAGTTTCAGGGGTTTACAAAAAATAAAACATTGGTAAAGAATTGTCTGAGACCAGTATGCCAACGTTGGCAAAAAGTGTTTCAAAAAAATCCGCTGGTAACTAGAGCATTTATTTAATAAAAATAAGAATGCTTTGTTAAAAAAAAAGTTTGTAGTCAGAACGTGCTGAGTTCGATGCCGGTTTCAGGCATAACTTTTTTTTGGGATGTTTTATACTTTTATTTCTAGAAAATCTCTTTTACGCCCAACTGTGTGTTTTTTTTTTTTTTTGTTTTGCCAATGCTGGCAAAATTTTTTCAGCAAATTTTATGCCAATGCTAGTATATTTGAGTAACCAACGGTTATCATTCAATAAAGTTTGCTTGGGTAGAGCTGCCAACTGCCAATCTGGCGGCCAGGGCTCAAATGCTAGCGGGACCAAAAAATGTATAAATAAACTTTTTTGAAATTTATTTTGGAAAATCTATTTTTATACCACCTATTTAAGTTTTTACCAACATTTTGCCAGCGTTGGCAATTTTGTCTAACCAGTGCTTTTCCGATACTTTTTGTACAGACGGACCTTTTGTTTAATGATGTTAACATTTGGGGATGTGGAAAGCACTGGTTGCCAGCATTTGTACCACCTGTTAAAGTGCCCTGACGGCGGTGGTCCATTAGTATTTTTCTAACTGAGTTATTTAAAAATATAAAAAGAACCACAATGTTATAATTTTGATTGTTATAATAAGGGGAAAATACGAAAAAAAAATTCTCTAAAACAAATTAGCTCATAGTTTTTGAAAATCTGACCGATCGACTCATGAATATTTCAAAAACAAACACAAAGTCGAAAATATGACAAAATTTATTCCGTGTTTATTTAAAACATAAAAAATGAATGGCTGGTTCTCATTGAAAATCTGCTACACGTACATATACAAATAAAAATGCCAGGCTTGCCATATAAAACATTTAAAAACCTCCATATTTTTCCAAAAAATAATTTAAAAATCGTTTAACTAAAAAAATATACAAGTTTGTGATACTTTTTATTAAAAATAAAAATTATGTTTTTTTCGACCTTTAATTGTGCAATGAAAATGAAAATTATTCAAGTTCGAGGCCATACTCAATATTTCTTCTTCTAACAAATAATCTATAGAGTTTTTTGTTTTCAAATTTATTATTTGACCCTTTCAGGAATGTGTTGATAGATCTATTTCGGGATTTTTCTAGGTTCCCATCATCAGAACACGTTTTGAAAGCGGCAACAATCCCATGCCAAACATCAAACATTCATATGAACTAGTTAACTCACTACATGAGAACTAAAAATATACTTTTTTTTTTGTTTTTTAGTTAGTTAGTCTCTTTACAGGAAGAAGAAGAAAACATTTTTATTGAAAAATTTTGCCGCAGTTTCGTCCCCCTCCTGGGACTCGTCAGTGGTTAAGTTATGTGTCAATTGAACAAAGTACTTTATATTGTTAATTTGCTCTATATGAAAAACTTTTTTACTTTTTTGGTGTCGTACTGGCACTCAAACCCACTGCCTTTGCATCAAGCTATGCATCGGAATCTCACCTCTTAACAAGTTGAGCCACGGTCGACACAGCGATGACTGTGGCTAAGTGGAATTTTGTCACACTACGTACACACAAGTATTGTTTCGATCAGAACCCTGCAGTCAGACTGGGACCAAATGACTATTTGTCTACACTCATTTTACTAGTGACAACAGTAGTAGTTAAAATGTTTCCAATTTTTCTTATAAGCGTCAATATAAAAAATACAGAGACAATAGATGTGGTATATATCTAGTGTACGCGTCAATATACAAAAAATAGAGACAACAGATGTAGTATATATCTAGTGACATTGTCAACAAACGCGTCAATATCCTGAAAGAAATGTCTATAGTAACATTGTATTGACTCGCTTTAGATACCAGTACTATTGACTAATTGTACACCATGTAATGTTCTCTCCTGTTGACATTTTGTATGTTTGTTCTTGTTTTTTATTCTACTGCGCAATAGCTTTTCGTTATTTCATCAGTGTTATTAAGTCGGTTTGCTGAAAAACGACGTGCGCGTGATCATTAAAAAAATTTTTAGTAAGAATTAAAAAAATAAAATTATTTTGTTTAAAAATATAAAAAATATCGACGGAGTTTTCGGTAAAAAACGACTACGAGATTACTGCAATGTGTTCACAGCATTAATAGGTAAAATATTTTACATAATTTCTCAAATATTTTTAATAAAACAAACCTTATCCGATAATTAGATATAATATCAACAATCAACGATTTGCCAGACAAGACTTTGAGAACAGCTGTTTAAAGGCAAAAGAAAAAGTTTTTTAAGCAAAGCAGTCGCGAAAAAGTTAAAAGCAATTCCCAAAAGAAGAAAATGAAGACACAACCTTGACTTTTGTCGAAGAGCAATTTTTTACGAATTGCAATTAATATAGTTGTGAACTGATCTGATATACATATATGTTTAATTTATATAAGTTTTATAGTTTATATAAGTATATAAATTTTTTGTTATTAAATATACTTCTCATTAAAACGAAAAAGTCTGTTTTAACTTATTTGGCAAGGAAGTGCACAAATATTGTAGACAAAAGTACAAAAAGACTCTAGTGACAAAGTCGCTAGTGTGACACCAGAATTTTGCTATTGACATTCCCTACAGCTTTGTTCCATAATTTATAGAAACGTACTAGAAAATTCCTGGTTTGAATGTCTCCATATGGTCCCATAAGAACTATCCAGTCAATATCTACTCAATTGTTGTAATGTTACAAGTGGATTTTCAATGACACGCACATGTTAAATGTCAATAGCACCACGCCTTGTATGGGGTATAATTAGACAGTAGTACTGGCGACAAAGTCAATAGCGAGTCAGTGTAATGTTACTATCTACATTTCCTACAGGGAAGAGACAGAATTAACTAATATCAATGCACAATTAATTTCTCAACTAGAATGCTTCTTCTTCTTAATCCTATCTCTCTTTCACAAGTAATTATCACGTTTTTTGATGCGCTTTATTCACATACAATAGTTGGATACCAAGTGTAGGTTAGAGATTGAGTCGCCGTTAAGCAAGTTTCTTCAAATTTTTTATGTTAAAAAAATATACATTTCATACACTCAAAAAAATAAGTTAGTAGAAAAGTTAGTAAAACGTCTTGTAAATCAGGTATACTATTTTTTAGCAAAATTTTTTGCTAAAATCGTGTTTTTTGCTAAAATCGTGTTTAAATAAAAGACAAAATAAAATATTTATTTATTTAAACTGAATGATTATAGAATAAAATAGTGTGGTCCAATTGCAAACAAACATATACAGAAATGTAGACAGAGTAATGTGAAAGACAAAGACACATCTTAGGTAGATTTTTATGGTTCCTTTTTCTTATTGCAAAAAAGGGTTGTTTTTTTCGTTTCGTTTGTTTTTGTTTATTTTTCGTTTCGTTTCTATAATTATCTTTGGCAGTTGCGTCCTTTAAACGATAGCATAATTTAGACAACCATTGATGTAAGTAATTGAAAGAAAATTTTTGTTATGTTATATATATTTATTTCTATATATTTTCAGATATTAAATTAATTCATGTCGTCAATGTGGGAAAATGAAAATTTTTATATTTCGTTATTATAGTAAATTATTTTTAAAAGAATCACAAAAATATGTTTTATGATTTTCAGCAAATAAATTAACTAAATTACAATTTTTCTACAAAATTTTTTGCGTTTTTTCAGTCTACTAAAATTCAGCAAAAAATTTATTAATTTTTAGCAAGGCTTTTTTATTTCTAATCTACTAAGTGTTAGCAAAACTTTTGCTGAATCTACAAATTTTGTTGCTGAAAATCAGCGAGCTTTTGCTGGCATTAGCAACTTTTTTGCAAGCATCCTCCTGACTAAAATTTTGCTGACTCAGCAAAATTTTTTGCTGACTTAAAAACTTTTTTTTTTGAGTGTATATTTACAAAACGAGATTGTCCAGAAAATTATAATTCTTTAATTTTTTTAAAATATCTTCAACCATCTGGGGCTCATATTCTTGCATAGTTTCAGATAGCAAATATTTTCACTAGAGGGAGCTTTAAGGTAAAAAGAATAACAAAAATTTCTAAATAAATCGTTGGCTTGATCAACAAATATCTAGCGGATCTAAGACGTGTCCTTAATAAATTAAATAAGATAAACTGCTACAATTAAATGACACAGCAACATTTCTAATTTCATTTTAAAATTTAATTTTAATTTAAAATAAATGAAAAAAGTGTAATCTAACAACTGGCCACAAAACCAAACCAAAATAACTATTTTATATTTAACTGCACTTTCAAAACTTAAAACCAAAACTTAAAACCCCCCCCCAAAAAAAAAAGTCTAATCATCATCGTTAACTTTGAAATGCCAGACATCTTAAGCTCTATTATATGTTTAGTGCACGCTCATACATCGTAACGTTACCAGCTAACGTGAGGCAATATTTGAGATAAAATTTATGAACACGAATAATAGAAAATAGTGATGGTTATAAAATTCCAATTTTCCAAACAGTTAAGGACTACTAACAACAACAACAACAGCAACAAAAGTAATTTAAACAAATAGTATTAAGTGAATGAAACCACACACAAAAAAAAAAAAAAAGAAAATGCAACAAAACATTTTATACCAAGAAAAAAAAAGAAAATTTTTAACACAATCAAGGTTACGTATCAACCAACAACAAGAAAACTCTAATAGAAACAAACAAACAAATATTTATTTAAGTGTGAGAGTCTCGAGTTAGTTGTAGTTATATGTGTTAGGGTATCCCTTAAAAATGATTTCCCGATTTAAAAAACATTGATATGGAGCTTTATGTAGTCATCCGATATATGGGTTCATATAATTTTTTTTTTTTTATATGCATCGATATAATAGGCAGAGCTTTAACAAATAAACCTATAAATTAACAATTTTGCTCCATTCTTGTCTTCTTAGTAATCAAACTTGTGGTTAGGGTCTTTTCCTAACAAGCAGCATGACGTTACTAAACTTTAAAGACCAAAAATGTTTCTATTTATGTAAAAAAAAATTTAGATTTGTACTCTGGCTCAAGTAATATTTTTTAGAGTTATATAGTGTCCGACCGAACAGTTCGGCCAAAAAACTATATTTTGTCGGTTTTTTTGATATCTAGAGGCAATGATGACAAATTTTGGTATTGGAAACATGTTTGTTGAGCCGATTTAATTCGATTTTGTGTATAAAATTTAAGAGATAAGCCGAAGTTTAGCTATAAAGTTAAAAGTTCGGCCGCCGAACTATTTTCGATTTGGGCGAACTTTCTGAGGCCGAACAGTGAATTCATTGCTTAACTACAGACTTTTCTTCAAATTTGACACTCAAAATAGCATCTAATCAGTCCAATAAACATTTTTCCATCCGCCAAATTTGTCCATAATGCTTTAAAATACCGAATACAGACCAAATGCATTTTCTGGCCGAACTCTTCGGTCGGACACTACAGTTATAATAGCTTTTTTTATATACATTGAGATTATTTTTATGTTATTTTTCATTTAATAAGAAATCCAAATAATGTGCCCTAGTAAATATTTTACAGTGAGCGAATTATTCTTCATGATATTAATGAAATAATTTCATAGAATTTTTTCGTAGATTCAATGAAGAATTTCATTATATCCAAAAAAATTTATAATATTAAGAAATTTTTTATCAAGTTTTTATCATAAACAAAATTTTGAATCTCGCTCCTAGACGAGGACAAGAAATTCTCATTGAGTTTGTGATTTAACATAACAAATATCTCTAGAAATTCTAATAACAAAGTCCCCTGAAGATTTCCTTAGGCAGGAATGAAATCCGGATAGGGACACGCCTACATCAGATTGCTTTTCACAATTTGTTAAATAAGTTTTGGGACTTTAGCACATTTAATTACTATAAATGCAATTAATGTTTATCCCGATGAAAATAAATTTAAATAACAAATATGCAGGTGCTTGAGCAAATTTAAATGTAACTGACACTAATAGAAAACATATGATTTTCTATTGTTGATTTACTTGAATAAACGTCACTACATTGCTAGGTCTGTCAAAAAAACAGAGTAGTATTTGGAAGATGACAAAGCCAATTGTGACAATTTTTTGTTGTTGTTTTTTCTTTGATATTTTAAATTTTGAATCTCGCTCCTAGACGAGGACAAGAAATTCTCATTGAGTTTGTGATTTAACATAACAAATATCTCTAGAAATTCTAATAACAAAGCCCCCTGAAGATTTCCTTAGGCAGGAATGAAATCCGGATAGGGACACGCCTACATCAGATTGCTTTTCACAATTTGTTAAATAAGTTTTGGGACTTTAGCACATTTAATTACTATAAATGCAATTAATGTTTATCCCGATGAAAATAAATTTAAAAAATTCATTCGATTTCTTTAGAGCTATGAAATTATTTCAAAGACTAAATTTTTTATTTTTTCATAAAATTTCATACTTTCATTAATATTCATAAATTTAGTTTTAAGATTTAATTCTCAAGTGTTCAACATATTTTATAAAGTGCTTTATTATTTCAATGTAGCCTTTTATTAGTTTTGGACTTCTGAGAAATTGATTAAAAACTCATATGAAGCGGTTAATTAATGCATTTTTCAAAACATTCATGAAGAGTTTTATTAATTAAAAAAAAACTTCTTGATATTTAAAAAATCTATGAAACTTTTTCACAAATTATATAAACGCTTCATTGTTGAAATGTTTCTTTAGTTTCATGAAGATTTTCATTTATTCTACAAACACTTCAAAAACATTAACTTTAATGGAGCGTGTTTTATAGATTCTATGAAAAGTTTCAATGGCCGAGTTCCAGTGACAATTTTCATTAAAGCTATGAAGAAATTCATTACTAAAGTGAATTTAATTCTCTCAGTGAAGGTGTTTTAAGCCAGTATTGAATACGTACAATGTATAAAAGTTTTAACACTGATCTGCAACAACGACTTTTTTTGTTTTGGAAATGAATTTCAGTACGGTCTTAATAAAAATATTTAGCTTAATCCAATAATTTCTGAATTCTTCTGTAAACAAAACATATTTTCATAATTCTAAGCACAAAATCAAATAATATTTTTATTATTTTAGTTCGAAACAAATACCAAAATAGCATAGTTACGAGCCCTATGTCATGGGCATTTCCACACTAATTTCACGACACTACTTAAAACATTCGTGGACACCTCGATTATACTAAAACCTATGGAGAGTATCGGAAATCTCTCTATTTAAGTAAATTCAATACAAAATGAGCTATAAAAACCAATAAATTTAAGCACTCACTCTCCTGTCCTAAAAGTTATCCCTTACGAAGGTTGGTTAAAAGTGGTATTTTTGTATTTAATTAAAATTACTTTCATGGGTCTTTTTGTCCGCAAGCCACTAGGGGTTAAAGATTTTTTCAAATAAAAGTAGATATAATTATAGTCTAATCAAATTTAAGTGATATTTTTTGGAAAATTATGCAAACTTTGATGAAAACAATACAATTTTGTGGGCGTTGTGGTGTAATGGTTAGCGCGTTGGACTGTTACACAGATGGTCCCGGGTTCGATTCCCGGTGACGACAACATGAATTTAGAAAAATAATATGTATGAGTTTTCTATCACTTATATGTAACGCTGCGCCCACCTTCGGTGTTCCCATAGCACTTAACCCCACCGAAGTAAAATCAGGGCTATGAAACAAAAAGCTTCAATAAATTCGCCAACTCTACATCAGGTGGCGAGCAACAACTGTTCTAAGACTTATCATCTCGCGCAATTACAGTGTTGCCATGTTTGAAGCCCTTCATCTTTCACCACCTTTCATCTCTCCACTATCCCCTTTCCAAAGAAAGCAACACATTAATTAATAGGAAGAATTTCCTGAGTGTTGCTTCTCTCTATATAAAAAAAAAAAAAAAAATTATGACAAAATAATCAATTTTTATAACATGTCCTGGAAAGGAGTTCAATTTATTTATTTTTTTCTTTAATTACAACAATTTGTGTGACATTTTTGATTTCATGCTTAAGTGGGTTAATGATATCCGATGAAGTCAAAATAATTTAAAGTACACTAAATTAATAAATTTAATAAAAAATTTAATTATTCAAAAAGTCGGTAACGTTTTTCAAAAAGAAAAAATCAATTTCTTTTATTTGAAACAATTTGCAATAAAACTGGGCGGTGTAAAGAACGAATATAGAAAAATCGTTATTTTAAGGGACATCCTAGTGTATGTGTGTGTGTGTCTTTAGTAGTCTGAAGTTTTAAAATAAAGGATGATTGTTGACTAGTCTGTTGTTATTTGATTTCAAATCCTTTCAAAATACATAATAGTAAATCATTGTCATCATCATCTTTGGAAACGCTTTATAAAAAATTTAACACACACACTCACGAAAAATATTGCCAATGACCACATGAAAGAGAAGAAAAAAGTCATAGTCTTAGAATGCAATATACACACGTTCCCGTACATATAATGTGTGTGTGTGTGTTTATATACCTTATTCCTTTAAACAGATATATTTGAATTACCTTTTGAGGATCAAGGATGTGCTAACAATAGTAGTTTGTTTTCATTTGATTGCATTTCAAAAGCAACATTACACACAAAACAAAAACTACAGTATCATATCATATATTCACATTTACAATATTTACGCTTACACATGTGTAATACACAAAGTACATTTTTTTTTTTTTTTTTGTTTTCTTCAATGAAAATGAAATGTGTATGCATGCACTGAAGCATTTATGACCAAAAGGATAAAAAGCTTAAAGCTTTATACAAGAAAACCGATTTCAAATATAGTCACACACACAGACAGAACGATAATGTAAGAGTGGACCGATTTAAAATAATATTATATGAGTCACCTTAAAGAGCTTTACCCTCCGTTGCCATATTCAAGTACACTTTTTTACTAAAGGCCTCATTAGTTGTTACTTTCTGTTGCCGTTCTATTCTGTAGGTAATATTTTGTAATTACTTTTTCTGTGAAAGGAATCAGCTGTTTTCAAAAGTAAAAGAAAAGCCAACCAAAAACATTCAAATATTAAGAAAAAGATTTCACAACAAACTAATACATACGCACTTTAGGCTGTCACTTAACGTTGAATTCTATTTTCAACAGATTTGTCAGCAACAGAACAGAACGAAAAAGTGAAAACTAACCACACATACAGACTTTCAATTGAACAGAAACAAAACAGCTGATTCATAACAGAACAGAACGTACAAACTAATTCTGCCTTAATGCAATTACACTTGTGTCAATTTAGACTAGTGTTGGTAATTTCTATGACTTTTCAATACTCCAAACTACTCGATATTTTTAATTTGGATACTCGATACTGCTCGATACTTTTAACGGGTTTTAAATTTAAAATTCACTTTAATCTTATACAAAAATGTCAAATTTTATTGAAAATTTAAATTAAAAAAAAAATTATCAGTATTTTTTTTTGTTAGTTGTTCAATTTCTTGCTTTACACTTTTCGTCTTTGATTTTTTTTTTTTTTCTAGCAGAGTTGTATTTTAATGATAATTATTTAAGCGGAGTCGCATTTTTGCATTGTTTTTCTGTCCGAAATACAACTCTGAAAATATCGAGTAGTTACTTATAAGTATCGAGTACCCATAAAAAAGACAAATACTCGACACCCACTACTCATTCCTTTACCAGCACTACTTTCGACTCAACTTACAACGAAATGTTGAAGGCAGTGAATTTTTTGTGCTGAATTTATATAATTTGAGTAACTTGCAGGTTCGATAATTTCGATGATATCCTCTATTTGCGACGGTTTACTTACATGCGACATCAGGGTTTTAACCCACCAGAAATATTTTTTCTTAATGAATAAGGAGTTAATTGCCCTCAGAAGTCCTATCCACTGACTGGTTAAAAAAGACCAATTTGCCATTGCAATAGGTTAAGCGATTTAAATTATAAACAAAGACCCGATCCACTGACTTTATTTTGTATTTAATCCTTTGACGCTCAATGGTTGATATATGTCCCATTTTTACTTATTACTATTCTAGGAAAGCCTGCTAGTTTTAAAGACCACGAATTCTTAGATAGAGCAATAAAAATTAACAGGCTCTCCTAAGCAAAAATTGTAAGGCCATTCGTGCCAAAAACATAAAAATCAGCATCTTAAAAACACAATGGCCGACTTAGTTTTCTGCATTAAAACTTTTTAACTGGGTTTCTTATACCAAGCATGTTGTTATGCAACTTCTGATACCACTTTTGACTAAAAAAGCAAAATTTTTTTTCGCCAAAATAAAAATCTTCAACCGCTGGTAAGGAACTAAACATCACAAATGTTTTCTTTAATTTTCCGTATTCAGCTCATTAATACGCAGTGTTTGGGACACCCTAGTGTAAATCTAATAATAATTATTATACATACCTTATATTAGGCAAAAATGTGTAAAGGAAAACATTCTGGACCCAATGATTTTTATTTTTAAATTTTAGGGATGCCCATAATTTGTAAATACCTGTACCAATTTTTTTACAGGGTTGTTAACAATAATAACCATTTTTAGTAAAAATTGACAATGTCGACTACTTATTTGGAATTTGATCCCTAATTAGAATCATTCTCATTCACAACTTTTCCACAACGAAAAAATTGTAAAATCTAAATTTGTTTTTTTTAAATTCGGTTTACCCTATTAGCCGTTTAGTATTAGAAGAATCTTTTGATTCCATATTGTAGCATATATATTGACAATATAAAGACAAATAGTGGCAAAATTCTACTTTGAAACATCCCGAGTAAAAACATATACATATAATCATTCAATATTTTATACAAATATATATGTTACTGCATATGTTAAAGTACATGTTAATGTATGTTTATATTTAGAATTTCCCCAATGCAATTTTTTTAATATGACGCCACATATAATTACTTTTTATTGCATATCGACCAATATATAATCGTATATGACATATGGTTAATCTAATTATGTACGAATACATGTATAATTGGATATAACACAAATCAAAATTATATATAAAAACATATAGTGTAATATTCAAAAAATGTATTTCATTTTGGATAAAACGATATTCATAATTATATGTGAAGATATATCGTTGCATACCAAAAAAAAGAAAAAAACCTTTTTTAAATAAAATATAAATCGTCGCATTTATCGTCGCCCTTCGTACACACAAAAAAATAACAACCCATTTCAATCACGAAAACCACAGATTCAATAACTTTATTTGTTGAAATTCCGTCAACAACGAAAATTGCTAACTCAATTATAAATTGATAGCTCTTTAATTGAATTATTTTTAAATTAAATAATAATTCATTTGATTAAAAAGTGATCAATATTGTATAACTTTTTGAAAAAGCAAAAAACAATTGGATAAAGTGTTGTTGCCATACCAAAAGTTTTGTTATAGCTGGAGTTTTATAACATTGAATTTAAACCGACATGTAATTCTCATTTAGTTAGCAGATTTATTTATACTTATGTCAACAAATTCACACAGAAATACGGTTTTTTTCTTTATATTGAAGCGTAGGGACTATGGGATTTTTTTTTTTTTTATTCTTTTATTTTTTTCTTTGCAGATATAAGCACTTTTGTTGAAATGAGAGTTTTTTTTTTGTTTGAAATAATTTTTAATTTATTTTCTGCATTTTCTTTTTGTTTCAAAAATGTTTAAATTCTTATTAAACGAAAGTAAACTTTAAAAATTACATTATCAACTTAATGTTAATGTTTCAAAATAAATAAATATTCAGATTTAAACCACTGCAAATAAATTATTTAACTTAAGGGGGAACATGACATTGGCCGTTTTTTGAAATCGACTTTTTTTTATAATTTTGTATTTTAGTAAATATGCTTAAGATTCTAAGAAAAAAATTCATGGAAAAATTCCTACTGGTTCAAAAGTTACAGCCGGATTAGTGAAAGCGCATTTTTAATTTTCGCGCTACCTACGTACGGCAGCTGATATATACTTGTTTTACTTGCTTTTCTTTGTTCACAAACTTTGAACGTGTTTGTCTCGAAACCATGTTTTTCGTACTGGTTGCGACACTAGCGGGTTCATTTTTTGACGAAATTTTTTTTTTTTTGTATTTTTTTAAACTTGATTCGCTATCGTATGACACGAGCTTTTTTTTAAATTTTTTTTCGATTTTTTATGAATTTTTAAAGTCAATATTTTTTCGAAAAAACTCACTTTTAAATTTGGAACATCACCAAAAATTGAAAAATTAAAAAAAAACGCTCGTGTCATACGATAACCAATTTTGTTAAGATTTAAAAAAGTCATTTTTTCCAGATCGGACAATTTTTGCTAAAGTAATAATTCTAATAAGAATTTATATCTAATCTAATTGATATGAATTTAAAATATTTATTACTAATACATAAGCATTTATAAAAAACTACTACATAAATATTACAAAATACAACAACACTGTGTTGATGTTTTGCTTTTGAGCGATAACATAGAAAAATATCAAACAAGTTTCGAATTTGAGCAAATATTTAATACTGACGGACCTGTCAGTAGATAAAGTCTGCTTTAAATTAGCGGATGAAAAAATTTTTTAATTAATAAATAAACATTGCACGGTTTTTTGTTTAACAAAAAAACAAATGATCTTGAACTTGAACTTGAATAATCTTGCTCACATCATAATTTAAGAAGTTCCTTAAATTAATAAAACTCTTTATGAATGTCTTGAAAAATGCATTGGAAATATTGCTGGTAAAAGAATGAGTAGTGGGTATCGATTATTTATCTTTTTATGGGTACTCGATACTTAAAAGTAACTACTCGACATATTCAAGGTTGTATTTTGGACAGAGAAACAATGCAAAAATACGACTCCGCTTAAATAATTATCATTAAAACACAAATCTGCTAGAAGAAAAAAATCAAAGTTGAAAAGTTTACAAAAAAAAGTTGCAAAACTATAAAAAAAACACTGATAATTTTTAAAAAAGTTTAAAAATATATTTTTTAAATTTTAATTTTCAATAAAAGTTGAAATTTTTATAAACTTTTTGTAAAAGATTAAAGTGAATTTTAAATTTAAAACCCGGTAAAAGTATCGAACAGTATCGAGTATCCAAATTAAAAATATCGAGTAGTACCGAGTATTGAAAAATAACGGAAATTACCAGCACTAATTGGAATGGAACTAAGCTAATGAACCGCATCATATGATTTTTTAAACAATTTCATAGTTGTCCAAAATTAATGCAAGGCTACATGAAAATAATAAAGCACTTTCTAAAATAAGTTGAACAGTTGCGAAATAATTCTTAAAACTCAAGTTTGAAAAGTATGAAAATTAATGAAATTTTATGAAAAAATAAAAAAAAATAATTTCATAGTGCTAAATATTTATGAAATCGAATGAATTTTTTTTTATCTAATAACACTGTACAACACAAAAAAATTACAAGGTCCGACCGATAAATTTTGATAGAAGAGACAAAAAAAAAAAGACACGTGTATCGGCGTTTTGAAAGTTTACATCTGGGTTTCATTTTAGGGGGAGGTAAAGTTTCCCCTAAATGCAAATTTTGTATTGTCAATCGGCATAGAAAATCGAGTAAAGCTTACGTTTAAAGTATATGGTGTGCTTAGCAAGCTTATGTAAAATTTTACGGAAAACATTTTTGTAGAATATGTTAACCCTCTAACTCCTCAAGGTAAGGGTCTTTTTTGTCCTTCTTTTAAAAAAGAGCAAAAAACACCATTAAAACAGGCATTTAAGGGGTTAACATATTCCGCAAAAATATTCCCCGTGAAATTTTACTATAAGTCCCTGAATACACCAAAACGAAAAATTCAACCAGAAAGTCAAAAGTAAGACGCAACAAGAGAGAGCTTAGGGTTAATTTCGCATTTATTAAGAATTTGATGTTAAAGTACCCCAAAAATTTAGCATGAAAAAAATAATAGTTCAAATTTCACTATTATTTTACCTTCGATAACAAATTTGGATAGGAAGCATTCATTAATAGCATTTTTTTTAGCTCCACTTCATTACACTGTACAACACGACCTATAAATTTATAGATATATACATATATAGATTGCCAGCTGTTCTTGGCAGATTAGATCCGTTACATAAAACAAATTGAAGTTATAGCAAGACCAATATTAATGTCGCAAGAGCATTTAATTGCATTGGCTCGGAGACTGAATCTGTCTAAAAACAAATCAGAAATTTTAGCTGCAGACTTAAAAAGTGTTCATCTACTTGAACCTTGTGTCAATGTTACCAGCTTTCGTAAGCGTCAAGAGAGCTTTCTGCCGTTCTTTTCAGTAAACGATGATAAGACGTTTGCTTATTGCAACGATATTGAAGGAATGATGAATGCAATGAATTTTGCGTATAACCACGAGGACTGGCGTATATTTATTGATTCATCTACGAAGAGTCTAAAAGCTGTACTTTATTACGATAATACCAAAATCCTATTTTGCTGAAAACACAATTTCAGCAAAAAAATTTGCTAAGAAATAGTATACTTGATTTACCAGACGTTTTACTAATTTTTCTACTAACTTATTTTTTTGAGTGTACGTATATTTAAAATACAGTAGTCGCTCGGTGATATAAACTAATTCAAACAGAGCCTGTTCACTAAATGGAGAAGTTCACATAATCGAGAGAATATAAAATAACATTAAGTTTTTTTTTTAATAAGTTTTTTAATAATTAATGTACATGAAAGTAGTTATATTTTTTTGTACTTTTTTTGCTTCAAGGGATTTCTGTAGTGCCTTGTCCTCAAAAGACGAAAGGCAATCACTCAACGGTTGCAGGTTCTTCACTTATTTCGGGGAAAAACATACTTCTAATAAGACAAACATTTAAAAAAATCAACGGTTGAAAGCTGTTTACATAATAGAGATAGGCTGTGTTCACTCTTTAGAACCTCCTGTATTTAAATTTTTTTGTTCACTATTCTGGAAGTTTACATAACTGGATATTAACATAACCGAGCGACTACTACTGGATTCACAAAAAAAAATTTTATTTAAATTTCAGCAAAATAAATTAACTAAAGCATAAATCTAAAAATCTTAGTATTTTTAGTTTTTTTCAATCTACTCAGCTGCAGCAAAATTTTTTGGTGATTTTTCATTTGCATTGAACTAAGAATCAGCAAAACATTTAGTTGAATCTACAAATATTTTGTTAAAAATCAGCTCACTGATTTTCAGCAAAACACATTTGTAAATATTTGCAATATTTCTGCAAGGATCCTCCCAGCAAACGATTTTTTTTAATCGGGATGAGAAGACTCATCGTATGTGTTTTAGTTTGATATTCTAAGGATAAGGAAATAAATGTTATTTTGGCTTTTGCAAAGAATTTTTGGTAGTCAAGCATAAATCAAGGATTTGTGTTCATATATACAACAACTTGTTATAAAAGCAACCAACAAATCGTTATAATACTCCGGTGTGTCTTACAATATTTATTTTTTGTTATTCGACTAAATCTTAAGTAATCTACCAAAGAAAAGGATGCACTGTTCTAAGTATCAACCTGAGAATGCGATTTAAAGTATAGTGTAGTTTGAATAGTAAGTATAAAGTATATTATTTGAGAGAAAAAAATAATATTCAAAAAAAATGAGTTGCATTGACCTTTCCTAAAGGTTTTTAAAGGTTAACTATTTTAGTTTGTTTACAATAGAGAAAATAGTATCAAATTAAAGATTTGTACAGCTTTAAGATGGAATTTTAAATATAAAGGGTCCGCCATCTAACGTTTTTTTTTTCAACTAGTGCTTATTTCGTGAATGGTAGCACTTAGCTCATGTCTGATTTGACAGATAATTAGTTTTATCCTTCCGCTGAACGAATATGGTCCGTAAGTTCGTTATCTTGTGAAAAAAGTGAAAGAAACTGGCATCCTTATCGATAAACCAAAGCGTTATTACTTTTATTAACTTTGTTATATTAAAACACTTTTGGTAACCAACAAATTAGTGCAATTTAAAATTTAGTTATCATGGGCGTATGATTAATATTAATTCAGACATTTTTCAAACAAATTCATATTGTAGCCAAGTTAAATGAGGGAGTGCAAAAATTAAAAGCTTTCGACAATGCTATCAAAATAATCATTTAAATGATATATCATTTTGAATATAATTTCAACAATAAAGCTACAAAAATAAAAATAAAACAAAAAATTCCAAACAAAAATTAATTTTAAATAAATCTGCATTAATTTCATTTTGATAAAACTGCCACAAAGCATTAGTAATTGTACACATTTTAATGATTAAAAAAATTCAAATTAAAAAAAAACCCCCGAAAACATTTGCAATTAAAAAATAATAACAATTTCTTAGAAGACTAAACTCTGCACGATTATTTATTAGGATGTCACTTAAAATATATTTGTCGATTTTCCTACATTACATCTCCCAGTTTTATTGCAAATGGTTCCAAATAAAATAAACGGGGTTTCTTTTTGGAAAGGATAAATCGTGCCGGATTTCGGCCGCAAATGGCTCATTGTTGAGAAACATGTATTTTCATTAAAAACTCGAAGTTTTAAAAAAATAAATTTTCCTGGAATTCTGATTTCTTCGGATATTATTAAAAACCTTTAGCCTGGAGACAAAAATGACGTACAAATTTTATACAAATACAAAAACGGATTTTTTTTAAAATTAAGTTCAAAGATTTTGTTTAATGCTTAATGTCGATTGCTACACTCAAAAAAAAAAAAGTTAGTTGAAAACCTCATCATTTCTAAATTAAATTTGTCAAATGCATATTATTAAAAATTAATTGCGACTGTCTATATGACGTTAATATAACACTGTACTAAAATACATTATAAAATTTGTCCTGTGGCGATGTCTCAACTTAAAACGCAAAAAATGTCAATTATTATTCTTGAAAGTGGTTAATTAATAAATTGAAACCAAAAAAACTCTATAGATTATTTGTTAGAACAATATCCTAATAAAGAAATATAGAGTATGGCCTTGAACTTGGATAAATTTTCATTTTCATAAAATCGATTTTTTTTTTTTTTTGTTTCTGGAAAAGCTGTTTTAAGACCAACTTTTTTTTGTTTTCTTAACGTTCGCAAGTTGTTTCTAATATGATAGTGCTGAGATATTTGTGCAGCGAACTGTTTTGGAAAATCTATTTTTAGATGTACATGTCCGTCACCTTTTGTCTAATGATGTTATCATTTTGCAAATGGGGAAAGCACTTGTTGGCAGCACATGTACCACCTGATACAGTGATTGGCAGCAGTGATTTGTCTTTTCCTGACTGGGTAGTTTTATATGTACTTACTAGAGTTGAAAAAATAGATTTCATAAAAATTTGGAGACCATTACTTAATATTTAAAATAATGATAAATAAAATAAGTACGTCGTATGAGTGAGGCATTATTTCTTGTATTGAAATATGTTCTAAAGTAAGGCAGAGAGTAAACTAGTAACATAACTGGTAGTACATTTAGAATAATATGTAAGTAAAAACCACTGCAAATGTTGTTAAAAACAAATGAAATTTTATTTGAATTAAGTACGACTTACATTTCAGTAAATTTAACTATCATTGTAATTTGTTTTTTACTGTTCAAAAAATGAACCACATTTGTTGTAAAATTTAACCACATATGTAGTAAAAAATAAACAAACATTTATTTATTTTATTTTTTTAAATAAAAATAAATACTGTATGAAATGAATGCAAAATCATAATACAGTAATTTGATGTGGTTTGTTTTTTTTAAATGAACTCCAATTGTAGTCAAAACTGAAATTTCTTGTACAAATGACTGTTTTTTCAGTTCAAAATAAAGATACTGTATTACAACTCAAACAACTACAAATATTTACTGCAGAATTTCCCTGAGTGCAGTATGTAATTACAGTTTCTACACTGGGAATTAGATGATATTCTCGTCACGGAAAAGCGAAATTTAAAACTACAACCATATAAATTGAATGCTTTCTGAATCAAAAGAATTCCAACTTTCGAATATATCAAGCTCTTCAAAATTACATACCTTTGTGATTTTTTGATTTGAAAATTTTGAAAAACTGAATATGGAGATGTCTTATGGGTTACATAGAGTATGGGTGTACAAAAAATTAATCAAATTTTAAGACCTTGGTGAATTAAATTTGTGATGTATCATGGAACTCATGATATATAAGAATTTTTTTAAGATCATAATAATAACCAATGTTAATGATGTCTTTTAAGCTTTAAATTGAGTTAATTAAAAATTAAAGGTATTAAATATAATGAAACAGTAACAGCATCAGCAATAGTAGTATCAACACCAGCCAACAAACACCTTGAATCTGAACACTTGCCACCACAATTACTAACATTATTGCTACAAATGCTTTTGGGGGTATAAGGTATATAAATAAAATGTTGTAAAAAAAAAATGTAAATGTTAATGTTAATGAATGTAATGAAATGTAATTTGAGTATTTCTACCATGTCTTTTATTCTACTTCTTCTATTTCGTTTTCTTTAATTTTTCCAAACATAATAAATGCTTATGAAGCTGATAAGACTGATTGAGAGTGCAGAAAAAAAAATATGAAAGAAGAAATAATTTTATGCTAGAATCAACAACTTTGTTTTAGCTTTGATAAAAATATAATGAAATATAAAAAGAAATTATTTATTTCGTATAAATTTCATAAATATTTAGTAATTAGAATTGTATTTAATGTCTGGCGATTCTTTCGTTAAGATAAGATAAATTATATAAAATCCCAGTGTAGAAAAGCATTATACAGTGCAGGCGCGGATCCAGGGGGAGGCCAAATGAACATGTCCTCCCCCAAAATGAAATTTTTTGCAATACATAAATATAAGAAATAATAGAAAATTTTGTAAAAACACTCTAGAATTACCCCCCCCCCCATGCATTTTCCTGGATCCGCTCTTGCACAGTGATACAAAAACGAATGAAGTTGAAATACCTGTAAAGTGATACTATTTTTCTGGTAAGTGTTGCCGAGTACAACAAGAATCTGTTTTTGAAAGGTACGAAAAACCGGGTTTTAAACCGTAACTCAAGATTTTGGAGGTGTTCGGCAAATTACTAAAACAGATTTTTGTTGTACTTGGCAACACTTACCAGAAAAATAGTATCACTTCCAAGGTATCATGCAAGTGGTTATATAAGTACATATTTGGTAATGGCAAGTACTTAAAATTGTCATTACAAATCTCAATTTTATTTTCAAAAAAAGTCTTCTTATTAGGTTTTTGTCTATTTTTATAATTTTTTTGGTCACAAGTCCCACTACAATCTACAAGTAATTTACATCAAATGAAAGGTTTTTTGAAGACTCGTCTAACGGTATATATGACATGTACGAGCATGCACTATACACATGTGCATATGCAACGAAATATGTAATTTTTTACGGTTTTTCTATAAAAATGTAATCATTTTGTATTCACGTCAACATATTTCAATCACTATTTGACTTAAAATGAGTCATGTAATCTTTTTTTTCATATTCGTGCTAGTTCCCGATTTACCAAAAATTTGGCGGATTGGAAACAAAGTGTTTTCAATATGGGCAATATGGGTATCAACATTTTTCTTTTGCCAAGTACATTAAAGTTATGTGAAAATAAAATAGAATTTACCAAATTTAATACAGTTCCGCTCATTCCGCTCAGAACAGCTCATTAGAGCGGTGTTCTTTTTTGTATGAAGAAAAACTTTTTTTGAAAAAATTCTATTTATTGTTCAGATTACAGAAGTATTAGGTCTAAAAGTTATTTGATGCAAATTTGGGGAAAATCGGATCGCTTTAACCCGTGGAGCCCTGCTAGCAGAGTTTTCGATTTTTGAAAATTTTTCTTAAATTGCTTTAATAAAAATATTTCTTGCGAAACATTACTTTTTTTTTATTAGTTTTGGCATGCTGAACACGAAAAAACAAACTGTTTTCGATATATTGCGATTTTATTTTAACTAAAAATGGAGTCTTTTTCCTCAATTCTAGAAATTGTTGAAACATTTTTTTTAGAATTTTTTGTTTTTACACTCAAATACTACACAAAACATGCTTCATAATTACGTTTGAAATTAGCGATGATGTATCACAATATATACATATATATATATTTTAAAATTAATTTTAATGTTGTTCCATATATCAGAGGCGCCAAGGATCAAGTGATCCGATTTTTCTTAAATTTCTCATCACAACACTCTTGGACCTAATCAATCAAAACATTAATTAATGAAAATAAAAAATTAAAGTAAATATTGCGACTGTCGTTAATATAACACTGCACTAAAATACCTTATAAAATTTGCCCTGTGGCGATGTCTCAACTTAAAACCGCAAAAGTTGTCAAACCTGAACGTAAAAAAACCATACGTCAATCTGGTAACATTGTGAAATAGAGACGGAGGAGATTAGAAAAATAAACAAAAATCTAAAAATATAATATTTGTGTTGTTAGTGTTGCCACTTCTGAGTATAATATACAATAACAGAAAAAGCTAATAGGAAAGGAAACTGCAATTTAGCTACATTAGATTCGAGGCCATACTTGGGTGTGATCGCTAAACGGTCATGACTTGATATTGTCACGTTTGTAATATAAGATGAACGCAGGTTTGATTCTTACAGCAGCAGGTTGTTGAAAAATTTATCATATAGAGACAATCTGACAATTATAAGTCACAAATAATAATACAATTTAAATGGAAAATCACTGATGACGCCTGTCCATAAAAAGGCAGAAACTAGTCTAGTCTGATTTAAAAATTAATAGTGTTTATAATTTTTAGAGAAAAACATTTATTCTCTTCTTAACCTCAACATTTCTAAAGTAAATATGCCTTCAATAGCCATGTGTATAAAAATGAAAAGCATAACAATTTTACTATAAAAATTTTCTGTTTTCCCGATATATTTGTAGGTAAATTAACAAGTTATGCTTCAACCAATATTGACATAATTATGCTCAAATGAAAAGTAATTTTGTCTACTTTGCTAGTGCAAAAATAAAATTCTTTTTTTTTGAATAATCTCGAAAACCATTTGTCCGACTTAAATTTTATGTTAATACTTGTGCTTAGCATGCCAAAAGTACTTAAAAATTATTATTATTATATTTATTAACGCAGTTTAAGAAAAATGTTCAAAAATCGAAAAATGCAAAAAAAAAAATGCCACTTTATGGTCCATATTTAACTTAAATTTTTTTTTTTAGAGCGAGGTGGAAACTGCATTAAATTTGGTAAGTTCAATTTTATTTTCGCATAACTTTAATGTACTTGGCAAAAGAAAAATTATGATACACATATGCCCAAAAACAATTTGTTTCCAATGCGCCAAATTTTTGGTAAATCGCGAACTAGCACGAATATGAAAAAAAAGTATGATATAACCACTTTTAAGTCAAATAGTGATTAAAATATGTTTATGTGATTACAAAATGATAACATTTTTATGCAAAAACCGTAAAAAAAATATATATTTTTCACTGAATATTCTTGTGTATAGTGCAGGCGCGTACATTTTATATGCACCGTTGTAAGAGTCTTCAAAAAACCTTTCATATGATGTGCATTTCTTGTAAATTTTAGTGGAAAAAAATGGGAAAATATACAAAAAAAAATTAAAAAAATACCGTTTTTAAAAACGGCCCAGATCATGAACAGCCACCGCTAGACCCCAACATATTTTGGGAAGTCATAAGGAAAACTAAGGCACATTTTCAGATTTCAACTTTTACTGTGAATCCCTCTACAAAATGTGACATTGCAAAAAAAAAAAAAAAACATAGAGAACCCATGGGCAGACTCTACTTGTAAGTTAATTCTTTTTTACACAAATCTGTAGTCAACAAATAATTCTATCAAACCACCTTTACCAGTTATGGGCCTTTAATTTTTTAACCAGTTACCCAAAGAAAAATAATTAAAGGTTCCATACTGCGGAACAGTACTGAGCAATTCCATTTAATATCACCGTGAAATTAATCGATGTTCTCCGATTTTGATAAATACCCTGAAAATTTCAGAGTGGAAAGCTCCTTACTTAGTGAGCTAACAGAAAAAATTTAGAAGTATGTCCACCAGAAAATGTATTTTTTTTCAATAGTAATAGTAGTTTTTCAATAGCAACAATAAAACAAACAAAAAAAAAAAAACATTTTCTGGTGTACAAACTTCTACATTTTTTCTGATATCTTACTAAGTAAATAAAATAAATTTTAAAAAATGGTTTTTTCCCAAAATAGATTTTAAAGTATTTTATTGTTATGCAAAAAATTGTCGATATTTTTTACACATCAAAAGTTATGACCTTTTAAGTGAAGTCCCTACCCCACAATTTGAAGCTATAGGGTTGCCAGAGTTTTCCAAAAAAAAAAAAAAAAATTAAATTTTTTTTAATACTTGCGTTCACTACCGCACACACTCACAAAATTTTATCAAAATCGGACAACATCGATTAATTTCACGGTGATATTAAATGGAATTACTCTACTGCCAATAAATAATTCTTAAAGGATTTATTTAAATCCTACCTAAAATTATCTTTCTTGCACTGATAGAAAAAAATTAGTAAAAATGTTTGCGGAAACTACAAAACAGTAGTTAAAAATAACGTAGCAGAACAAACTGCTAAAATTTGAAGATTTATATACTGAATATTAGTAAGAAAAGAATAGAAAAAATAAATCTGTTGAATCCACAAATTTTTAGTTATAGATAATTGAAAGTAACAAATTAATCTGCTAAAATAATTTGCTGAATATTTGTAGAAAAAAAAAATCATAAAAATATGTGAAACTTTTAACGATTTTTCACCTTTTTTTAATGCGAATTAAAATTTGCCCCTCTGAAGTGAGCAATCTACAATTTTATTGCAAAAATTTCTGTTGATTTTAGCAAAATATACTGTTATTTGCATTCTATTAAATTTAAGATAAATATAGCAAAATTTTTGTTGATATTACAGTTGTTATTTAGTCTACAAATATTTAGCAAAAGATTTTGCTAATTTTAGTAGAGTAAATTGCTATTTTCAATTAACTAAAATACAACACGAAAATCAAAAATTTTGTTAACAGGTTCATTTTTGCTGTTCTTATTTTATTAATAATCAGCAACAAAATCTGCTAATTTTAGCAGTTTTTCCTGCAACGTAATTTTTAACTAATTTTTAGTAGCTTTTTTCGCTATTTTTACAGGTTTATTTCTATGAGTGTACTTTATATTTAAAACAATGAAAAAATAAATATTTAAGGGTACCGCACTATTTCCTGTAGTGAAATAATGGGAAAATTAACTAGTCATTATTATTTGTAATAAAATAATGCATAGAGTAAGCTGGAGTCATAATTGGTAGTTCAAAAAAAATAATGATATGCCTTTAACGTTTCTACACTGGGACTGGGTTAAGTCGAAAAAGTTAGAATTTTCTTTTAAATTAGCTGATTTTCACTTCTATACTGCGAATTCCAATTGGAATAAGTTTTAAATGTTACCAACAAAACAATTCTAAAAAATTATTTCATACTTTTAGGGACTATAAATTTAAAAATTTCCTTTGCATACTTTAAGGATAATTTACAAATAGTATAACTTTAAATATTGTCAATAAATCTTAATATTAAAGCTTTTGACTATTATGGCAAAAAAAACCCCAGGATTCTTAATAGGATACTTATTAGATAATTTATGTTATTCCTCTTTTTCATAATAAGGGTCAAATATCATATATATCTTATAAAATCTAATAAAATTACCATAACAAAGTAAACATAAATTTCGGGAGAAAAACCATTCATATAAAAACTACAAAATTCTAAGAAAATAGCATAAATTTTCGAAAAATGTAAAACCAAAATTACCGCACACTTAACGGCAGCTTTAAGGATGTTTTTACTTAAAGTAATCTTTTGTAAATGAAACAACCATTGAAATTTAAAACGTTTCTACCATCTCTAACATCTACTATATAAATCAACACATAAAATATGTCGGAATATTGTTTAATACTGTGTTTCCACTGTGTTTTAGTGAAAACATGTACAAAACATGTTTTGTTTCAAAACACGCCCAAAACACGTCCAGTGGAAACGTAGCATAAAGTATAGAAAAAATAAACATTTTGAAAATACCACAAAAATCTTACCTAAAACACAGCGTGTGTTTAACATTAAAATATATTAAGAAAGCCTCTACATATAAATACTTGTACCGGGAGCTTTAAGGAATAAATTTCTGGACACAAAAAGAAAAATAAATAAATACTCGTTAATAAATGAATAATAAACATCTTTTTACACTGAGGGAATTATTTTTTTATAATATAAATTAGTTTAAGAACAAAAAACGTTTCAATAAAAACCCAAATAATGTTGTTGAAATCCTACTGAAGATCACTCGGTAGAGTGTGAAATCATCATATAAAACACAAAAATGTATATGGCCCTCAATGAATTAAATTTACTTTAATTTTTTTAAAGCAATAAATAATTTTCGTTAAGTTTAACAACTGTTTCAATTACTTTGTACAGAAAACATTTTATTAATTGACCCAAAAATTTGCTATATAAATTTACATTTTATTCATATTACCTTCCCTTTGCATACGAAAAAAAATATGGTTGCAATATGATTGCGGCCATGTTTTCCACAGTCATAAATGGTTGTTTCAATTAAATTATTATTGCATTAATCATATTTATACCAATAATATGGTAAATATGCTATAGTTAAAATATTAGTTTTTTTCGATTATCATATTATTGTCTTGTCTAATACAATCATAATATAGAATTTATTATCATATTCCTCTCTCTAACAACAGCCATATTATAGTTGCGCCAACTATAAATTGATCAGTCTTTTTTTTTTATGAGCGTCTACGTTCTTGTTGTGTCATTTTTGTGAAAAGAAGTTGTTCAGTCCGAACAAATTAAATAATATTAAACAAAATGACATAAAAATAGAAAAAAAAATGCAGTGGTGTTAATTGTAGTGGTGATATTTTTAGTGGAAGAAGGAATAATTTGGTATTCTCAACCCGATCTTCAATGGGAGCCTATGCAAAAGTTAAATTGACACGCATCCTTTAAATGAAGTTATTGTTTATTATATATAAAAGTGTTTTAAATTAAGTAAAAAGTGATAAAAAAGTGATTTATTTTTAAATTTGTTGTACTCACGCAAAATAATACACGACGTGCATAATACATAATATGAGAACTAATGCCCGTAATTTCAAGCAATATTTACCTACCGGTGCTTAGATACCTACCCGATTTTGATCGTGTATACGGGTAGATATCTAAGCACCGGTAGGTATCTATTGCTTGAAATTACGGGCATAAGACTATAATATGGTTATAGTGCAAATATTAAGAGTTCTACAAACATGCCATGATCATTATAAATGTATTGTAATATCCCTATGGGGAATGAGGAGTCAATTGACCTAAAAAAGACTGGTTAAAGAAGGACTTATCACAGGACTGGTATAATTTAATACTGAAGTGGGTTAAGTAGTGTCAATTGTCCTAAAATTACCAATCCTGCGAATGGTAAAGGGAGGACAAACCACTTAACCAGAATGCTTATTTACAAGAAAAAGTCAGTTGGCCAGAATTTTACCCATTGAAAGCTGTTTAGTTTTCGTTTATTTTATACGACGTTTCCCTTATGCGACAGTCTTTTGGTATGCCCATCGTTGGTTAGTCCGGTGGTATGCCACTATGTGGTTTAAAGCAGGACAAATGACCCCCTCTTATGTCAAGACAATGTTAAAGTTGCCAGCTGTTTGCATAGGGTAGGGTTTAGCAGAGGACCGGTCCACAGTGGAAAATCGTAGAGTAAGACCAGCCCATAATTCATTTTTAAAAAGGTTCGAATTACACCATAATTTTTTTTTTATCGAAAAGCTAAGATGTCGAACTTAATAATTTGAGGAAAATATTTGATGTTTGGTCAATAGTAATAGTCGGAAATAAGGACCGAATTCACATCTTTTTACGACAACGATTTATTACTATAAAAATAAAACATTTTTCAGAGCATATTTTTAATATAATTCACATTACAATTAAGGAGTTTTATACCTTATTGGAAAGGTAATTTGATATAGATTTCGATTTTATAAATAGCGGATCAGGTTTTAGTGAAAACATTCAAAATTTTAGCTCCTGAATAATGTAATGTTGTTTTGGCTGCATGTAAAAACTTTGGTAAGGCTTTTAATTAGGAGATCTGTTTAGCTCTGCGGTCATATGTAAAAAATTTTAAAGCTTAATATATTAATAAAATACTATAAAAATATTAGCTGCATATTCGTGCATAAACAGAAGTTACATTCAATAATGTTAAAAAACTCAGTTATTTAGATAATTGGAGAAATGAGTTTTGTTAAAGTAGCTTTGCATTGTTATCTCATTTTTTTTTTGCTAAATTTAAAAATAAATTTAACAAATTGAGCAAAAAATAAAAATTCCGTTATATAAAAAAAGTTGACTAGT
This sequence comes from Delia radicum, assembly GCA_021234595.1. NCBI lineage: Eukaryota > Metazoa > Arthropoda > Insecta > Diptera > Anthomyiidae > Delia > Delia radicum. Next base: position 254,646,772 of record CM037851.1, read on the forward strand.
AGGCTATTGATGGAAAGTTTAAGAATAGTCACAAATAATATATGTTTTTTGGTTATACTGTGTTTTTTTTTGTGAAGAGATTATTAAAAATCAGTATTACATTAATTAAAAATGAATAATTTTAAGTGTTCAGTGCGTCAAATAATTGATACTTATATTGAAAGTGGGAGAAATGTACAAAGTATTAACGTTTTTATTGAAAAAAATTATCAACTTTCTGAAGAAAATATAAAATATATAGTAAATGATATAAAAAAAACTGTCATACCAAGTTTTAATAATCGGTGGAAGAAATCAAGCAGATCTTCAAAAATATTTTTTGAAAAAAAATGTTGAGTGGTTAAATGGGGACTTTTGCAGAACTTTGCCACTAATAGTGAAACCTTCAAAATGTACGGCGAATCGAGGAAGACCCTGTAACTCTTATGAAACATCATCAAAATCATCAAAGAAACGTAAAAATACTTCTCTATGTAATGATAATGGGTTTCAACATATTTATGGCGCTTATATCCAAGGCTTGCGATCGATGGGAGAATTGGAAGAGGCAAAAATTATTGAACTGCTAAGATCTTCTTCTAAACTTGAAAAGAAGGAGATTCTTAAAAACCTGGAAGATTCCGAAAAGGGTGAATCTTTCGATGAATTAGAGGCGTTAAGTGTATTTATTGACCTTGACCTGACAAAAGCACAATACATATACTTAAGAAATATTATGATGGAAAAAAAATATACTGTTCTTCCTCCATACTATAAAATTCAGGAAGCAAAAAAAAGTTGCTGCCTTCCACCAGCTTTACTACACGTAACAAATACTTATGCTGGAGTTAAGTCTTTACAAGATCTGTTAGATCACACTTCAACCAGGATTTTAATGATTGATGCTGTGGATAATAAAAGCTTAATAAACATAACTCTCTACTGTAAATGGGGTTGTGATGGCTCGTCAGGTCAATCAGAATATAAGCAATCGCTTCCAGAGGAATCTAATCTAATTTCTGATGCAAATCTATTTATAACATCTTTAGTACCAATTAAACTTGTAAGCGAAGAAACAGGTGATATTATTTGGGAAAATCCAGTCTGCTCATCTGTTCGATATTGTCGCCCCATTTCAATAGAACTTTGCAAAGAGACACCCGCAAAAACTAAAGAAGTGGTAGATAATATTGAAACTCAAATAGAGTTATTGTCACCAACTATTATTTCAAAGAACAAAAAAAATGTAGCCGTAAACCATAAACTGTTTCTTACAATAATTGATGGTAAAGTAGCACAAGTTTTAACAAATACTCCATCAAGTGCATCATGTACCATATGCCAAGCGACACCTACTCAAATGAATAATTTAGAGAGAGTAGCTGCAAGACCAGAAGATGAAAATGCGTTTAAGTATGGTTTATCGACCCTCCACGCATGGATAAGATGTATGGAAATGATTTTGCACATTGGTTATAATAGTGAATTCCAAAAATGGTCAGCTTTAACTGAAAATCATAAAGCAATTAAGAAGCTTAAAAAAGCTAATATACAAAAACGTTTTCGTGAAGAGTTGGGATTAATTATTGATAAGCCAAGGCAAGGAAGTGGTAACAGCAATGATGGTAATACCGCTAGAAGATTTTTTTTTAATTTTTCGCGATCTGCTGATATAACTGGAGTAGATGAAGAATTAATAAAAAGGTTTCACATCATTCTTCAAGCTTTATCGTCTGATTTAATAATAGACCCTGGAAAATTTGGCGAATATGCAATGGAAACAGCAAGATTATATATAAAAAAATACAACTGGTATCATATGCCATCATCTGTCCACAAAATATTGATACATGGGGAAAGCATTATAAAACATTTTGCAGTGTTGCCTATTGGTCAGCTGTCCGAAGACGCACAAGAGTCGCGCAATAAAGACTACAAAAATTATCGTTTACATCACTCTCGAAAATGTTCGCGATCAGCCACTAACGAAGATGTTTTCAACAGACTTCTTTACACCTCTGATCCATATGTAACAAGTATAAGAAAACCATCTGCCAAACTTGCAAAAGATTTGGATGAAGATACGCTTAAACTGACGAAGTAACCACAAAATAGCGATTTTTAAGAAGAAAATGTCACGGTTAAAATATTATTTAAATATTTAAAGTTACACTATACCTAACAGAATGTTTTTTAAGTTTATTTTTTATTGTATTATTTACTTATTGTAAACAATATACATCGAAAATGTAAATTTTATTTTATAAAATCAAAACCCAGTTAAAAATGGGAAAAGTGCAAATTAATAAAATTTTATTAAGTTAGGTGTGGGTTAAAGTGACATCACATATAGATAAATATGTACATGCAATTTTTCAATAAAAAAATATATATAATTTTATTTAATTACACTATTACCATTTTCAGCCGGGTATGTTATTTTTTTTATTTACTACAATATAAATTAGTTAAAGTTACTATTTTGTACCAAATACATGTACAAGACATCTCCATATGCAAAAAATAAACTTCTTACCTTTTTTCTGAAATAAGTTCTGGTTTAATTTGGCTGATATTTTACAGAATAATAGCAAATACATTTAAGATTATTCGTGCAAAATTTCAGAACTCTATCTCTAAGAACAAAAAAGTTACAGATTTTTGGTCCGATAAGGACTAAAATTTTCCACTGTGCGGTCTCTGGCACGAAGGGACCGATCCTGTGGCACATGCAGAACCGGTCCCATTCCCCATAGGGATTGTATTCTTAACAATATTTGAATGCGTATTTATGCTGTAATCACATGTCTTCATTATTTTATTTTTCGTGACAAAACAAGATTTGTGCTGAAAAAGAGAATGTTTAGTTTTGCTTTTTTTAGATACTAAAATAAAAAATGTATTTAAACATCGCATAGCGACAAAATAATCATTTATGTAACTCCTTAATTACACAAATAATATTCGTCATCGCAAAGACAATTTGATTAATTAAATTATATTAAAATAAGTTTATTTAAATGTGTAAATTATTAAATAAACAAATATACGTTTGTACTATTGCAAAAAAAAACATGCATAACTTTTTAATCCAGCTTCAACAGAATTCTGGAAGAATAATGTAGGAATCATACTATGATAATTTATAAACATTTCCATAATCCTTATATGATAATATTGAAAACAATTGGGAATCATAATATGGTAATCTTATTATCAATTTATGATTAAGAAAAAGATAAGAGTATGGTTGTCACAACCATAGTAACCTGGTTGTCGCAATCATAAATTTAAAAATGTATGATGCTGTTCGAATATTGTTGCACCAACCATGTTTTTTCTTTGTGTGTGTTATCCCAAAAACAGACATTATGTTTCAATGTTGTTTTTGTGACTTTTAGGTTTAAGAATCTTTAATATTTTCGACAATAGAAAAAAACCAATACAATAAAATAAAATACAGTTTTCCTGTTTTCTTAAGGGAAACAATAAAATATGGTCTTTTGTTTAGTATGTTATAATTTAGAAAAGCCACATAATAATGTGGTAATATTTTGATAATCGTACCCAGAAAAACTTTGATAATGGGTGCGCTAAACTAATATATTACCTTGTATACTCCCTACGCCTATCATTATTTTTCAACAAAAAGTAATGAGTTACCGATAATGGATTACACAATGCATTACGTTGTATTGAATACTCCTTACCTTCAGCATTATTTTGAATCATAGAGTAATGAGCTACCAATAGTTGGATACATAATGCGTTATATTGTAATGTATACTCCTTACCTTCAACATTATTTTGAAATATAACGTAATGAGTAACGAATAAGTGAACACTAGTGGGTTACGCTGTAGTGATACATCATTACATTTTACATTATTTCAAAACATAAAATAATGACTTCCCAATCATCAATTACATAAATAAAGAAATATTTAAGATATTTTTTCGAAAATCTATATTTAGACACATTACCTTGTGATTTTTTGTACGCATTAGGGTAAAGTATATATTTTTATCATCACAAACGGAAACTCGAAACTCGAACAACAATTCATTTACATTTTAAGCAACCCATTATTATATGTGACGATAGCTCACATCAGTTGCTAGAGTTCTCGCCTAACAACCGGAGACTCCCGCAAAGTGGAGAAAATTGGACTTTTTTTGAATAAATTTGCCTACAGGTCACAGTTTTAAACGAATTTGGAAAAAACCAAAAATTTGGAAAATACTTGAATAAACTCTAGTGTTTCCAATTTAGTTAATCGATTACTGATTCCAATTCGATTAACCGATTAATCGCCTCTATTTCGGTTAATGTCTCAACAAATAATTTAAAACCCAAATAATTATTCGACCAGATAATCGGTTAAAACAGGTCGAACACTTTTTCTGAGCGCTTGTAAATAAAACATAATTGTCTCTAGTTGTGCGCAGATTTGAAAACTTTTTCAACACTCAACACTTTATTTTATTATTATTATAATATCCAGATATCGTTGACATGCAATCGGCTCTAACAATGATGTCTGAAATCAAATCTCACTTTCAGTTTTCATTTGAATTTAGCAATGAAAAACTACATAATTTTTAGAAAATAAAATCAGGGAAATTATATTATTTGTTGACAAAAATAAATTCTGTGAAATTTTATTTATTTTTATTTTATTTGTACTTTTTTTATTTTATTTATTAATAATCATATAATTACAAAATATGTCCTATTACATTAACCGAGCACTAGCTACTATGGCTTTCGGCGCGGTGTAGCGAAAACAGACCAGTGCCTCTGGTGGGAATCGAACCCACGACCCCCGCACTGATAAACCAGCACGCTACCAACTAGCCTACAGGGGAGCACTTTAATTGTACTTGTTTTATTGCTTTAAATGTGTTTCATTTCATTTATTTAAATTATGTGTTAATTTTAGAAACAATCATAACGATTCAAATTCTCATTTTCACTATTCGTCTCAGATTTTGAACCTCAGTTTATCCCAAATATTTTTATTTGTATTTTTTATTGTCCAAGCGTCTTTACAATCAACAAATATTCAAAAATCAGAAATCAGAAATCAAAATGGGTCAAATTCCTAAAAATTGGGAATCAATCAAATTTGAAAATTGAGGTAAATGGTGGAAGTTAGAATCCGAAAAGCTGCTAATGTTTTTGTATGGAATTTGAAAGTCGAAAGTCTTATGAAAGTATTAATGATATTTAGTAAGGTCGAATATGTCAAACAGCTAATTGAAGCCGATAGTGTGGCAGCAGCATCGGCTTGAAAAAAAAAACTGTCGGCGGTTAACCGGCTGACGACCGGCGGCTTGCATCACTGATGCTCATATCATATTAGTTTTTGCCATCAATATCACAATCAGTGATAAAATTGTAAATCTGTTGTTAATAGTTTTAATGTTACGGCGTTTTGTAGCAAATTATGGTCTTAATTGAGATAATTATAAATAGAATTATAAATTAAAAAAAAAAAAATAAGTTTTAAAGGTGAATAGCCTCGTGCATTAGAGGGTTAATTCTGTTTAACTTAATTTAACTATTATCTTCCTTATCGTCATCCAAAACTATATTTAGGGTAAAAAGACCTTGTAATTTATGTTTAATAAAAATAAAAAAAAAAAAACTTTCAATTTAAGTAATTTTCTAAAAACCATTATATTTTGCGCTTTAAGATGCTAACGAAAACTAATCTTAATTTAACTGCTACTTTGAAGTACTTAATACCTTATTTCCAAGTTGAACAAATGTATACTTTTACTTAACTTTTATTACCAAAAAAAAAGAAAAGAAGTTTCAAATTAAATCTTCAGTTTTTACCGTTTCCCCAAGTTTTTATCCTTTCTCAATCACTTTTTGAGAGTATAAAAGAATTTTCATTTAACAAATAACCAAAAAAAAAAAGAAAGCATATTTTCTTGCGTTTTAATATACTTTGCAACTAACTTTTCAATTGTAACAAAAACTTCTATTTGTAGGAAAAAGGTAAATTTTCTTCACGAATGACGTTTATGATAAGTTTTCTTATTTCTTGTGCTTACAAACGTGAGTTCTGTTAAGAGAATCTTTAACGACGGACGACTCATGCTCCTTAATACAAAGGGATATATTCTGCATATGCATCTTCATTCATGTTAAAAATCTAAAATATGAACAGAAATTACAGATTACTATAGTTTTTATATGCAGTATCATCTTGACACAATATACTAACTAGGGCGTCCCTAAAAAATAGATTTCCAAATGGAGAAAATCTATTTTTTTTTTTTGGAAAATGTTGCCCCGTGCCGATTTTCAGCCAAAAATTATACATTTTGGAAAAAAAGTGTATTAAGAAAAAATTATTTTGTTATTTATTCATTTAAAATACTCAAAATTATTCAGATATGTTATTCTGACTTCATCTTCACTTTAGCTTTGAATCAAAAAACACCAACAAATTTGGTACACACAGGGAAAAGATCAGTTGGAATTCGTTCGATATTACATTATTTAAGTTGGTAAAGAAATATTTTAGCTGTGTGTGAATACAAATGTTAATCAGGACCAGTTATTTTGTCTAGTGCAAGTTTAAAAATTAGCTTAACAAACTAACTTTCTTAGTGACAGACAATTGGTTGATTTCCCTAATTGTACAATTTTAAATATGGTTAGAAAAACTACTAGTCTATGCAACCAGAGAAAAAAAATCTTCAGTAAACACAGCTATTTTATTATAATAATAACCCTTGCTCCCAATTGCCGTAACTATCATATCTTGTTCTGAACAAAATAATTGTTATTTGCTATTTATGTCAAATTAATTATTTAAAAATAACAAAAAGAAAATTGAAACAAAAAAACTGATAGTAAAACATAGAAGTACAAAAATTTTAAATTCTTAGAAAAAAAAATAATAATATTAAAAAAAACACCATTGTACGGTAGTAAAAAACAAGAAGGAGATGCTGATGTGGTAATCTTAAATTTTGTGTACATAAAAACGCAAATTATTGTAGTTGCTCGTTTTTCTTTCAGAATTTTAAACATATTTGTAAGACGGAGGATAACTAATGCGCAACAATATTCTTCTTAAATTACAAAAACGGGTGCTTCAAATTTGGGTAAAATTGGAGAAAACTAACATTTTAATAGCAACTAACTAGCAACGTTATTACTCTATCTAGCGCAGTTGCGAAAAAGATGTTTTTATACTTTTTAGATAGCCTACACTCAAGACACTCAAGTAGAGCCTACACTTAAGACCGGTATCCCGGGTTTCCCGGTCTTCGGTCTACCCGGTTACACCGAAAGACCGGGTAGAACGAAAACCAGGGAACCGCAGTAAGTCCATAACTTGCATAAAAACTTATGATTTTATAACACAAAAAGAATTTTTTTAAAAAAAGTACCTTTTTCAAAAATAAAGTACTCTTAAAAAAAGTACCTTGTAAGTATTTTTTAAGAATAAGTACCTTTTTTCACAAACACGTTACTTTTTCACAAAAAAATTTCTTTTTCAAATTGAAGTACCATTTTCAAAGAAGTTCCATTTCGAAAAAACTACATTAAAAAAAAAGTACCTATTCCAAAAAAAAAATATATATATATATACATATATATATATATATATATACCCTTTTAAAATACTCTCTATTTAAAATGGTACTTTTTTAAAAAAGGTACTTTTATGGAAAAGTTTACTTTTTTTTAAAAAAGATACCTTTTTAAAAAGGTAATTTTTTGAAAAAGAAATTTTTTTATAAAAGATTTTTTTTATAAAAAAGGGTATTGATGTACAAAAATATACTTTTTTGGAAATAAATACTTGTTGTGAAAAAGTACTTTTTAAAAACAATCAGGGTACTTTTATAACTTGGCTGTTTTTGGAAGAAGGTGCTCTTTTTATAATAGTAATTATTTTAAAAAAGGTTATATTTTGGAAAGGTACTTTTTTCGGTAAATATATTTTTTTAAAAAGTCCTTTTTTTAAAAATGATACTTGTTTTTAAGAAAAATACTTTTTTTTGTACTTCTGTTTATGAAAAAGGTACTTTTATGAAAAAGGTACTTTAATGAAAAATGTACTTTTATGAAAAGGGTATTTTTTTGAAATTTGTAGTTTTATTTTGAAGAAATGTACTTTTTTAGAAAAAGATATTTTTTTTTAAAATGAGTAGTTCCTTTTTTTTTGAAAAAGGAATTTTTTTTTCAAAAAGGTACTTTTTTGAATAAGAAGAACTTGTTTGTGAAAAAGACACTTTTTTGAGAAAAGATACTTTTGCGTTTAATAATGGTATGTTTTTATGCAAAACAAAATTTGTTTTAATCGCGCTAACCGGTTCTTGCAAGTAGTCTGTTCTACTCTTTATTTATATATTATTTATATTGACTGTAATATTTATTTTAATAAATAAAAATAAAAACACTGTATACGGTATATTAGTTAATTAAATTCGGTTCGATCTACTTAATAAATTCAGTTGTGACCACAAGTATTTTTTTTTTTAATCCGTAGGCATAATTAAATAGTCAGTACTGATATGACTTCAATTGAATTTTTTTTTTTTAATGACTTCAATTGAATTTCTACACAGAAAAAAAAAATTGCGCCAAGTACACATTTTGTTGAATAAAAAAAAATAATCAATTACTTTTTTAATTGATTCAATTAAAAAGTAATCAATATTTTTGTTTATTTAAAGTAATCAATATTATTTAAAATATTGATTACTTTTTAATTGAGTCAATTAAAAAAGTAATTGAGTCAATTAAAAAAGTAATTGATTATGTTTTTTTTATTCAACAAAATGTTTACTTGGCGCAATTTAAGAAATATTTTTTTGTGTGTAAGTAACATAAATATTAGTAAATGTAACTATCAAAATTCGGTTGGCAAAAAATTCGGTTGCAGCAATTGGTTCTCTTTTCTGTGTGTAGATATGCAAAAACGTTTTTTTTTTTTGTAAATTAATTTTAAAGATTTTTTAAAATGTTTAATTTGGAGATGTCGATTGCTATACGATTGCTACCTATTTGTAATGTAATAATTGTAATTAAAGAAAAAAAAGATTAATTGAAATTAATTGAATTTCCGTTTCTGTGTGGAGCTACTAATTTCTAGGACATTTTTGGTCATAAATTGAACAAAATTTAAATGTTTTCTTCAAAGTTTTCATAATTTTTGGATAAATATGACTTAAATTTGTTTAGTTTATAATTGTTTTACTTTTATTTAAAAAAATCCTTTAACCGTTTGTGTCCTGGGGACAAAAAAACACCCATAAAACGTAATTTATATTATATTATATTATTAAATTACATTCATTTTATTACATTCATTTATAACCAACATAGAAGAAAACTAATTTAGTTCCTTATTCATATTTTCCGAAATTTATATCGTTAGATAGTTTAGTTTGTATAGTTTCTTTGGAATAAATGTCAAAATTCAAATATTAAAGGAAACGCGACATTTTTGACCTCACCTTTTTAACCCTTAAAAGTAAGATTGGTAGTCTAAATAATTGTGCTTATTCGTTAGTTTAGTACTCTTTGTCACATATTTTTAGTCAAAAGTGAAAACATTAATCCTATATGGATCAAATTGCATAAAATAATTATTTGAATCATGTTTTTCCCCCAGGACACTAACGGTTAAAGGTTTTTTTTTTCAAAATAAAAGTAAAGACAATTAAAGTCTAAACAAATTTAATTGATATTTATCTAAAAATTATGCAAACTTTGTTGAAAACATTTCAAGTTTGTTCAATTTATGACAAAGCAATAAGTTTTTAGAAAATGTCCTGGAAATTAGTAGCTCCACACAGAAACAGAAATTATAGTTTTTTTCAATTTTTATTTCTTAAATTACAACTACTATATTATAAAAATAGCAATCGACATAATGGTGGTAATGGAATACAACTCTCATATATGGGCAGTGGCTTCAGTGTCTATTCTGAAGCTTCTGGACCGTGTTCAGGGGAGGGCGGTGAAGCTTATCAATGACAGTAGTGTATCCAACTCTATTGATTCATTGCAGCATCGTCGGAATGTGGGTTGTGTGATACTTTTCTATCGATATTACCATGCCCGAGTTTATATTTGTAATACGCGCTTATCTAGCAGAGCACATCCGTTTGTAGTTGATTTTCCTGTATTTCGCACAACGCATTACAGAGAAAATTCGTTTTTTAGTCGAACGATTCGTATGTGGAACAAACTTCCCGCAGAAGTCTTTTCTGTTACTTACAATTTAGAAAAATTTAAATCAAATATCCACAAACACTACTCCCTCTTTCCTCCTTCCCATACCCTATTTTCCTAATCAATAAAAGGAACTGCATGAGTAGTTGGCATCCCCTGAGTTAAATAAAAAAAAACAAAATAATGAATTTCAACAAATTGTTTTTTTTTTTGAGGGACTTTTTTTTTTTTTTTTTTTTTTTTTTTTTTTTTTTTTTTTTGGGACATTCTAATAAACAGACAGTTTTTTTTCTCCGTTTTATAAAATTGTTTTGTAAATTGTTTATATCACATTGCATTTTTGGTGAATATCACATCAGAGAGATGATTTTCCATATAAATTTCCATATTTTTTTTTAGATTTTCTATTCATATAAAAATTTCATGCATGACATGCACGTGATGTGTGTGATTTGAAGTTAAATTTGTTGAAATTAACTATTTTGTAAATTTCTCATGTGTAAAACAAATCACATTTTTTTTTTAGTTATGTGTGGGTAGAATTATATTGTGTTGATTGAATTAAATTTTGTAAATTCAACGCTTATTTTTGCATTTTCTTAATTTCCTTAATTGAAATGTTGCTAAAAAAAAAAATATTATGAATTCAAATGCATAGCAGATTAACCCTCAAACCGGCCTAAGCTTTTTTACAATGAAATTTGTACGAAAAATAAAAAATATGTTCTTCTAGCAATTTTTGTTCGTTGCGTAATTTAGGCGATATGGGCCAAAATAGGTTTAGAGTGAATCTCAAAAAAAATTCATAAAAATAAATTAGTTAAGGCATACATTAATCCTCTTGCTAAGATATAAATATAGTCCAAAAATTATACCTTTTGTAATTTTACTTAAGAAGATATGATGATTTTCGTTTTTTGACAAATGCGAAATTGAGCGAAAAAACCCCTTAATTTGGATATATATTGTTCAAACTTAAAGGCTTTGCTACTACTACCAAATATAACGTTTCTGCCAAATTTCATAAAAAGCCGTCAATACGTTTATAAGTTAAGGTGATGTCCTGTTGAAATCCTGCGTGTCCTTGGAAAAAAAATAACAGCTTTTTTTAGTGCTTAATCTTCAATCTTACTTTGTGTTTTTAACACCAACAGTTTCTAGTCAAACTAATTTTTTGATTTTTGAAAATAATGTTTATTTCAAAATATTTATTTTTTTAAATTTTACGAAATTTTAACTTTAACCATTTCTCGCTTCTAAACCATACACTGCATACAAAAAATTACTTCACGTAATGTTTAGTAAGTTCGGTTTTCTATCGAAATAACTTAATTTCTTGTAATAAAACACTAAGTTGTGGCATTTATGGATATTTTAAAAAAATCCGCCTGGAGGCGGGCTTGCCGGTTAGAGGGTTAAAAAGCAAAAAAAAGAAAAAATGAGTTTTCTATGGTATTAATAAAATTAACTTAAGGACTTTTGTCAAGACCACAAGGGTATTATATTAATAGAATAATACATTCAATGGAAAATACGTAAGAAGCTAATAGCTCCTTTATTTTGTAGTGTAATCAGAATAATTAAATTGTTTAAGTTAAGGTGTAAATATAAATAGTATTGATTTTGTTAAATATTTTTTTTTTCTTAGTTCACAAAAACCGTAAAGATCCAATTTATTCATTGAAAAAAAATATAGTCGTTTAAAAGAACTGGTGTGGAAACGGAACGGTTGTTCCGTAATTAGTTTAAGTCCGTTTCTGTAGTCTTAATCTGTGGACTTTTTAAAAAAATTACCTTAATCAAGTTAAGTTGTTTTGTCAAAAAATGTTTTTTCAGTCATTATTGGTTGGAAATAAAATCAGTTTTCTTGAGATACCTAAAAATTCAAACAAAAAGTTTAATTCTAATAAAAACCGTCTTTTGATAAAATTTTCTTAGAAATCAATAAGTTCTTGTGCTAAAAAGTATTCAGATTAAGATTTGAGAGACGGTCTGCAACAGTGCTGCCAATTTTTTGAGAGCAAAAAGCGCAAGGAAAATTGTGAAAAGCGTAAAAAAGAACCAAACAATTTCTTTTTCTTATTTTTTTTACGAAGTTAAAGAAATGTACTTAAGTTGACCATAAACAGTGGGTATTCCATTCGCAGATTTTTAAGTCAGTAATTTTTACCGAAAAATTCCCTCAAGAAGAAGAGATAATCTGCCATAACTCAACGACAAAGGAGCGTCGGTAAAGGAAGTTGAAAAAATAAAATGTTAATAAAATCGTGTTTACAAACAAAAAACTAAAGTTTAACCAAAAAAAAAAAAAAACTTACTATTTATCAATAATTTAATTATTAAAGTTGTTTTTTGAACCGATTGTTTTAAGAATAATAAGAAAAACACTGTTTTTAAATTTTTTTATTTTCCTTCACCTTCTCTTTCGTGACGGAAATTCACGGCACCCGGTACGCATACAAATTACGTGAGCATGAATTTGCAGGAAAATCGTGATCGAGATCTCTTTACCAGATAAACTCTTTGATAAATCGTGTTTACAAACAAAAACCTAAAGTTTTAATAAAAACAAACTAATTATTTATCAATAATTTAATTATTAAAGTTGTTTTTTGTAGCAATTTATTTAAGAATAATAAGAAAACACTGTTTTATATTTTTAATTTTCCATCACCTTTTCTTTCGTGACGGAAATTAACGGCACCCAGTTCGCATACAAATTTCGTGAGCAAATTTGCAGAAAAATAGTAATTGGGATCTCCTTACCCCATAAACTCTTTCCTATAACACAGTATTAAAATTGTATTTCGAGCTAATTAAAAAGTAACCACATTTTTTTCGCCTACAATTTCGGTGTTTATTCCAGTATTTTGTTCGTACTTTTGCGAACATATCTGCCAAACTTCATGCAATAAAAGTGTTTCCCGTATCAATTTAACATGTAAGACCATTTAAAATGTAGCAGAAAAATGAGATTTGATTGTAATTCCCTTAAGAAAGTAAAAAACTGGGTTTTCAATCGTTTTTACTGCAGTTTTATGGCTTTTCGAACAAAGTACTGGTCTTTAAAACCAACGATAAATTACGAAAGCACAAATTCAGTGCTTTTTCGTGTTTTAGCACCATGAGTAAAATTTTGGCGTTTTGTGACATTGAGAAGCACCATAAATAGGGCGAAAAGCACCTAGTTGCCATCACTGGTCTTCAAACTCATTACACACCAAATTTTCCGTTTTCAGCCCAGTGCTTTTAAGCGGCTATATTTTTTATTTTCTGTGAGTGAAAAAAATTTGGTCAAATATAAAAAGATTAAAAAATTCTATCGTTCAGCATTAAAAAAAATCATGAAATTCAAGATAATAAGATTTTTATGCAATTTTATTTCATATTTTTTAATGCGATTTTTATATAAAATTTTTTTTAATTTGGAATACATCGTCGAAATGTTTTCGAAATTCGCGTTTCGTAGAAAAACTTTATTAGCTGCGGTAAAAACTATTATTAAATTACTACATTAATTTTAATTATGAGAATTTTATAGTATCTAAGAGAATCCTGAAAACACCAATGAACATTAGGAAACATTATTATTCTACAAGTTTGATATAACTTTTATTAAAAATAAGCTATTGAGTTTTGTTTTCAAATTCATTAATTGACCACTTTCAGGAATGTGTTTGAACATTTACGGATTAAGGGGTATTATAAAGAAAGATGGCTTCTTATTTACATCTTTTTGAGGGAATTAGGTATATAAAAAAAAATGCCGGGTTTCTTTAAACGTTATAAAAAACATTTATTGGGTTTTATTTAATATTGTTAGGTTAAGTTTAGGATTATGGTTTATAAGCTAGATCTATTTCGGGAATTTTCCAGGTTCCCATCTTCAGTTCTCATTTAGTGGGATAAATAGGTTTTATGAATGTTTGAGGTTTGCATGGGGTTGTCACTTCTTTCAAAACGTGTTCTGAAGATGGGAACCTGGAAAATTCCCGAAATAATTTTTTCTACGTAATGCGGATATCGAAAACATTCACATTCGACGATGTATTAAAAATTAAAACAAAAACGGAAGAGTTGTTTAATTTTTTATAAAAATCACATTATCTTGAGCCAAGAGGCTGAATTTCATGATTTTTTTAATGCAGAACGATAGAATTTTTTAATCTTTTTTATATTTGACCAAATTTTTTACAAAATATACCGTAACTAGTTTTTCATTCACAGAAAATTGTGTTTTTGGACGTTTTTTAAAAACGGTTAAGCTCAGGAGGTGTTATCGGAAGAGCCAATAAATTTTAGCAATCGCCATAAAAGTGCGCCCCGGTAGGCTAGTTGGTAGCGTGCTGGCTTATCAGTGCGGGGGTCGTGGGTTCGATTCCCACCAGAGGCACTGGTCTGTTTTCGCTACAACGCGCCGAAGGCCATAGTAGCTAGTGCTCGGTTAGGGTAATAGTATATAATTTGTAATTATATAATTATTAATTAATAAAAAAAAAAAAATTCTTATTTTGGGGTGAGGGGGGGGGGGCACTTCTTTTTTTAAGGCACTACAATGTATGTGTATGTATGACGCAATTTTACATTTTTCAAATGAAGATAATTCTAAAATAATATTTAGTAAATATCATAAAAATCCTTTATCTTTTATAAAAAACTACCTGGGACTGGCATTTATTGTTTTGTACAGTCGCACCAAAGCGCATTTTATATTTTAAAAAATTAGTAAATTTTTTATATTTGTTTACATTAGTACCAGTTTTGGTAGTTCTCAACAAGTTCAAAAGCGGGAGTTTGAACTAGTTCATATCCCTATGACATCTCCATGTTAAATTCTGCAGTTGTTTGTATGGAGAGGCGGTAGAATTCATACTAGTGGCATGATTCAAATAAACTAGAACAAAACTGGGTATGTACTAGTATTTTTTGCTACTGGGGTACTAGTTTATTTGAACCAAAAAAAAATGTTCAATTATTTAATAAAATTTTTTCTATATTTTTTAATTATTACTAACAAAATTATAAAAACTATTGTGAAATATTTGAAAATTTGTTTTAAACATTTATTTTGTCGAAACTCTTCGCGGACCTCCTGGAATACTCCTACGGTCCTCTGAGGGACCGCGGACCCCCATTTGGGAACCGTTGTACTAAATGAATGATACTGTCCATAAAAGAATCTAGTCTAGTCTGATTTAAAAACTAAAAGTGTTTATAATTTTTAGAGAAAAACGTTTATTCTTCTTCTTATCTTCAGCATTTCTAAATTAAATTTGACAAATGCATATTAATTAAAAATTAATTGCGACTGTCTATATGACGTGAAAAATAACACTGTACTAAAATACATTATAAAATTTGCCCTGTGGCGATGTCTCAACTTAAACCGCAAAAGTTGTCATCACTGAATGTAAAAACCATACGTCAATCTGGAACATTTTGAAATAGAGACGGAGAAGATTAGAAAAATAAACAAAAAATCTAAAAATAGAATATTTGTATTTGTTAGTGTTGGTCACTTCTAAGTATAATATACAATAACAGAAAAAGCTAATAGGAAAGAAAACTGCAATTTAGCTGCATTAGATTCGAGGCCATACTTGGGTGTGATCGCTAAACGGTCATTATTACGGTATTGTTACGTTTGTAATGTAAGATGAGCGCAGGTTTGATTCTTACAGCCGCATGTTGTTGTAAAAAATGTATTATATACAGACATACTGACAATTATAACACACATATAATAATACAATTTAAATGGAACTGATGACGCCTGTCCATCAAAAAAGGCAGAAAATAGTCTAGTCTGATTTTAAAATTAAAAGTGTTTATAATTTTTAGAGAAAAACGTTTATTCTTCTTCCTAACCTCAACATTTTTAAATTAAATTTGTGAAATGCATATTAATTAAAAATTAATTGCGACTGTCTATATGACGTGAAAAATAATACTGTATTAAAATTTCTTCAGTTAATAATTAGAAAATTGTAGAATAAACATAATATTGTATTCATTCTTTTTTGGGAATTCATTAAATACCAATTAAAGCTTTTGAATGAAGCTAATGAATGAATTCTTATGTAATGGAATAACGGAATGGTAAATACAATTTTTTTAATTTTTAAATTGTTCGTGAATTAAGCTCAAATTCAATTAATTCCTTTGAAGCTCTGCCGTGTGATGAGTTAATTGTATTTGCAAAATATATTTGGTTTTAAAGTTAAATTAATTTTTTGATCCCATATGGTGCATACAGTGTTAAAAACAAAGAAATACTAACTAAAATCGTTGTATCCATTTCCGTTTAAAGTCCTACCAGCACCGGAAGGAAATATATACAACATCATTACTCATACGTTACTTATAATTAATTTTTTTATGTGTTAATAAATTTCTTGGTACAAAAATCAAGTAAATTTCCATTAGTTTTGTTTTCTAAAAACAATGTTAATATCCAAGATAAAAAAATCTTTTAATTCTCCTAAGGAAACAGAAAAAAAATCTCACGAGAAATCAGAAAAGTTTGATTTGTATAAAAAAAAATTAAATAAAGAACAAAAAGGGGGAAAATCCGCGTGTAATAAAAAAGGAATATATAAAAAGGAAAATAACTAATTGTTTAAGTACAAAAGTGGTAAAAAAAAATAAAATCTTATTTTGCTTTTTTTATAGTTAAAACAATTGTTGCAACAAAACACAGATTGCAGAGATTACATCAAATGAAAAATAAAGAAGTAAGAAAACAAATTACAAGAACAAAAAGAACCCAAAACAACTTTTTTTATTAATTTTTTCTAGATTTTTTTTTTTTGTAAATCATGAACTAAACCATTAAAGTTTACTTAATAAAGTTGCAGCTGCTGTTTAGGAAAATGCAGAAGCAGTGTTGCCAGCCCATTTTGTTGAAAAATCATAAATTTTTGTAAAAACAAAAAAAAAACAAAATTGTCAAAATCGTCCTTTTGAGAATGCGAAATCGCAAAAAAAAAAAATCTTCAATTACAAAACTACTTATTTTTCAATAAAATATGTGAAAGTTTACTCAAAACATCAGTTAAATCATTTTAATTGTAATTCTTTTCAAATGGTCGAACAAGTCATAGTGATTGGAATGAAATTATGCATTTCGCCTTAACCAATGGATAAATGTTGATTTAGCCAGACTTGCAAAAATGCAATTAGATCCATAGATGAAGCGTTCAGAAATTGGCGTTATGACAAAAAACGCAAAGTCCGATCTACTACGCAAACAGACGAGATCCGAGTATTCCAAGGTACTTAGACGTGAAAAGCTTCTTAAGGAACAGCGTATTCGTGTTAAAGTTCTTTCAGCTCCTCGGGGAGCTTTTGGTCGTTTGTTAAAAGAGTAAAGGAAAATGCTAGTTCATCTATCCCAACTCCTACAATGGAAGACCAATGGATTTACTGACCCGGTTGAAAAGGCTAACATTTTTGGTCGAGATGTTCGGGGAGCCTTCAACTCCGCCGGAAAGCAATCAACCAATGACCGAACTCGCAAGAGTATCGCTTACTATGCCTAAGATATTCTTCCGAGCTCGCGCAGTTAAAAGGGTTCTTGTGGAGCTCAACGTAAAAAAATTAGGGGGGCCGGATGGTGCACTCAGGGAACTTCTGCTTTAATCATTTGTAGTTGTTTGGATTGTAATACAGTTTCTTTATTTTTAATGTAAATTTCAGTCATTTGAAGAACAAATTTAATTTTTCACTAACCTTGTAGTCCATTTACAAAAAACAAACCACATCAAATGGCTGTTTTATGATTTTACATTAATTTGTTACCAATAGTTTTTTTTATTTAAAAAAATAAATAAAGTAAATGTTTGTTTATTTTTTACTAACATATGTGGTTCATTTTTCCTACAATTGACAATTGACATAAAATGACATAATTGACAAATGTTGGTTGAATTTAATGAAATGTTAGTTAGTCGTCCTTTCTTCAAGAGAAATTTCATTTGTTTTTGACTACAATTGCTGTCGTCTTTACCTACATAATATCCTTAGTGTATACCAGCACTGGTGCTGAAACAATGCTCTTCGACGATTGCCCGTCTTTCCCTCAAGATTGAAGGTTGCCAATGTTCTGCTAATCCCTAAAAAGGGTGCGGCTAGTAACCCTGAAAATTAGCGCCCAATCGCAATATGCCATACGCTCTCGAAGGTGATGGAGAGCATGGTTAATCACGATCTCGTTAAGTATATATAGTCAAATTCACTTATTAGTGATCGACAGTATGTCTTTCGTAGACGCCTGTTAGCGTTCCTTTCGGATCGTTGGAGTTGCTCTAGATAGATTTCTAAAGCGTTCGATCGTGTGTGACAAGACGTACCGGTATCAAAGCTTATTGCCTTTGGCTTCGGTAATGACTTGTCTCGTTTTAATTCCAGTTTTGTTAGATATCGCACTATACGAGTTGTTATAGATAGGATCTCATCAGATGAGTTTAAGCTAAATTCAGGGGTGCCGTTCTTTCTCCCTCTCGTTTTCTTATATTTATTTATGATCAGACCCTCAACCCTATGTACTTTTCGCAGATGCCAGCAACATTTGTAATTAATTTTCCTTCGATCGTAGTGCACGCCTTATTGAGGCAGATTATGAATGACACACTCAACCAGGACCTGCCTACAATCTCAGAGTGGGGTCGTGTGAATAGGGTCGATTGTAATGCTCGCAAAACCCAATGTTATCGTTGTCTCATAGAGATGTGGAGCCAACATTGTCATCTGTGCATATGTGTGGTATAAATATTGAGGAATCAGATACTCTTAATGTTCTAGGCATGCAAATTCAATGTGATGTTTGTAGGAATAAACACGTTTTTCATGTGTTGAAGGAAGCATTCAAGAGTATTGAATTTTTAACTCCGTGTAGGAACTACTTTATCCCATTTGAACTCCTTACTATTTATACCACCTTCATCCGACCGAAGATGGAATACAACTCCAATCTATGGACAGGAGCTTCAAAGTCTATTTTGGAGTTTTTGACAGTAGTATATCCGACACTATTGAATCATTGGAGCATCGACGGAGTGTGGGTTGCGTAACACTGTTCTATCGATACTACACTGAGAGAATTATCTTCATATCAGTAATGCAAAAAAATTTAAATTTTGCAATTAACACTGCAATTAACACTGTACCTCACGAGGTAAATTATACAAAAGAAAGCACTTCATTTGAAAGTGATTTCGTTATAAAATTAATATGGTTATATGTAAAGCCATATGTAATAAAATCTTAACATATTTGGATTACTATTACATGGCTTATGTAGTCATATATGGAGTAAGATTTGGAGATGTATAATAATATCGAGAACTTTATAAAAAATCTCTCAATAAAAATTATCAGATGTATTTGTATATAATGATATAAACAATGATGTGACTCCATACAAAGTCAGATATGACTTAATCATACTACATATGACTATTTTTATCCGGGTCATTATAATTCGTATTTTTGTAAGCTAAAGGGTTGTATATGGAATATCTTTAACAAATTTACATAGAAGAAAAATTCACTTATGTTTTAAACTATCAAATATTATATGCCTCTGTGGCTGAGCGTATAGAGCAGTAGACTGTTAATCTAACGACCTGCGACCGATTACGGGCTCGACCATGTTTAAAAAAAAAAAAAACAATATATTTTTTTAAATTCGTAATTTTTTTAAAAATCTATTTTTAGAACCATTATATTTTTCCTTCGGGTAATGGGTTATTATTAACATATATGCATAAAGGTAATCCATTATAATGCAAAAAGTTAGAATTGTATTTTAAACTGTTATACGTCCAAACCTTCGAATTTAGATTACTAGACTCATTATTTGGTAAGGTGTGTTTTTGCTGGGTTACAATGAAAAAGATAGAATAAAAAAACAGAAAGAAAAATACTTGTCATAATAAGTTTAAACGACGGTTGAATGGATAAAAATGTGGTGGTAATGGGTAATAGACGAAAACTAAAAATAGAGAAAAAGTTCAAAAAGCAAATTTCATGCTAACTCAATAACAACTAAGCAAAAATTTATTGGTGCTTTAAACATCTGTCAATTGCTTTAATTTGGTGAGTTAAATAAGTTAAAGTGAGTTAAACAATTAACACTACAAGGCACAAAGAATGTTGATGAAGGTCGTACGCTCAGGGAACTTCTGCTTTAAAAATATGTAGTTGTTTGGGTTGTAATACAGATTCTTTATTTTTATTGTAAATGTCAGTCATTTGTAGAACAAATTTAGTTTTTTACTAACCTTGTAGTTCATTTAAAAAACAAACCACATCAAATGACTGTTTTATGATTTTACATTCATTTTTTACAGTCGTTTTTTGTTATTTAAAACCTTTAACACCGTTTTTACAACACCTCTTTCGATTTACTTTAAATTTGCCAGACGTATTAAACATAAAAAATATTTTACCCGTGTTTCCATAAAAAAATTAAAAAATTTTTTGAAAAGGTTATGGGCATTTGAAAATCGTCAAAACCGTAAAAATCATCCGACATGACAACTTTTAAACAGATGTTTTTCTAAAATTAGTGATTGAATTTTAAATTTTAATACCTTATTTTAAAGGTATTTGAACCTTATTTTTAAAAAATATTTTTTATTTTTAAAATTTAATTTTTTTACTTAATTTCTATTTTCTATTTTTTTGCCTATTTTTATCATTTTACTACATTGTAGTAAAGTAAAACATACGAAAATTTCTAACTGAACATAGAAAAAGCAAAACAAATAATGCTCAAGAACAATATGAATTTGTTAGCGTGTGTTTTTGCATAAATAGAATCCATTCGACTTTCATTCTGAAATTTACAGGGAATATTATGGTTATATTGAGCTTTAAGGAAATATTTTTTTAGGTTTTTCGACTTGTTCGAAGATGTTTCACTTCCATTCTGAAATTTACAGGGAATATTATGGTTATATTGAGCTTTAAGGAAATATTTTTTTTTCAGATTTTTCGAGTTGTTCGAAGATGTTGAAAAACAGAAATTAAGTAAAAAAAACCACATTTTAAAAATAAAAAAATAAATTTAAAAAGAAGGTTCAAATACTTTTAAAATAAGGTATTAAGCTTTAAAATCCATTCACTAGTTTTAGAAAAACATTGGTTTAAAAGTTGTCATGTCGGAAGATTTTTCACGATTTTGACAATTTTGAAATGCACATAACTTTTTGAAAAAAAATGTTTAATTTTTTTTTCTGGAAACACGTGTAAAATATTTTGTAACGAAGAATACGTACTAAAATTTTGAAAGATATCGCAGACATCAAAGTCAGTTTTTAGCAAAAATCGTCTGATATGGAATGACTCATATGTGGTTAATGTTTACTAGAATCTGGTTAATTTTTTGAACATTAAAAAAACAAATGACAATGTTAGTTGAACTTACTGATATGTAAGTCGTCCTTTCTTTAAGTGAAATTTCATTTGTTTTTAATTTCATTTGAAGTGGTCTTTACCTACATATTATTCTAAGTGTAGCTGACCAGAAAATGTGCATTACATTCAGGCTGGTGTCTAATAACGTTTTCTGTGTTTTCTCTATTATTAAAGGTAAATTAGCACAAATAAATTATAATTTTTCTATTAATTAAGAAAGATTTTCATGATCTTTAGCTGCACGAAAATAACATCTCACATTTTTAAAAATCGTAATTTTCCATACAATAAATTTTGTATAATCGTCAATCGTCATTTTATCATATTTTTCTTCAAAAAACGTTAAAAACGGAGATAAATCGTCAAAGTTGGTAGCGCTGTGTAAAAGGATGGAAGAGTGATGGAAGAACTAACACACACACACACACACAAACACACACACACAAAAAATTGGTAAACATCAACACTTAATTGTTGCTGCTGCAACTTTAAAAAAAAAGTGTTAAACAACTATTTTTTCCTTGTTGCAAGCAACTCCTTCTTTCAAATGTAACAAAAAAGAAAACTAACTAATGAAACTTGATACTTTTTTTTTGGAAAAGTTAAAAAAAATTACAACCATAAAAAATGACTGACTGTATATCATCATTTGTGTGGCAGCAACAGAAAAAATATAAAAAAAAATAAATCTATTTGTATGTTTCGGTTGTTGTGGCAAGTTGTAGGAGTAGTAATTTAAGTGTTTTATCTTTATTTTTTAGAGTGTTTTAAGTTTTTCTTTATTTTTTTACTTTTGAGCTTATAATTTACTCTCTAAAGTCGTAAAATCGCATATTATTTGTTAAAGCAATTGAGTAGATAGAACTTGTCTACTTTCAGTAAAAACTATCAAATTAAATGGATGTTGTTTGCAAAAAATATTGCAGACAGACAGATTGACAAACTGATAGTGTTAGAATCGTAAAATAACACTACTTTCATTGATGGAAATTTTCTTTTTAAATTAAACTGAAAAATGTTTAAACAAAAGTTAAAAATTAAACTTATTTTAAGTAAACTTTCATTAATTCAAAGAAAACTGTCATTGCTTTAATATTTAAGACTTTAAAAACATTTACAGTATCTCGTATGACAAAGAAGGTATGGACTCCCAGCTAAATACTTCGTCGATATTGAGAAAACTTGGATATGTTGTGGAATTTATTACCAAGGGGACCGATTTTTTAGATTTATTTTCGTTATCACTAGGGCAACCAAAAAACAGTTTTAAAAACAATGTTTTAAGCGCTTAAAAAAAGCTCGAAAAACAGTAAACTAAGCCGTTTAAATATAAAAATAAGCCGATTATTTCAAAAAATAATTTCATAACTTTTTATTAAAATAGTTACGACAAATAAAATTTGTGTAAAATTTCTTCCCTGGAACTTAGTCAGTCAAACAAAGGTACAATAGATATAGATAGAATTTTTTTTTTAAGCCTTAAAGTCCAAATGGTTTATAAAAAATGATTTTTAATAAACCAACAACATGTAACATTAAATTTTCAACTTTTAATTAAAAAAAAAATACCTCAAAATTTAGCTTGCTAAAAAATAGCAAAAAAACTCTAATTTAAAAGCAAATAGCTGAAACAAGCTTAATTTTCAAAAAAGTAGCTAGTATTTGCAAAATAAGCTAAAATAAGCAAATACCAAAAAATTTACAAAAAGAGAAGCTATAACATATATAGCTTAAAATGTTCATAACTTCATGATCAGAACTTGTTTTAACTCTAATGGGTTCTAGACTTTCAAATAAAAAACTAGATCTAGAGTATTTTTGTTGCCCTAGTTATCACATATCCAAATTTCATAAAAATCGGAGATTTTCTTTTTCTTTTATTAAATTTTATTATTTTAGTGTCAACATGCATTACTTTAATGAAAAATTACATTAAAATATATATAAATTCAAAATTACATTAAAATACCAATTATTTCAAAGAAAACTTTCTTTACTTTAATAAAAGCCTTCATTACTTTAATGAAAATTTGTATTACTTTAATAAAAACTTTTGTTACTTCAATGAACAAGTTCTTTATTTTAATGAAAACCTTCATTATTTTAATGGCAACGTTTAAATTCATTTAAAGTTTCATACAAAATTCACAAAAAATACACTAAATTTCAATAAAAGTTTCACAGAAATAGAGTTTGCTAAAAACCGAAAAAAATTTTTTTTTTTCAATATTAAATTTTTTTCTAAACATGCTTAAAAACTCATTTTAAAAAGATATTTATAGAAATTTATTAAATCCATTTTATAACTTAATAAAATATCTTTTTGACTTTAAATGACTTTGTAAAGTCGTTCATTTCAAAGGTCGAAAAACATTTCATAATTTATAAATATCTTTTTCTAATGCGGACAACTAAAGATTTGGGTAATGCAAATGAAACAATTGTCTATCATGAAAATGATCATGAAAATGATCAAACTTTTTTGAAAAGCAAGAAATAAAATCTAGTATGACAATATCATATTAGATTTTTTGACTTGAGGTAGAACAATATTCTAACTAAATATGTATATGAAAATATAGAGTGTTCGAAAAACGATTTTTGTATTTTTAATACAAGAAAAAAGTCTCGCTCTAAGTCACCCAGCCCAAACCACTGGAGCTAGGAACATTAAATTTGGAATGGAGGCATCCACTAAGACTGGGATTCTAAAATTTACGGGCAGGAAAAAGTTACGGGGAAGGAAAACGGTAAGTTCTTCCCCTTTACGTCCCATTTCTTGATGTTATTTTAGGATTTTCGATAAAATATTGATAAAATTTATATTTAAAAGGGAAAATATTTAAAACGTTTAATTACCCATGCTAAGCCTTTAAGACAGAAATATGAAACTTGGAATCAGGCTTGCCATTTTAGCACCCAAATGTATTTTTTATTTATATTATACACACAGAGAAATAAAGTGCCAACCGAATTGAAAAGTGTATTTTAATGGTAACAACTTATAAATTCTGTTAGTACAACGATATTTATATTAGATTTCTAAATGTTTTTGGTATTGCAACTAAAATTTAGTTAAATTAACCAAACTTCGTTTTGAAAACTAATGTTGAGTTGTTCCAACGGACTGAACTTCGTAATAACTGAATTTGAGTCGAAGTAACTGAATTTCAGTTGGCAAACAGCTGAATTTTTCTCTGTCTGTAAAAAAAAAGAACTTATTTAAATTTTGTAAATGTAATTTATTAACTAAAAACAACAAATATTTAATTATATTTTATAAATAAAAAATATATTTAGATGCTAAAATGGCAAGTCTGATTGGAATTGAAACATTCATTCCATGAGAATTAACAAATTTATTAAAAGTGAAATTTTCTGTGAAAAAGAATAAAATTTTATATTTTTTATATTCCGATATATAGACTATCGGTAACGAAGTATCGGGCTTTTAAGCTCGTTATATTTAAAATATTTTTTAAACATTTGTTTACCTAAACTTCATACTTATTATTTTTTTTTTTTTTTTTTTGCATCTGTCCATTTTTTACAAAAACCCTAATTTTTTGGTTAAAAGTGGAGGCAGGAGAAATTGGCAGATCGGGAATTAATTTTATATCAAAGTTTCTGTTATCAGTAAGCAACTTTTGCAGGGTGTTATGTTTTGAGCAGAGAAACATTTTAAAAAATTATCCGCTATACCGCTCAATAGTCCCCGATTTTGCCTTTAAGAGAAAAGCCCTATAAATAAAATGATAACCAGGGTTGCCATGGTTGTCCGAATTACATGTATACACACAGAGAAAAAAAGTGCCAACCGAATTGAAAAGTGTATATTAATGGTAACAACTTATAAATTCAGTCAGTTCGACGATATTTACATTAGATTTATGAATATTTTGGGTGTTACAAGTAAACTTCAGTTGAAATAACCGAACTTTGTTGTGAAAACTAATGTTAAATTGTGCCAACCGTCTGATATTCGAAATAAATAGATTTGAGACGTAGTAACCGAATTTCAGTTGGCAAATAGCAAAATTTTTCTTTGTGTGTACTAATGAGTCCTTCTATCACAAAAATTATTTATTTATGGCTTCTACATTTACAATTTTTTTCCTTACTATTTAGTTACAAAATGAGCCAACTTAAAGACCTATCCAGTGATGGGTCAACTGTGGACATACCACTGAAATTCAACTATATTTTGTTTTTGTAGGGTTTGTATATTTTTTTCTAATTTTTTCATTAGCTGTTCCTTTTCTTGTATTTATTGCGTTTTGTATTAAACACACATGCAAAAAATATAACTTCTCTGTTAGTCAGCAAGTACGCATAAGAAATTCAAACGGTAGAACATTTTTTGGTTTTTTTTTTATCTATTTGAAAATGTATTTTTAGACATACCACAAAATGTCTAAAATGTTTAAATTAACGCGGAAATGAAACGGAAATTGACACGAAAATATATTATTACGGTCACAAAGTCAGTTAAAATTAACACATTTTAAAAAATTAAAAAAAAAAAAATAGCATCAGCTCTTTGGACCAAAAAATGTTGCTGGGTTCAAATGCTACATGAAAAAAAATTCATTATGCAAAATTCAAATATATAGAAAAATGTTTATATTCCTAGAAACATTAAATGAACAACATTTTAAAAATTTTATATGTAGTAAGTATCAGGGCATAAAAACGCAAATTGAAACTCATCTTAAAACTTATATCCATAAAGTTTTTTCTCTCCTTAAAAGTGTTATGAAATTACAAAAAATTATCGTAAAGTTGAAAAGTTGATGATTATGATGACAACCAAGACGTCTGGAGTAGTTGATAGTAATCGTTGTCTTCGTATTTTCTTCTAGTATTTGAATGTTTGTTCATCGTAATCTTAAGCAACACACGCAAAAAAATATCTTTTGAACGTCAAACTTTAATGAGTGAATGCTATCATAAGCTTTATGATGCGTCTAAAATGTGCATGAAACATACGTACATTATTCATCCTATCCATACATTCCCGTACATGTCGTCAGACAACTACTCCACACCAAATAGTGCTGCTATTTGGAAAAGCGTTTTCAGCTATTCCTGTGTCGTCTGTCACAGGTGGTCTAGCATTAGGTATTGACAATAAAAAAAATAATTCACAAAAGTAATATGGAGCTTTATGTAGTCATATCAATTTCTATGTGACGCTAAATATAATCTTATTAAATTTATTCTGAAATATGGACCCATATAATTATATATGTTTGTATGAGTCCAGATCTAAACAGATGCAATTAGATGCCCAGTGCAATTTTATCCAATTATGGCCCAATAGAATTGTATTAGATTGTATCACTTTTGTATCTAATTGTATCAGCTGATACAAATAAAAAAAATTATATATCCGGATTTTGACCTGATTTTATAAGATACAAAACTGACACAATCTAATACAATTCTATTATGCCATAATTCGGATAAAAATGTACTGGGCATCTAATCTAATTGCATCAGATTAGATTTAAACCCATACAAACAGATACAATTATATAGACCCATATTTCAGATGAAATTTAATAAGATTGCATATAGCGTCACATAGAAATTGATATAAAGCTCGATATAAATTTTTTTTAATCGTGTAATATTAATGTTTTTAAAATTTATAGAAACCAAACCAAACATATTATACATATTAAATTATATAAAGTAACGTATAATTTTATAAAATTAGATGAGGACAAAATTCTGACAAAACTGTATCAAATCACTTCTAATTGTATCAAATTTATCAACCGATACAATGTAATCGGGACATTTTTCGGATGAAATTTTATGTTATTAATTACGGGGGAATATTTAATTAGATTTAAATTATAATATAAAGTCCCATATTAGTTTTTTTAATCGGGAAGATATGAGAAAAGTTAAACCTGAGTTTTGAAAAAAAAAAAAAATAGAGGGGAATTTCAGATGGCATAAAAATTTTTGTGAAAAAGTCATAAAACGCAATGTTATAAAGTCACAAATATAGTGAAAACTAGATTTTTCTAAAATTTATGTTAAGATATCTACAAAACTATATATCATGAAGAAATTCTGAAGTCAGATTCGCATTTAGCTGGCCTCAAGCCATTAGAACAGTATGTTTTAGTCCTACGGTCCTGACATCTCGAAAATGTTGTAGGAATATGTTGTCATAACTTTTAAATTTGTTTACAGATTTTTTTAAAACAGGTTTTTTTTTTGAAATCTTAAATATAGTGTTTTCAAACCTTACACTCAGGGAACTTCTGCTTTTTAATGTAAATTTCAGTCAATTGTATAACAAATTAAATTTTTTACTAACCTTGTAGTTCATTTAAAAAAACAAACCACATCAAATGACTGTTTTATGATTTTACATTCATTTTTTAATGTAGTTTTTTGTTATTTAAAAAAATAAAAAAAAAAATATTTGTTTATTTTTCACTACCATGTGGTTCATTTTACTAAAATTGTGGTTCATTTTTTAAAAATTAAAAAACAAATGACAATGTTAGTTGAATTTACTGAAATGTAAGTCATCCTTTCTTTAAGTGAAATTTCATTTGTTTTTAACTACATTTGCAGTGGTCTTTACCTACATAGTATTCTAAGTGTATACTTACTTCTTTTGGAGTAATTTTTGTTTGTTTGCCAATACCTACTTCTAGACCACCTGTGCTGTCTGTTAAGTCTGTCTGGTTATGTCAATTTAAGAAATTGCTACTGCTTTTGCCGTTAGACGTCAAACATAAACGTAATAGAGCATTAGCAACAACAAGACTCTCAGGAAGAGTTATGCTACAACAACATCAAGAAATTTATTCCCATTATGTCAATATCATTCTTCATTTCATTTGCAGATAAATTGTTAAAAGAAATATATATAATCAAACGTTTATGGTTGTTCTAAAATATATTGTGGTATTTTATGTAGAACGGTTGGTGAAATGAGAAAATTTTAAATTTTTTCAAATTTCAAATATTGTCAGTTTTTCCTTTTTAGACATCACCACTCTTTATTTATTTATTTTTTTTTTAAATCTTGGTTATTTTAAAATTGTTCATTTTTGTTTTTACAGCCATGAATTTCATTGAACATTTCATTCAACACAGCATGTTGTATGTTGTGGGTGAATGCACTCATAGTTGTGGCATAAAGGCTGCTCTTTTTGTCGTTTTGTATATTTTTTCGTTGAAAGTCAGTCGTGTGTGTAGAAAATCCTTTAAATCCTTAAAATACTACTCACATAACAGAAGCTTAAGTTACATGCCGGGGTTTTTTTTTTAAAAAAAGATAATATATAAAACTTTTGAAACCGTTTCTTAAAATTGTGGCTTTGACTGATAGACACTGCGATTTTTTTTTTTGTTTTAATTTGATATGAGAAATACAGTTTTAAAATAGAATTAAACTTTAATAAATGGAAGTTAATTCAATTTGAGAGATACAGTGACAGACAAAACAATTGAAATAATTCAGTTTTTTTTTGTACTTTGTACATATTGCTTTTAGTTTTAAAATACAAAATAAAATCTCAATTAAGCCCAAAAAATTGTTCAGATTTTAAACGTATTGTTAGTGTTAACGCTGTCTCCAAAATCCCAATAATTTTATTTTATGTACATCTGGCATCTCCAAAATTAATTAATTTATTTGCCATAAAAATATTTTCAGATTGTTAATTTTGTAAAAAACTTAACGAAAGATAAAACATTTAAGGTTTACCTCAGAGCATGCGCCCTTTTGGCAGCCATTTTTAATCTGAACTACAAGTTGGCTGTGCGCAGTGCTCGGTAGCAAAATTTATTTTCATATAAATATTTTATTTAAAAAAAAAAGTTCCTGGTGGTTTCCATACCAAAAAGAATTTTAATACAAACGCATATAACACATACAAACACATATAACACATACAATCACATAGAAACATATAGAAATACAAATTGTAAAATTATATGTGTTTTTATTCAAAATCCCCGTGGGATTCACTAGGACAAACGGCTGGCGTGCCTTGGTAACAGTTAGTATTTTTATTGCAAAACTAGTTTTTTGTGGGCGTGGCTTTTTATGTAAAATTAGTGATATAAAAATACACACGATTTTTATGTCTGTTGAAACACTTTGATAAAATTATTAGAGTGGTCCAAAAAAAGGTTAAAATTCGATTTTGCGCTCTCCACAAGGTTTCCCCTATTCCTTAATGTCTAAAACTCCAGCATATCGCTCCTTTACTTCAATAACGTGTTAACTCAAAAATTTGGATTTTATAGAAAACGAGTTTAAAGTTTTCAATTTACTCCTATCTTGAAGAAAAATATAACTACATAATTTCTCTCAAGAGGTGAGTATACAAGATATCAATACGACTTTTTTACACACTATGATACGTGATATAACGAATAATTCTGCTTCATTAACTCAAAAATCATGTTTTTTGAGTTGTGACGTTCTTGCAGTAAATGAGCGATATAGAGTTTCAGCTAAATACGTCAGAGCTCGTGGAAAAAGTTAACTTTTAAGAATTAGTAATTTGTCTCTAGAACAAATTCTTACAAATTTAGGGTTGACTTTAAATTTAACTCTTTCTTAATCTACTCAATGTACTTTAACAAACTTTACCAATCTAGTCTAATTTTATTTGCAGAAAAGGAATATGAAATCAAAATTCCAAAAAACTGTAAAAGCTTTTAAGTTATTTGCCATTTTTAAAAAGGTAATATGTAAAAATACAAATTATGATGTGAGCATCATAATGTTACCAAAAAGAAAACACTAATTGTTAATAAATGTAAGAAAAGATGAACAAAATCTTGTGGGGCTCAGCGTTAGAGGGAGTGTCGCACTTTCGACTAGGTCATATTCAGCTTTATTCTAATCAACCACCCACAAGAAACTCAAAGTTTGATCATTGTGCTATTGAATTGGATGCCAGAACGATTTAAATCAGTACTTTACCAGCACTTTATTTATTGGACCATTGGCAAACAGTGCTCTGCCAGTGCTTGATTTTTCAGATCATTGGGAATTTTTGACTGGCTATGTACAATGCACGTACAAATTTTTAGTACAAAAATAAAGTTTTGTATTTTAATAAATAAAGTTTCGTAGGTGCAAATAAACACTGTTAAAAATTTAACTTCTTGGGACATACAACACTGTTTGTATACAATTTTTAAAACATTTTTAGAAAAAAAATTTAATTAATAGCAATAAAAATTGTAAAAAAAAAAATAATTAAAAGTCAAGGGCAGCAGTTTAAAAGTTCTTAATAAAAACCCGCTATTAAAAATATAATTTTAAGTCATAATTGCAAAATTTTTGCTCGTTTACAATAACGATTAATCGCGATTTCGTTTACGATTATAATCGATTTGGAATCTCTATTATAAAGTATGTGGAGAAAATGAGTAACTTATTTCAATATCATACCAAATTTTATCCAAAATTTTTGTAATTTTTTAAAACAAATAATTTTTACATGTTTTCAAAAATATATTAGATGACTTACATAACTTCTTCATTCAAACTTACCTGCAAAGAAAGAGAAAAAAATAAATATTAATTAGAGATATAAAGACTGAGAAATGTAAAGCTACATTCAGAATATTATTTTTTTTTTTTTTTTTTTGTGGAATTTATTAATTAAAAATTTACATATAATTCATTAATAGATTAAGTGACCTTGCGAAGCCACAGTGGCTTGTCTGCATGCTGACTTAAATAAAAAGTATTATGATACTAAATTGACAATTATAGAGCATTCATTGCTGGGTTATGAAAAAGTTCTTAAATAGTTTCTTTCTTCTGTTTTCATTACATGTAGTTCAAGCTCTAGCTTTTCTAAAACATCGGGTTCTGATGAGATCTTTAGCCAGATCGAAATACTAGTATCAATATAGCTAATATGTTTGATTTGCTTTACTTTTGTAAATATACGGAGTTTCAACCTCCTCGTTATAAATTGAAAAAAAAAAAAAAATTCAGTTTAGTTAAAAAAAAGGAACATTTATTTTTCAAATACATATTTTTATCAACTTTTTTATACATTTGCTCAAAAAAATTTACTACCATTTACCGATTTTTTTAAGTTTTATTTAAAGTTTAATCACAAATACGAAATATTGTCATTTATTTGTTTTCCTTACAATTATTAATTTTAATTATTTTTAATTAATTAAATTTAAATTTAATTTTAATTAAATTTAATTAACTTTAAAGTATTTTTTTCAAAAAAAAAATATTTAAAAAATTCGTGTCTGTTTTTTTATTAAAATGATTTGAAAACGTTTCCACAAATGCTATAGCCATACAAACAAAATGTGTATGTAATGTTGTGTGTCTGTCTACATTTTATAGAAA
Organism: Delia radicum; assembly: GCA_021234595.1. Lineage (NCBI taxonomy): Eukaryota > Metazoa > Arthropoda > Insecta > Diptera > Anthomyiidae > Delia > Delia radicum. The sequence goes on from CM037851.1 coordinate 254,678,760, forward strand.
AAAAACGAAAACAAAAACAAAAAATTAATTTCAACGAATTTTAGATTTCTCTACGGTCTGTTGATGGTCAGTCTTAAATCGATAATAAATAAAAACAATTTACATCATCTTTCACGCAACGTTTCGTATGTTGTTTTTTCCAACTTCATCAGGAGTTTATGTTTGTTAAATTGATTTTATAAATTACATCGATTAAATATTTCTTTTATCTATAAAAAGTTGACAACACGACACAAATTTAAATAAATAAATATATAAATAATCAAAAAATCACAACAAAAATCTTAATCCTAATATCACAGAACTTTTTTAATCAACTGATTGCCACTGAATATTGAAGCGTTGTTTAATTAATTTCAAATAATTTACTCGAACGTTTATTTTTACTCATCTGTAGTTAATCACTTCATAATCTTGCACACATCATAATTTAAAATTTGAACATTTATTTTTAACTTAATATTCTTTTATTCTTACGAATTTGTTTGTTATTTAAACGATATTTAAAAATAGATAACAAGAATAAGAAGATAACATGATTCAAATGAAAAGTAAGTAGACCGGATTATAAGTGATTTATCCTTTATGTTAAATTACATTTTCAGTTAATTTAAACTACAAACTATTTTGAGTGTATGTATAATATAGTCCTTCTTAAAATTAGTCGAACCAATAAAAATGTTTGTTGCAAAGAATCGGTTGTGGGGCTTGAGCATAACCTAGCCATACCAATGATCTAACAACGGAGAAAATAACCCAAAATTATGCGGTTATTTCACCTTAAAGTATAAAGTATAAATCCTTTTTCGAATTAGTTTTAAATATATTGAACTCTAAATTCTATAGTTTCTTGTATCTTTGGACATTTATAAAATTGTAGCCTACTTACAGGTTTCATTTGTCTTAACAGTCAAATGTGAAAAAAGTATAGCATAATTTAAAGCTTTTATATCTCTAGAGTTTAAAGCATACCTTTTAGCGTTTGATTTAATTGACTTATAAAATTCACTTGCTTAATTAATACTTTAAAACTACCAACATTAGCACTTGGCGCTCAAAATCATAATGGACATACACACACAGACAACGACCCCAAAAGGATTAAAAAGGATTTAAATCAACCCTGCAAAGTAATTTGCACATTAATGATAAATCTGTCAACAAAAATAAATACAACAACAATAAAACACAAAGTATTTAAAAAAAACAACAAAAAATGTTAACTACAATTTACATTTTCAAATACATATAAGAAAATAAACAAGAATTCGCTGAAAGCCTATTAAAATTGTTAAGAAATATAAAAGAAAATTCCTTAGAAAAGAAAACTTAACTTGACTTTAACACCAACAATGGTACTGTCATTTTAACAAAGGAAATAAAAGGCTAAATCATATTGGCCATTACACAGTGGGGTGTTTCACAAATTTTTCAAATGTTTCAAATTGCTTGAAACTTCAGACATCCATAATCAACGTTTCATTACAATACGTTCATTAACAAACATTCTATTGCAAAAATTACAAAAACGAAATTTTTGACGGGCCTCGAAAAGTTTTAGACGATTTTATTGGCAGTTTTATCCGATCCTATTTTCACATAATATTTAGATCTGATTCTACGAAGATGAGCCAAATTTAAAGAAAATCGGTTAATATTTAGACATACAATGTGATACAATTGGAAATTTTAAATGCACTGATAGAATTTTCTGTGTTGTATTAATGAAATCCATATTTACCATTATATAAGACGAATACCCAATAAAAGCATTATTTGTCCAATCTATTCAAAATAAAAATCAGTATTTTGACAAAAAAAAAAATCGAGAAATTTAATTTAACATTGAAATGCTTTGCAGAATAATTTCCGCGGTATATGAGAAGCACATCAATCTAAAAAATAATGATTGTTAAAATCATTTCTATAAAGAGAAAATTCATTTCATAAAGTGCACAATTTCCTAAAATTAATGAAAAGCTTATTACTTTTAACGAAACTAGTTTTTTAATGAAACTTTTTCATTAAGTAAATGAAACGAAACTATTGAATATAAAAGATATGTTTCATAAAACTTTATGAAACTTCGATTAGGACGAATTCCAGTTGCTTATATGCAAAAATTCATTAATTTCATGTAGAGAATTTTCTCAGTGTAATATCCGACCTAACAGTTTGGTAAAAAAAATATTTTTTTTTTTTTTATGCATTATAGTCAAGTTTCAATATTGCACTAACAAGGGAAGTCTCCCGATGGATTCTCTTTGATCTTAATGAAATTTGCATATATGATGAAAAAAAAAATAAGGGCCATGTGTTTTTTTAACCGGCCCAATCTATTGTTTAGAGGAAAAAAAAATTGTTCGATTTTTTAGCTTATTTCGAATTGTTTTAGAGAAATGTGGTACCAATTTAAAGAGCGAAACATGTCCGATAACTTCCTAGTATGTGTGTTATTCCAAAAAAATGTGTTTTAAGCAGGGCGGATCCAGCGGGTGGGAAAATGGGACATTTCCTCCCCCAAAATAAAAATTTTCAATACAAAAAAATTTAAAAGAATAGAAAATTTGTCCCTCCCCAACGTCTTTTCCTGGATCCGAGCCTGGTTTTAAGTGATATTAAAACTAGCTTTTTGTTAAAGAATTATAGTTTGATTAAGCTAACATTTATGTATAATAATGTCTAATAAATTGAATTGATGGAGTGTCTGAGCTTTTTCCAACACTAGTAACCATACCAGTGACTGGTAAATTTCCCGTAGGGACTATGTATATTTTTTTGTATGCTAAATCAAATTTTTTACTCACAAAATGTTATAAATTCCAAGAGCAAATAAAATCAAAATCATTTCAGGGGCCCCACCCCCTGGGTACGCCACTGATACCAGTGGATGCGTCTTCAAAATACCTTTCATTTGATACCCAATAGTTTAATAACAAATATACGAATTATATTTCAAAAACGTTAAATTGGGTCATCTTTTGACTCCACTTTTTGAGGATTCACCACTGTGTAGTTTCCTTGTAAGTAGAAGTTGCAAAAATGTAAACTTGAAAACTAGCTAAATATAGAAAAAGGGTACACAGACCAAATTAATTTTTGAATGCATGTTGGAAAAATTATGATTTTAACGAAAATACACACAGAGAAAATTTAGTTATTTTCCAACTGAAATGCGTTAGTACGACTCAAAATCGTTTATTACGATTTTCAATCAGTTAACACAACTTAACATAAGTTTTCACAACAAAGTTCGGTTAATTCAACTGAATATTAACTACCAAAATATACATATGTAATGTATTTAATTATTTTTGAACTAACTAAATTTATAAGTTGTTATCATAAAAAATAAAACTTTTCAATTCGGTTGGCACTTTATTTCTCTGTGTGTAGAACCGTATTACCAGAGCAACATTATTTATAAGTTAGAAAAGTTTCATGGACACGAAGGACCCTTCTGCAGAATATTTTATTAGTCAGTAATGTAATTTTAGCAAATAAATTGAATGCGATAAAATAACGCTTTAGGTGACACTAAACACATAATACTCTTTTAACGTTTGACGATCACAGGCAAGAATAGCGCAAAGAAGTTTTTATAATAAATTTGTAAAGTTGTTTTTATTTTGGATACAGTTATATCAATGCTCTCACTCTCTGTTAACGCGCCGTTTTTAAGGGAACCCAAAGCTTAATTGAAAAAAATGTTCTCAAATCATAACAAATATGTCGAAAACTATCAGAAACAACGTAAACAAAAAAAGTCAATTTATCAACTTAAAGTCGGGAAAAAAATATTCATTTTCCTATTTGCAGCCACAAGTTATATATTTTTTCTCAGTAAGTGAGAGTATTGCAATCTCTTAATAATCTAAACTCTTTTTTTTTTTTAATTTAACCAATACTCAGGGGATGCCCCCTACTCGTGCAGTGCATTGTATTGATCAGGAAAATAGGGTATGGGAGGGAGGAAAGAGGGAGTAGTGTTTGTGGATATTTGATTTAAATTTTTCTAAATTACTTCTAACAGGGAAGACTTCTGCGGGAAGTTTGTTCCACATACGAATCATTCGACTAAAAAACGAATTTTCTCTGTAATGCGTTGTGCGAAACACAGGACAATCAACTACAAACGGATGTGCTCTACTAGATAAGCGAGTATTACGAATAAAAACTCGGGCTCGTGGAATAAGTTCACTTATCTCAGATGAGCATCTCCCATGGTAATATCGATAGAAAAGTGTCACACAACCCACATTCCGACGATGCTCCAATGAATCAATAGAGTTGGGTACACTACTGTCACCGATAAGCTTCATCGCACTCCCCTGAACACGGTCCAGAAGCTTCAGAATAGACACTGAAGCCCCAGCCCATATATGAGAGTTGTATTCCATTTTCGGCCGGCTATAGCTGGTATAAATAGTAAGGAGATCGGATGGAGTGAAGTAAGTCTTGCACCGTTTCAGAAAACCAAGACACTTGAATGCCTCTTTCGACACTTGAAATACGTGCTTATTCCAACGGACATCACACTGTATTCTCATGTCGAGAACATCAAGAGTATCCGATTCCTCAATACCTATACCATCCATAGCTACAGATGACAATGTTAATTCCACAGCCTGTCTGTGGGTTAACATACAACATTGGGTCTTGCGTGCATTAAAATGTACCTTATTCGCATTAAAATCCACTCAGAGATTGTAGAAAGGTCTTGATTGAGTGTGTCATTCATGTTCTGCCGCATGCCCTCTATCTCCAAAGAGCTTGGCCTGTAATCGAATGAAAATGAATGACAAATGTTGCTGTCATCTGCAAAAGAGTAGATAGGATTGAAGGTCTGACCATACCCTTTTTGATTTTCCTACTTTAAATACAATTAGCACTTACAATAACGGTATTTTTGCATATTTGAAAAGTAAAAATACAACTTTAGGATGTTATCTTTGAACTTTGTCAATAACAGCTGATTAAAAGGTTCTGTGATATTAGGAACAAGATTTTTGCTGTGATTTTTTTACAATTTTTGATTATTTATATATTTATTTATTTATTTATTTATTTATTTAAATTTGTGTCGTGTTGTCAACTTTTTATAGATAAAATACATATCTAATCGGTGTAATTTATAAAATGAATTGAATAAACATAAACTCTTGATGAAGTTGGAAAAACAACCAACGAATGATGTAAATTGGTTTTATTTATATCGATTTATTCAATGACTGACCATCAACAACGCGTAGAGAAATCTAAAAATTCTGGCAAAACATAAAAAAAAAAAATTTCTTCTTTCAAAATTTTTCTAAAAAAAGAAAAAGTTCTATGCACTTATTTTAAAAAAATATTGAATAGTGAAAAATAGCTAAATTTTTACGCCAGTATATGTAAATGTAGTAGTTCTATTATATTATGTAAAAAAACGCTGTTCCAAAATAATGATCTGTGTATCCTTATTCACCGCCACTCTTCAATTATTGCTGTCTTATCCACATTTGACACGATGCTAAAAAATGAGAATATTTGAACTAAATTGGAGCACCTGCATTCATTTTTCATTTTCCAATTTCGGTGGTGCACTCAGAGAAAAAATGTATTAAAGTTGAAATTTGGCTGTTTGAAGTTTCATGGCAATCCGATCAGCAAGTAAGAAATGGCTAAATTATTTCCAAAATATTTGTAAAACACCCCCCACTGTGCATTGAACGTTGTGGGTGATGATAATGATGAGTTAAGTAAATGAAAACTTTTATTATTAACTGCTTTTGAAAAATCCTGCTATAATAAATTTTTTTGTTAAGCTGAAGAATATACAGCAGTAAATTTGTAAAGCATACTTTACTGGATTTGATTGATGGCTTTTTTGTGTTCCGTATTAGGACAACAAAAGCCAACAAAATAGAGCCAAGGGGGGCTTATTATATTAACACACTGCAAGTCCAAAGAATTTACAAAATATCAAAGTTGTTGAACATAATTTGTAACGGGATTTAATAAACAAAAGAGTTAAAGGAAGTATTAAGTATAAAATTTTTTTTTTTTTTTCTTTAACTATTTAATTGGAAAATATATATTTTTGTAAATATACAATATTCTTTTTACAATTTCCTTAAGCAAACACAGTCTCACTTCATTGATTTCATTTGGTGTAATTCCCATAAAAAAAATAGCATTTTCTTTTGATAAGAAAAAATGTAAATTTTTAAATTTTTCCATGAAAATAAAAAGAAACAAAAATTTTGCTTACCTAAGCGTATTTATTCGTTTTGGGTGTCATTTCATTTATATTATCGACAATGAAAAGAAATTGAAGATAAAAAATGTAGAAAAGTAAATTTTCAACATTTAGTATTTAACCCATAATGGCACTATACACTTAATAACGCCACAGTTGTCACATTACTGAAAACACATTTTTGTAATAACACGAATATTTAACATGTTCATGTACGAACTTAAACTGCAGGAAAATTTGCAATTTTTTTTGCGGATTCGGGTTTATTGATCAAACACTTTTAAATAAAAATTTTGTGGAAAATATTATTTCCGACTCCTTCTATGAAGAAATCCATGTGGCATATATATCCCATTGGTCGTCAATGGTCAAAATTAGTGAACAAATTCCTCACCTAAGTAATAGCGAAAGACGCCTTGAGTTTATTTCTACGAGTATTATATTGTTTACGTCATATAACACATGTTTTTTAATTATTTAGCTATGCGAAACACGAATATGTCAAAATGTTTAAAGAAGCTTCAGGCGTATATCGAGTTTTGACTTTAGTCCTAAAATATCCGTTTTATACGATATTTCAAAATTGTGAAGGGACGGACAAATTTGGAGTCAGGAAATAAAAATCTATAAATATTAGTTTATTTAAAAAAAAATCCACAAGAACAAAAAATAAATAAACTGAAATTTTTACTTTTGACGTTTACTATATTCATTGTTATTATATTATTTTATATTATTATGTATTTTTATATATTATTATATATTTTTATTTATTATTATATATTTTTATATAATATTATTATATTGACGATGATTACATTTGCCCAGAGTTTACAAATTTGTTCATTCTTTTGGAGTTAATTAGCAATCTAGTAGTGCTAATAATAGATTTGGGTGAATGTTTAGTAAAAACATTTCACCAAAAATCAATAAAGTTTACTTTATTTACTTGATTTAACTTTTTGAATTTTTGTCCCATTTGTAGTTTTAAAAGTAGTAAAACTCCAAATTTTTCTTCTTGGATTAATTTTTTACTATTACGCATTTAATTTCAGTTCATACATTATTTTTTTTCAAAATAGTAATGAAAATATTTCTCAGGCACACAAATGACGCTGGTTGAGAGAAAAATTAAATTTCGAATAAAATAATCTGCCAATGCAATTAAAATTAATATACGAATGTAAAAAAAACTTTAAACCTTCCACGACCGAACTTAAACTGCTGAAAAATTTACAATTTTTTCTGCGGATTCGTGGTTATTGACCCAACATTTCTAAACAAAAATGACGTTAAAAATATTTTTTTGCAACTGCTTCTATAAAAAAATCCATGGGACATATATATCCAATTGGTCGCCAACGGTCAAAATTAGTGAACAAATATACTTACGACGACTTAATGAAAAATGTTTTTTACACAGGTATACAACTTTAAGTTGGCAACACTTTTTTAACTGGCGGCCATTTTGTCAGCTGTCAAGTGATTTATGTTTAGTTTGGCATTTCAACATGAATAGACTGACGCCTGAACAACGCTTCCAAATTGTGAAAATTTATTTTGAAAATCATGGTTCTGTTCGAAATACGTATCGCGCACTACGTCCATTTCACGGTCAACATAATCGTCCATCGGAGCAATTAATTCGATTATCTATGGGACGTTTTCCCACCACGTTTACTCTAAATGATAATATGCATCCACAGAGACGTCGTACAGTGCGTACAGAAAAAGTAATTGCTGCTGTAGACCGTAGCATAGAGAAAGACCCCAATCAGTCCATCCGCCATCGTGCGCAGAAATTGGATATGTGTCCTCTTTATGTGCAACAATTGCCACACCATCACCCAGCAAGGCGTAGATTCGTTGAATGCGCCCACAACAAGATTGCCGGTTATCCCGATTTTTATAAGCGAATTTTGTTTAGCGATGAAGCTCACTTTTGGCGTATTTGGAGTAATGATAATCCTCAAGTGTATGTTGAGACACCGTTACATCCAGAAAAACTGACTGTTTGGTGTGCTTTATGGGCTGGTGGAATCATTGGTCCGTACTTCTTTAAAAACGATGCTGGTCAAAACGTTACAGTCAATGGTGAAAGCTATAGAGCCATGATTACTGACTTTTTCGTTCATCAATTGAACAACCATGATGTGCAGGAGCTGTGGTTTCAACAAGACGAAGCAACATGTCACACAGCTCGTGCCACAATTGCTTTATTGAAGGAAGCGTTTGATAACCGCATAGTTTCACGTTTCGGACCCGTGAATTGGCCTCCAAGATCGTGCGATTTAACGCCACTGGACTATTTTGAAGTTGATATGGAATCAGGAGAAAAAAATCTATAAATTTTACATTTTATAAAAAAAAAAATCAAACAAAAACGCTTAAATTTCTATTATAACAAAAAATAACTTAACAAAAATCTCCTATTTTTTATCTATATGTCCCATATTGTATCAGTGTCCTGTAGGAGATGGAATGAATCAATTCCAAATATCTCAATGTTTCTTGAAACATGAAGGATTTGACTATTGTCGTACCAAAAATTCGATCCCCTATGTCCAATATCGTCCCCGAAAACATGCTCCAAAAATTATGAAAAAACAAAAAAAAACAAATATTTTTTGATTTTGGGGTCATCCTATTCGGCTCTTTGACCATATTGGTCCAAGTGGTTGGTATGATATGAAAACTACATCTTTCCTGTGTCGATACACATCACACCCGTAAAAATGGGTTAAAAATTGTAGCTAATACATCGAAAATTAAAAATGGAGCATATATCAACCAAACATTCGTCGTCAAAGTAAGGAATATTTACACTACTACGAAGTACAATCATGTGCAATAGATAGTTCTTCTGCAGGTTAAACTATCATTCGCGAACGCAAACGATGCGAAAAATATAGGAACACAGTGAATGTGGGAAAGCGAAAAAAAAAATAAAATTACTTTTTCAAAAAAGTACTACATTTTGGAAAAAGGTACATTTTTTTAATTACTGTTTTTTTTTTGCATAATGGACTTTTTTGGAACAAGTCTTTTTTGAAATTTCTTTATTAAAACAAAATCAATATTTCTTCCTCCGAATTCCGTTACGCTTTTACGCATGCACTGTGTTCACATTTTTTTCGCATCGTTTGCGTTCGCGAACCATAGTTTAACATGCAGAAGAACTATCTGTTGAACTTGATTGTACTTCTTAGTGTATATTATTCCGTAATCAAAGGGTTAAGTTCTTAGGCATGTTTTATGTAACAGTGAATGTATCTTCAAAAAAGCTATCATTTAATACGAAATTTATCTATAGTTACATTTAAATGCGAAAAAAACGAAAAATATCAATTCAAAACCCTTTCATTGAACTACAGTAAACGAAATTCTTTTGGGATCAGCAAAAGCGAATAGTTGGAAAAAATCTAAAAAACGACAAAGCAATGATTATTCGATTAGTTATCAATAATTAGACTATTTTTTAATCGATTAATATGTTTGATATAAATCAGGGATGGCAGGCAATACCGCTAAAATACCGTTATCGATTCAAAAACCTTTCAATTTGTTAACGTTATCCGTAAAATACCGTTACCGATTTAACTGAATTACCAATATCCTTAAAGAACCGTTAGTGAAATAATTGAAAAATCGTTATCTTTAAAATACCGTTACCGAAATAATTTTAAGTTTAATTTTATTAATTTAAGTCGAGATCAAAAAAAATAATCGCTGTATACAGATTTATTTGCTAAAGATTGATCATAAACTGGCCAGTCATTAGAATTTGGTCATAATGGGCCTTAAAATATTGGTGTGCATTATCCTTAAAATACCGATATCGAAATAACTAATATAACGTTACCCTTAAAATACCGTTGTCGAAATAACTGAAAAATACACGGTTAACGTAAACCCCGATTTCTCAAAAAGTCGGTTTTTTAGAAACACTAACAAGAAAGGTACTCCAACCTGAACGCTCCAATTTTGGTGAAATTTGTATATGTGATAAAGAACAAAATTCTTAGATCGATCTGTCTCGAATTTTCGGCCAAGTCGGCATTTCAATGGGTCAAACATGGGCGAAAGGGATTTTTGAGAGCTTTTTTCTGGTACTTTTTTTGGGTAATTTTTACCAAAAAGGGTTTCAAATAGAAAAATTTTCTAAACATATCAGCTGCGAAACAACTTCTTAAAGAATATATAAAATTCTAAGTTTTTAATAATGAACACGGCATGCAGCATAATTTTACATAAAAGATGTATATATTTGGCACGCAAGAGAAAATTCTTTTCGTTTCTGTTTATTTCCAAAAACGACAGTCTGTCCTTTAAAATAGTGATAGTATGTACAAAAAAATAGTGATAGTATGCACAAATTTGACCTTTGACATTTTTGGCATAATTATGAAAATTTCATAAATTTTTAACAAATTAAAAACAAAAACTCCGCATACGAATATTGTAATCAAATCTTTGTTCTTTAGAAGGTTAAAATTGCGAATATATTTTTTACCATATAAAGAACCCAGCAAAATTTCGTATTCATTCTCAACCTATTCTCAAAATTTTGTTTGTTCTAGCAACACTTTGCTAGACTTCTGCTGTTCTAGCTACTACAGGTTGTGGAACTCATAACTCAAGTGTAAAATCTGTGGCAATAAAGTGAAGTAGTCAAACGAAGTAAGTGGAGTTTAATTATTTTTTGGAATATTTTGAGCGGTATTAAAAATTGTTTTGGACTGGAGCGTTTTAATAAACTGATAGCAGAACATAATGTCTGAAATTGTGAAATGATACTTAGCGGTTGAAAAACGATTTCAAAAATGTTGCTGGGTACCTTTTTAAGTCTTAGCCTTTCAAAATTTTCGTTTTGCTTGCTCGGTCTTACTGCCATTTGACATTATCATGTAATAGTTTGGGAATTTTCAACGCGATTTTTTTTTTTTTTTATTTTTTTAATTTAATGAAAAAAAAAGTTTTCCTCTTCACTGATTGACATTATGCGCTTATTTTGTCTTGTTTTTATTTCTTGTGTTTCCATGCCTTTTTTCAGTGAGCAAAACTTAACAATAGTTTTGCATACATTTTGGCGTTAACATTTAAAAGAAAAAAAATAAGAAAATGTCACAACTTGTAATGGGTTCAGTTGTTTTAATCAAATGCATTTTTATAAGAAAAAATTCTATAAATAATTCTAAAATGTTTATTTTTTAAACTAATCAAATATGTACAATGGAAAACAAGGACCTCTAGAAGTATGCAAAATTTTTTTAGCACAATATAATGCAGTATAATTTAGGGATTAAGTAAACTCAAATATTACTAGTTTGCCACAAATTTTAGCAAATTTAAACAAATTATACTTTTAGGACGTTACAAAACAAAATTCGCATTGCATAAGTTCAGGGTTAGTATTAATTAAATTTGTTAAACAGTATATTAAATTAATCAATTTAGGGCCGTTATTACAACTTGCCTTTAAAGTAAATGTTAGTAGAAAGTAACTTTAACTAAAGTGAGGAATAAAGTGAGCTATAATGTTTTTCGTTATTACAACTTCCCAATAAAATAAAATTAATACTTTACTTTTATTTATTTGTTTACAAACAAACAATAATTTGTGAAATTCGGTTGTGAAATTCGGTATTTTCTTCTTCTTCTTTATAGAGCAGAAAATGTGGTAACTTTAAACACATAAACCTTACGTTTAAAGTTAAAGGCAACAATATCTTCCCTTTAGCTTATCGGTCACTTTTAGCTTAAAGTATACTTATAATAACGAAAAACTAATAATCTGTCAGATAACATCCGAACTTGCGCTATTGGCAAGTTGTAATAATGGCCCTTAATACCTTTAAAAATTAGACATTTATGACTACATTTTTTGATAAATTTATGTTGTAGTTTAAAATATGTTTATGATAATTTTTATATAAAATAGCATAATAAATTATAGTCGTGAGTGTATTTTAAAATTTTATCTTATAAAAAGATACTCATCTATTAATATATTTTCTACAAAAGTCCTAAATGTCTTGAGCAGTAATAATATTTCATTAAATTTTATAAAAGCAAATGAATGTTATAAATATTAACACCAACAAAACAACCACTATCTTCCTAAGTAGCAGTAGTAGATCCAGTCTATTACCTTTTAACAAAATAAATTCCCTTAAGTTAAAATGTCGACAAATGAAAAAATAAGAAAACATTTTATGGTGCATTTAGATTAACTTTAAAGAATTTGATTTTAAATCAAGTAAGGCAGGAAACTTCATGCGATGACGATTAGAATATGAAGCCTAAAAATATACAACAGCATATTTTGATAAAGCTAATATTAATGTGGTAAGAAACATTAGACTAGATTGTGGCCCTTTGTTCCTCTTAAGGAACCACAGAACATGATACAGATATATAAGATACATTTGAACATATTACAATTTATTGATGCATATCTTAAGGCATAAAACATTATATAAAATCCTTTGTAAATCAGTGTTCTCAGGAATTACAACTACAGATAGGGTATTTTGAATAAACATAGATAACTAAAAAGAATTATAACAATTTTTTTTTCTTCTAATTTTTGTCTCTTTTTAAAGATTCCAGTTTTTTTACTTTCAAAATTTGTTTAAAGATTTTATACACAGGACTTCAGTTTCAGTATGTAGTATAAACGCGTTACATAAATAAAAACTGCTGTAGTATTGTTGGTGCAAAAAAAAAAATTAATATTGTTACCTTTATTTTTTTAATGTCTTTACTACAAATATACTCACAGCTTTATTTGTACAAATGTCAGTTAAAAGTTTACTGCTGTCTTTCCTTTTCCGTCCGTCTGTCTGCTGTTTATGTTTATGTATGAGTTGAAGGTATAATGCACTTCTGGTTTGCATAGTTAATCCTTGTCTTGTTAAAAGTATTCTTGCGAAAGTATAGTATTGTTACAGAGCTTCGAAAGATTTTATTGTTCAAACGCATTTATCTCATTCGATAAGTACAACATTGACTAAATCACTCGTAGATGACCGGCAAAATCTGCATAAATTAGTAGAATCTAAAACAAGTGGAAGCATTCAAGTCGACTGTGTCGAATTTTGTACACCCACTGAGATAAAAAATATATATTTTTTTAATTTAGTATAAACAATTTCACTCCAAAACCAATTCGAGGAAAATAACTCGGAGGATAACAAATTTTGCGACAAAAAAAGTGTTCAAATTTGTTTTATCGAATTTTTTGTGAGATCTTTAAATAACAAAATATGTCTTTGGAATTCAAGGAAATAAGTTTCGCGGAAAAAAATGTCAAGGAGAAAAATTTTGAGAAAAAAAATATTAGAGGAAAAAAATTTCCTACAAAAGAATTCATGTTTTTAAAACATTTTTTCCGGGATTTTTTTTTTTTTTTTGGCGAAAATTATTTTTTTAGAATTCAGGGGAAAACGTTTTGCTGAAAAAGTGTTAAGGAACAAAATTTTGAGCCGACAAAAATAATTACATATTTTTTTTAAATTTAATGCGCGAATTTTAAAAAGCTTTAAAGAACTATGCATTCCCTCTATTTATCCCTTAAGATGAAAAATGTAATTTAACCTTGCGTCTTCACACTGAGTTATAATATACCCCAACCGCAGTGTGAAATGCGTGTAACAAAATATAGGTGTGAGCAAGGAAGGTTACGGACTAGAATTTTCGCGAAAATTGCGGTTTTTTAAATTTGAGAAAAAAAAAATTTGCGGAACAAAAATTTCGCGACAAAAATATTTAGCGTTAAGTTTTTTGACATTTTTTCTTTTTTTTTTTACAATAAAACAATATATTCTTTAGCATTGCTTTAAACTAGCACATAAAAACCAATTCCAGAAAAAAAAATTTCACAAAAATTAGATTTATTCCTCCGAGATTTTTTGCACCAAAATCCCGCTTTTTCGTATACCAGTCCCGCTTTTTAATTTCCTAAGAAGTTAATTTTTAAGTGTGTTTATTCGAACATACGAAACTTTATTTATTAAAATACGAAACTCTATTTCTGTACTAAAAATTTTTTCGTGGATTCTATGTAGTTCTTTTTTTAAGATCTGACCGATTTTTAAAAAATGTCAAGGTTGGTACGAGGCCGTTTCAAAAATTAGCCGAACTGGTGTATGTTTAGCGGCAGTAGTTTGAAATAAATTACTTTTGTGAAAAGTAGCAACCTTTTAGACATATGTTTTAAGTTTCAAGGCGCCACGTTGGTTAGTTTTTTTTTTTTTTTTTTTTTTTGAGCCATTCAAAAAAAACGGTCTCATTGAATTCAATACTTCCAAGTAGATTCTAGTCTAGGGGAATCTACTCCTTCATTTATGACTATAAAGTATTAGGTGGCAGAATTTAAACGAGGCCGCACCAGCTGCCAAGATGAACAACGTAGTTGCCCACCAATTGAGGTGTCAACGCCAGAAACGGTTAAGAAAATCCACAAAGTGATATTGGATGATAGTCGGCTGAAGGTGCGTGAGCTGGCTGAAATGATAGGCATTTCAAAAAGTGTTATACATTGCATATTGACCAAAAATTTGATGATGAATAAGCTGTGCACAAGATGGGTGCCATGTTAGCTCACAATAGAACAAAAATAGCGTCGTTAAGATGTTTCAATAGAGTGTTTTCCGATGTTTCACAGCAATAAAGCCGAGTTTTTGGGGTCGATTAGAAACCATGGATGAGACATGAGTCCACCAATTTACAGCTAAGACAAAGAAACAGTCAAAGCAGTGGACTAGAATGGTATCCAAAAAAGTCTGATACAGTTCCATCCGCAAGCAAGGTCATGGCGTCTGGCTTTTGGGATGCGCGTGGGATAATTTTTATTGATTATCTTTAAAAAGGAAAAACAATCAACGGCGAGTATTATACTAAGTTATTGCAGCGTTTAAGTGATGCAATTAAGAAAAACAGGCCGCCTTTGGCGAAAAAGAAAGTGTTGTTTCAATAAAACAATGCACCAGTTCACACATCGACTATTGCAATGGGCAAAATCAATGAATTATAGTTCGAATTGCTGCAACCCGCACCTTATTCGCCAGATTTAGCTTCCTCGGATTATTTTCTATTTCCAAACTTGAAAAATCGAAGCTATTGAATATGGCCGGCAAAAGTGTATCGAGCTAAAAGAAGATTATGTTGAGAAATAAAGAAAATTTTTTGTGTTTTCTTTTTAGGTCGGCTAATTTTGGGATCGCCCTCATATGTGTTGGTTTTAAAAAATAATTAAAAATCACCATATTCTTTGGTTGCTTTATGAAGGATTGTTCCATAAATATGCATATATATCTAGCTAATCTATGACGTGCTCTAAATGAGTTAACAAATCTTAATTATCGCAGGTTAGCTTTAAAAATATAATATTAATCCAAAATAAATACTGAATTTAGTTTTTTTGAAAATAATTTGGAAGAATTGCGTTAAATTAAAAATACTGCGATTAGTCGATAATTGCAATTAACGGAATATTTTTTAATCGTAATCGCGATTAAAAAAAACTTCGATTAGTTGCAAACTTTAAATTTAACTAATTCATATGAGTTTCATTTGAAATTTGTTTATGATTAAAAGTCCAACGGTATATGATTATGAGATAGTTGTGATTTAAGTATCAAGTACAATTTTTTTAATATTAGCAGATGTAGGTAAATTCGTGTTTTATTTCTTTTAATTTGTGTTAGTTCGTGTGAATTCATTCATTTAAATCTCTTGTAAGTATTGTATGCATGTAAACTTAAAAGATTTTGAAAGTCATTCTTGTTTTTTGCTATTTGTTGCTTTCATTCGGTGTTAGGTACCTATGTAATCGTATATAAAATATTTCATTTTATTATTTTGTGCCAAGACATGAATGAAATGACTTATGATGATAAATAGTTATAGCGTGATATGTTGATTTAGTTAAGTTCAACTATTAATACACCACCAGTCTTAAATGCTACGTGTAGTTTTGCTTCCTATGAGGAAATATTTAGAGAAATAAAAGGAAAAGAATTACTAATAATATAAGAAAAAAGATATAAGGAATTAGATGACTATTTTTAACTTAAATTAAAATTTAAAGAGAATGAGTTGAAAATTTTAAAGCATAATTTTGGGCGGTGGTAAAAGAAAAAAATAATCTTAAAAATTTACATATTTTTACATTTTTGCTTTCAGATAAGAGATCTTTTTTAAGTTACAATTTAAAGATCTTAAAATCGTAGATCAAATACAAATAAAAAACTTAATTTTTAGTGTCCGATCGAACAGTTCGGCCAGAAAATGCATTTGGTCTGTATTCTTTATTTTAAAACATTATGGACAAATTTGGCGAATGGAAAAATGTTTATGGGGCTGATAAGAGACGATTTTAAGTGACAAATTTAAAGAAAAGTCCGTAGTTAAGCAATAAATTCACTGTTCGGCCTTCAAAAAGTTCGGCCAAATCGAAAATAGTTCGGCGGCCGAACTTTTAACTTTATACAAGTTTGTTATAATTTTTATTAAAAGTAAAAATTATGTTTTTTTCGACCTTTAATTATGCAATGAAAATGAAAATAATTCAAGTTCGAGGCCATATTCTATATTTCTTCATTAGGACATTGTCCTAACAAATAATCTATAGAGTTTTTTGTTTTCAAATTTATTATTTGATCCTTTCAGGAATGTGTTGATAGATCTATTTCGGGAATTTTCTAGGTTCCCATCATCAGAACACGTTTTGAAAGGGGTAACAATCCCATGCCAAACATCAAACATTCATACGAACTAGTTTACTCACTATATGAGAACTAATATACATATGAGTTTGAAGTTAAAGATTATAACCATTGATCAAAAAATAAATTGAAAACTTGTTTGATGTGCAAGATCCACCTCTGGTGGATATTCAAGTTTGTTATAATTTTTATTAAAAATAAAAATTATGTTTTTTTGGCCGGAATCTCCGAAAATCTCATTAGAATCTCATTGTAGAAAAGCTAGAGCCTCCAAAATATATAGCTTTTCTAAAACTTCGGGTTCAGATGAGATCTTTAGCCAGATCGAAATACTAGTATCAACCTAGCTAATATGTTTGATTTGCTTTATTTTTGTAAATATACGGATTTTAAAAGATTGTTATAGATTAAAAATAACATAAAACTAATTTCGATGTATAAAAAAAAAAACTAATAAAACAGTAAAGTTTCCGGTTTTTGCCTCAAATTTCAAAATTTAATTTTTTAAATTATTAAGTTTTAAAAACTTTAAAGAATTTTTGGTACTCATTTCTCTTTTTATACTCCCATATAAAAACGTGTCTCACCATAATGTCACGTTGCATTTAAGCAAATGTTGTTATTGTCATTACATCCTAAATGTATGCTATAATATGAGTTAGCATAGAATGTATTGTATGTATAAATGGATTACAGTTATCTTGTATTTGTATGCGTATGTGTGTATGTGTATTTGTCACTTAATATGCTGCTTAAACACATTCTTAATAAATGTTTTAACTGCATTTCATGTTTTTTTCGTCTTTTCTTTTCCCATCGTATGGCTTGGTAAAGGATAGTTATTTTTATCATTATACCAATAATAAAACCAAGCAATTGAACAATTGCTTTAGGAAAGAAATGAATATAAAAAATAAGAATGGAATTTTAACAAAAAATAAAAAAGGTGCTTAACAATTGTTGCTGATGCAGTTAAAGTATAGTCGTTACGTGTTTATTAAGGTCACACTTTTTTGTAGAAAAAAAAATAAATAAAGCCAAAATCAAATTATAAAAAATATTAAAATTCTAGTGAGCACCGCGTGGGAGAGCATGAAAACATGATATAAAATATCATAATATATGAGAAATTTAAAAAATTGCATATACTTTGAGGCAAAAAATTTTTAAAATGTTTTCTGTATAACATGAATAACTTTTTTTATATCATAGCCGATGTTTAACCCTTTGACGACCGAACTTAAACCAATGAAAATTTTTTGACGAAACTTCGTGAAGACTTGAGCCTATGACTAAAAATAAATTTTGTGTTGATTTGGGAGCTTCACTGCTCCCCCTATCGGTGAAATACAGTACTAAAGCTAAATCATGATTGGGCTAAAGCTAAATCATGAATGGACGACATCACACAAACAAAGTATAATTAAAAATAGTTTTCAAATTACATATAATAATTTTTAAAATTTCATGAAATTATATATTATATTAATATAATTATTGAGAAACGCAACTGTTTTTATCAACTATTATCAAATAATATTAAATTATATCTAACTCGATACAACTAAATATAATACCCAAAAATTTGTATGGAGGCAAAATTCGGATGAAATTGTATATCGAGGGCTTATATTCAATACCGTCTATCTACAAAAACACAATTTTTCAGGAGAGCCAAAAGACTGTTTTATTCGCAAATAAGCAACAATTTCGATGAACTCATCTTCTACAATATTAACAGAATGTGTCTAACAAACGTTCTAACTAAAAAGTTTCTTGAAATTCGCGTTATTTTAGCTTCTATGATAGAAAGACGGTATTGCCTCAAAAATGAAATCATTGTGCAGGAAAATAATATGTAGATAGACGGTATTGCCTTATTTTAAAATTAAGTTTGTATTACGGTTTTGTATGGGGACCCCGAAAAAGGTGGAAGATAGGGGGTAGATATGTTCACCAGAAATGTTGGGGATAGAAAAATAGTAGGACCTGTTCTAACATTTGAACCGTTCAGGGAGCTAGGGGTTGTTTTTGACTAGTTTTTGTTTGTTTTTGGCATGGGTGTCTCAAAAGGGGTGTCAGATAGAGGGTAGGTGTGTTCAGAAGAATTGTTTAACCAGTTTAAATTCAAAGACAATGTTTTTTATATTTTTTTTATTATAATTTATTATAATTTTTACTGCGCGTGGCTAAGATTATCATAGAAGTAGTGATACTCCTCTGGAATTACCGCCTTTAACTCCTGTAAATGTTTCCATTTGTTTTGCTGAATTGGTAGTCGACCGGTATACAATTGTTTTGGTTCTATGTGACCTTCATATTGCTTTATTCTAATAGGTAGTTCAGTGTAATTATGATCAAAATTCACTTTAAACTTAATGGTACCACTTGGGGAATATAAGAGAGATCTTAGTTGGGATACTGTCTGATCATTTTTTGCTCGACCAGGTCTAATACTGGAAAATCGAATAAGGTTCGTATCCTTATAGTTCTTAAAAAAATCATACTTTAAATGTAATGCATCAAATGGCATTTTAATAATTTTGTTCTTGATTTTGACTGTTTTGCGGGCATCTTTTGGATTTTTGGAAGCAACTGCTAAAGCAAATTAAGAAAAACAGACGTTGAATTGGGCATTAGATTTTAAATCGAGGTGAAGTGGTCAATTTCAAATCAGTATCAAATTAGTACATTCTTGCTTCTGTTTTTGAGTTTTTTGCGTTTGAATTCATTTATTTGCATACTCATTTGTAGCTAGAAAATAACATAAAGGGCACACCACCGCATACACAGCGTATTATGGTAGGTATTGATCGTTCGACAAGATAAGTATGTATCCGAAAAACGAATAGTGAATAAATAGATATCAAACAGAGAAATAGCCTGAAATTAAATAAAACGACAAAATTCTATGATGTAGATAGACGGTATTGCCGCCATAAAATTCATAAATAAGTATCTTTGTAGATAGACAAATGATAAAATACAGGATATATAGTACTAAAAATAGTTTTTTTCCACTAAAATTTTTACAGTACATGCAGATGGCGTCAGAGATGAGTTTGGCATAAAAAACATTTCGTGAAAATGTAGATAGACGGTATTGACTATAAGCCCTCGATATAAAATACAGCAAATTGCATGAATTTGTATCTAATTGCATCGAATTTGATCTAATTCTATACAATTGTATCGAGTTTTCTACAATTTGATGTATTTTAGATACAATTATTTGTTCTTATTTTTCAGATAAAATATGATATCGCATATCTATATATATATAATTTAATATAATTAAATGTTGCCACATGTAAATTTTTTTTTTACTTGGGCTTGTAAGGCTCTGAGGCAAAAAGTAAAAAATGGGCCATATATCAACCATTCGTAGTCAAAGGGTTAAGCATGTTAAATCCATTCTAGTTAATCATTAATCTTTAACGGAGCAAAAGTTATGTCTGATTTAAGTTGAAAAATATTAAAATTTTTGCTTGGATTTAATTAAAGCTTCATCAATTTAAAGATCTCATTGTATGTATTACATTTTAAAATCTATATTACACTAGCAAAATATAGTTATTAAAATACAGTCAAAAAAATGTTGTGTCATTTACAGACCTTAAGAAGAAAACTGCTAATATTTTGGAAAACACACTATTTTTTGCCGGTTTAATAACATTTAGTTAGGTTTACTCACTTATTTGCAGGAAATCATATTAAAATCATATTACATACCTATAAATTTGCAAAATTAAAAATTTTATAGAAGGAAGCTTTTGGAGGGGGATGGGGAAGGGGATTATATAGTTCCCATAATATTTTAAATTTAAAAAACAGATTAACTTAATCTTTACTATAATTAAAAACTAGTAGTCTTTGAAATTGTTTGATTTTCTAATAAAAATTTGTTTAGAATTTGAAAAGTACATACAAATAGTTCTGAAAAATACTAGCTTTGGCGGTAGTATTAATATGGTATAAAAATTAGGTTACAATCGCTTTTAAAATCATTATGCAGATAAAATATAGCTGACAATGCTTGTTGAGTGGTGTATATTCTTTTCATAGGTCTTAAGACCAGTTCATTGAATATAGTTAACATTATTTAAACCACAGCAAGTGCAAATTATACTAGTTCCATAATAGGTCCTGCTTTAACCAGTCCCGCGATATGTGAGTGTGGTGCACTGACATGAAATTGGCATACCTTAATGCATAAAATTACACAATTTTTATAAAGTTGTTCCAAAAACTCAATTTCTTTAAACGGCACACAAACCCTACGGAAAAAATTGCGACAGTTTAAATATCGTAAAACTTTAGTTTCACTTGTAAACCACCATAAAAATTTTCAACAAGCAGCGATATGAAAATTCTTTTTTCAGTGAATGTGTATCTCCAAAATCTAGTGACTTCATTTTGTATTCGTTTATATCTGCAGGTTAAAAACTATGAGCAAAAAATAAACCGAATGAAAAAAACTCTTGTAAGTTTCAAGTGATTTTTTTTTTAATTTTTCGACTTTTATATGGCCATCAAATCTTTTGGTGAAGACGTTTCAACCTGAAACGTTGTATGTCATCGCTTTTAAGAATAGTCAACCTAACCATAGCCACCGTTCCTCTAAATTCATAAAACCGTAAGAAATAAGAGGCATCTAAAGTCAGTTTCAAAAAGGTGACGAAATTTTTTGAAGTAGACTATATAAAGCTAGTGAACTCATGAAATATTAGAATACCTCCATACATATAGCTCTTAATATACAAAATTATCTTCATTGATTCTGAAAAAACTGAAAATGATAATGGAAATCTACTGATGATCTCTTGGGAGAGCTTGAAATCATAATATAGAATGCTTCAATATCTATAAGTCCTAATATTTGTAATTTTTCTAACTCTTTCTAAAAAAAACTGAAAATATTATTGGAAATCTACACCCCATAAAATAAAAATTCAAATTCGATGTTGACAACCGAATTTGTCTCCAATCGAATGATCCAGTTGTGGTAACCGAATATTTTAGTTGTGAGAACTGTAAATTTTTGGATGCATGAGTAATTTGAAAATCAACGAAAATTCTGGGGTCACAACTGAAACATTCTGTTACCATAACCGAATCATTCGATTGGCGACAAATTCGGCTGTCAACACCAAATCTGCTTTCTGGAAGTACTGAAGATCTCTTGGGAGAGCGTGAAATCATAATTAATATAAAAGCCCTCACTGATATATAGCACTTAATAAATTAAATTTACTAACTCTTCGTGAAAAAACTGAAAACGGTATTAAAAATATACTGAAGCTCAATATATATAGCTCTATTAAAAAAAAATTTAAATGATATAAAAATTTCCCTGAAGATCGCTTGGGGGAGCGTGAAATTATGATATAAAATACATCAATATCTAAAGCTCCTTATAATTAAAATTTAATTAATAACACTGTAAAAAAACACTGAAACTTATACAAAAATTCTACTGAAGATCACTTGGGACAGCGTGAAATCACAATATAGAATACCTCAATCTTTCTAGCTCTTAATAAATTAAATTTTCTTAACTCTTTCTAAAAAAAAAACTAAATATATAATACCTGAATGTATACAGCTCTGAATGTATACAGCTCTTAAGAAAGTAATTTTCTTATCTCTTACAGAAATAAACTTATAACGATATTAAAATTAAAATGAAGCTCGCTTGGGAGAGCGTTAAATCATGGTATAGAATACCTCAATATCTATAGCGATTAATAAACTAAATCGTATGGAATATCTGAATGTCCATAGCTCTTAGGAAACGTAATTTTCTTAACTCTTGCAGAAATAAAATTACAACGATATTAAAATTCTACAGAAGATCGCTTGGGAGAGCGTGAATTTATGATGTAAAAATACATCAATATCTAAAGCTTCTTATAATTTAGATTTAATTAATAACTCTTTAAAAAAAAACTGAAAATGATATAAATATTCTACTGAACATCACTTGGGAGAGCATGAAATCATGATATAGCATACCTCAATCTCTATTGCTGCTCTTATTAAATAAAATTGTCTTAGGTCTTTTTGAAAAAGTGTGGCAATTTAATATGAATATTTTTCAAGAGATACAATTTTGTTTTTATTCGCTTGAAATTTCTTCCATTTTGGAACTTTTTTAAGTTATTTTGCGCTAATACAAATAAATGCCACTTTAATGTCTTAAGTAGTATGTTATAGTAGTAGTAGTAGTGGCAATTACAGTTAATCATAAAATTAAATAACTTTACTGCATATACTAACTATTTATACTAACTACATTTGTACAATTCATACATTTCTTAAGCTAATAAAATTTTATTTCCAATTTTTTTTTTTTTCATGTTAAATCCCCTAAGCTGCAAATATGAACTTTTAACTCTTAGAATTATTTTCTCTATTCATTATTTTTTTGTTAAAATATTTATATTTTATTTTTATTATCTATTGCTTAATAACCATGAAATCTTAAATTTTGTGCGAAAAGTCACCCCTGTATTAAGGGTGAGCTGCTGCTTCAGTTTTCAGTTCAAAAACTCATATATTATTTGGTATTACTATAGATTTTTTGGTCAATCATAAAATTTTATGATATGGTACAAAAAGTTTTCATGATCATGATTTTATGGACTTTAACAATGTTTTAATTTGTGAATTAATGAGGGAGCTATAAAAAGTTTTTGTTAGAAAATTCTCAAGCTACACAGCTGATTGAGTTTGAATTACCCATACATGCAAAGTAATTAAAAAAGTTAAAATATTATAGCATAATTTAAGGTGTTAATTATAAATTTATATATTGCATACTGTAGGCGAATTATAATTTAAGAATTTAATTAAAGTTAGAAAATGGTTGATTGATCTTAATTTGGCAGTACAAACAATTTAATTGATTTTAATTTAAAAAAAATTGAATAAATTTAATTTATATAAAAAGTCTTGTGTTTTCTAGCTTAAAATTAACCCTATTATGTGCAAATATGTACACTCAATGGAAGAGCTTAATCATATATATGACATGTTTCGTCAACTTTTGTCAAATGTAAAGTTTCATAGCATTTATGAAACATTTCATAAAAATCAAAATCATATTTATGAAATATTTCACTATATCATCCATTCCATGAGAGAACGCTCAAAAATGGTAATTTTTAGGCTTCCAGCCCTTTAAATTTTGTTAAAATTTGGTATATGTATATTAGGGTTGTCTTTCGTTGTATGGGCGAAAAATGAGATTTTGACTGTACCCTCCCCCCCCCCCCCCCCATAAAAATATTTGTTAGGGTGTCAAAATACGCCACGCAAAAAATTTGAGTTCTAGCATAACGGAAAGATGTCACGCATCACCATTGAACATCGGGCCCCTTGGAAAAATGGGCATAATTAAAAAAAAAATTACAAATTTTTTTTCTTCAAAATTAAAAAAAAATATAAAATAATTTTTGTATTGGGTTTAATCATAACTACTCAGATAAAAAATATTACTTTCCCAGAAAATCGCTAACTTACCCTAACTTTGTGTCAAAAAAATTAATAAATATTTTGTGTGTACTTCGAAGTGACTTTTTTGCATTTTTGATAATTTTATTCAACAAAAAGCAAAAACCTAGTGTTTGCTGTCAAGTATTTTATTAAACACATCTCAAGTATTAAATAAGCCAATTATTACGGATATCCGTTGGCAAAAATTTTTGTTAGAGCATTTTGATTCTAGCGGATTTCAACGTTTTTTTCAATTTGTATAGACTCTTTTTTTAACAAGATTTTTGTAATATTTTATTAATGTTATTGTGTATGCTATTTTATATAATTGTAATAACTTTACTGTAAAGTATAATTTTTCGTGTTCATAGTTAACCTGTGTTTTCATGGGGTCACAATTGACCCTCGTATTTTAAAGAGTCAAAAATCACAAAGATGTCAAAATAAATTTTTATTTATGTTTCTAATTGTAATTTATTTACATTTTAAAATTAATTAAAATTAATTATTTAGTATAAATTCAGATATTTGTATGCATATTTAAATTGATTTTTTTTTGTACATATTCAGGAGTATTTTTGAAAAACGTATTTTTAATTTAATAGTGTAAATTTTTTTGCATCCGGGTAGTGCTTCCGATAATCGGCTACAATTTGCATTGTTACTTGTTTTTCCTCCTCGTTTCGTGACAATACTTTATTATAGTCCTCCATGAGCTTCAGTGCCCGTTCTGCAGTGTCATTAACAACCTTTAATTTGTTAACTGGGGTCATATTTGACCCCAGGTTAACATGGGTTAACTATCAACAGAAAAAATAGTATTTTATAATAAAGTTATTACAATCATATAAAAGAGCATATACAATAATATTGATAAAATATTATTAAAACCTTGTTTTAAAGTAAAAATGTATAAAAATAAAAAAAAACACATTGAAATCCCCGAGAATCAAAATGCTCTAAAAAAAATTTGCCAACGGATATCCACAGTACTTGGCTTATTTAATACTTGAGATGCAAAACATCAAACATTCATATAACCTAGTTGTCCCACTAAATGAGAACTAATATATGAGCTCGCAGTTAAAGATTATCACCATTGAACAAAAATAAATTGAAAACTTGTTCGTTATGTGCAAGCTCTACCTTTGGTAGATATGCAATACACGCTTTTTGTTTTTATTATCCTATTCGCTCGATTAATCGAATATTTTTTAAAAATTAATAGTTTGATCGTGCGATCAAAAATTATTTGATCATTTATTCGAATAAAACTAGAAGCCGAATAAATGAAAACCCTAATTAGTACGTATTCTCCCATTTATTTAAAAAAAAAACAAAAAAAACATTAATGCACCCAACCACCTGCACTTGCACTCCCCACAAACATTTGCATTAAAAGCAAATTGTGGTCTTATTACAATTTCTTATGAGATTTTAATTATCTTCCCATGTACATTATAAGAAAATGTTGTATTTGCGTAACTACCACCAACAAGAACTATTTTAACTGTTATTACTCTTCTAACTTTCTTGCTGCTGCTAATGCAGTAAAAATAATAAAGTACATCTGTAACTAAACTGTAGTACGATGCTTTTCATTTTAGTCTATAGAATAAATTTCTAGTGAAAATTAACGCCTTCAAGTCACTACTACATATATCAATGTGCAACTTACAAGGAAACCGAACATGAAAAAAAAACTTTATAATCTTAGGGATTTAATGAGGAAATTAATGAGAGGTGTGTTAATTTTTCGCGTATCCTGGTGAAAAGAAATATATTGAAACGAACATTGTTGTTGGTAACTTCAAAAAGGTAAATATTAGCATTAAAAGGATTTGCATTCACATTCAAAAAATAATTAAGTTAGCATTTGGAAA
Organism: Delia radicum; assembly: GCA_021234595.1. Taxonomy (NCBI): domain Eukaryota; kingdom Metazoa; phylum Arthropoda; class Insecta; order Diptera; family Anthomyiidae; genus Delia; species Delia radicum. Next base: position 254,705,111 of record CM037851.1, read on the forward strand.
AATTATAAATTAAAAATTATAATAAGCAAAAATGCCCTGGATTGCACAGAGGGCCAGAAAAGCCGTGTTTTGGCCGAAAGTCGTTTTTTGGAAGTGGCCAAACTACATACTGCCAGTGTGTTTAGTAGTTATTGAAGCAGTTCCAGTAACATTTTCTTGGCGAACAATTGACAACTGTTCAATTGACGGAGTCCCAAAATCAAAAAATCAATTAAAATATTTTGTAAGTGTAGGTACACTCAAAAAAAAAACAGAAATATCGAACTTGACTAATTTTCATTTTCCTTACACAATTAATGGTCGAAAAAACATAATTTTTATTTTTAATAAAAATTACATCAAACTTGTATAAAAGACAAAGTATGGTCTTGTTTACTACTCCCCCTGTACATTTTGTTTTTAAACAAAACAAGTGTACAAATAAAAAGGGAAAACAAAAAGCGTGTATTGAATATCCACTAAATGTAGACCTGCACATAACAAACCAGTTTTCAATTTATTTTTGATCAATGATGATAATCTTTAACTTCGAGCTCATATATTAATTCTCATTAAGTGAGAAAACTAGTTTATATGAATGCTTGATATTTTGCATGGAATTGTCACTTCTTTCAAAACGTGTTCTGATGATGGGAACCTAGAAAATTCACGAAATAGATCTATCAACACATTCCTGAAAGTGGTCAATTAATAAATTTGAAAACAAAAACTCTATAGATTATTTGTTAGGACAATTCATTACATTTCCATTGCACAATTAAAGGTCGAAAAACATAATTTTTATTTTTAATAAAAATTATATCAAACTTGACAGCAAAAAATGTTACTGAGTCAGCAAAATTTTAGTCTGGAGGGTGCTTGCAAAAAAAATGCAAATGTCAGCAACATTTTTTGCTGAAAATTCACGAGCCGATTTTTAGCAACAAAATTGGTATATTCAGTAAAAGTTTTGCTATCACTTTTAGTTGATTAAAAATTAAAAAATTCTTGCTAAAAGTTAATACAATTTTTGCTGAATACGTATATTCAGATTTAAAAAAAGCTCAAAAAATTTGTAGAAAAATTATAGTTTAGTTAATTTATATGCTGAAAATCTTAAATTGTTTTTGTGATTCTATTAAAAATAATTTATACCTCATTTATACTAAGGAGTGAGATCGAAAAAACCCGACATATTTTCACTTACAACTGCTTTTAGGTGCGACACGAAACTTTTTTTCTCGTCAAGTTACCTTTAAGAACGTTATCAGATTATGTGTGCAAAATATTGAAGTGATCGGCTCATTATGTGGCTTTCAAATGAAAACTGAACAAAAAGTGAGTAATGGAGTTCTTTTCACATCTTTAGCGCCCTAATTGATAGAAGCACACAATTTCCCAAAAAAAAAAAAGTGACAGTATTGGGAACTTGTTTTGTAGCGTTCATCAATCATTTAAAAATAATGTTAATATCATTTGATTGTTCCGAATTCTGGACAATTAAACTAATTTGTTTTGTAAGAAATTTAATTTTTTTTTGTAAAAATACTACTTTTCTTTTGCCCTCACTTTTTATTCAAAAGCCATTTGTAAACATACAAATAATCCGATTTCGCTAATATTTTGTACACATAATCTGACAACTTTTTAAAAAATAACTTGATCCAAAAAACATTTCACTTTTAAACATAAATAAGTTATAAGTGATAATCTGTGTTGGGAATTATTCGATCTCACTCCTTAGAGCCAAACACGAGTAGTTTTAAGAAACTACTTATGTAGTTGTCAAATATCATACAAATTTTAAACCAAAAACTAAAAGCTTTCAAAAACTACTGTTTGTAATATAAATGTAGTATTACAATAAGTTACAAAATATAAAAATACTCATAATACCACATTGACGACATGAATTAATTTAATATCTGAAAAAATATAGAAACAATTATTGTTTAATTATTGTCTAAATTATGGCATCATGAAGGAAGACAAATGCAGTAATTCTAGATACGAAACAAAAAAATTACAAAATATGACATATACAACCCTTTTTGCAATAAGATAAAGGAAACATAATAAATTACCTATGATGTGTGTCCTTTTCTTTCGCCGTAGTCTGTCTACCTGAGCATATATTTGTTTGACCGCACTATATGAATATCACTATACATAAATATCACTGAAAATCGCTAAAAACATTTAGTTTACCAAAACACATTTAATCTTTACTAAATTTAAATATTTTATTTTGTCGTTAATTTAATTAATAGACAATTACTTTGACAAACCTGTAACAACATAAGTTTTTTTTAAATCCATGTCCCTTAAAATAACGATTTATCGATTTTCGTTCATTATACAACCCCCCATCCCCCACACCCTTTTTATTTTCAAATTGTTCCAAATGGAAAAAATCGATTTTTATTCACTGCACTTTGTATGGAAGCCCTGTTTTGACTTAGAATTAATTTTTGCAAAATTACTTTTTGCTGTGATTTCCAAAAAGTAATGAACACTTTCTTATTATTTTAGCGAATTTTGATTACAATTTGTTAAATCTTGGATTACAATAGATCCATTCCAAAGAGCGGTTAGTTTTGTAGCTTCTTTGCCTAAAAGAACACTACTTAATTATTCGTCGGATTTTTTTTTGGCGATTTGTTCAATGAAGTAAAGGTGGGGTAAAGCATTGACAAATTGAATTTCGCGTAATAGTGTTGATGTGCCGGAGCAAAACTTGTTTCTATGAAAGAGTAAATTTTTTAGCACACAGTGATGGTGATCAATTACAAGCGTTGCCACTATTATTTCTAGGTTTTTAAAATTGTTTGCTGTAAAAAAAGCAAAAACACATTAAGCTAATTTTGCACAATTTTCAAAAAGCCTATAAAATGTTTGCATAAGTGTTGTATTTGCTCCTCTGATTTTGGGTTGTAAAATAACCACAACAAAAAAAAAACTCAGGTCACGCATCGAACTGGCCTATTTAAAACTAAATAGCGAATCTGCCTTGGCAAAAACTGATTTTTGAACAAAATTCACGCTCATGTTTTCTAATATTTGTGACGGTCGTACTCCTTATCTGCTTACAAATTTGTACTCCATGAAGGGGTATCAGTGACCGGTAAAAAAATACCAACAAATTTAAAGCTGAAAAAAATTGGTATCAATTTTCGACTACCATGTATGTATTGTTGATGGCACGCCAATAAGGTACTTGTTGAATTTATTTCTAAAGTCTTGGGAGATTTTTGTTTAATCATATTGAATGCAAAAGTTGAAGTCCCCGAACAAAAAAAGTGAGCCTGCTTCAAACGACTTTTTTAAATTTTCCAACTTTGCGTAACGCTAACATTTAGAAGTATAGAAGTATATGGCCCTAACATTTTGCACTCATATGAGTTAAAGTGTTGTTAATTCAAAAGTATAACCCGCTTTTCTAGAATATAAAAATTGCGAAAGTTATTGCGAAATCATAATAGTTTCAAAGGATTTGTTCACATAAGCCCAGATATTTTTAATTTTTTAAATTAGGATTTTAATTTATTTAAATTAGGAGGCCTTTTATCCTAACTAAAGAAAAGGCAGGAAGGAATATTGTAGCTTTGAGAAGACATGCTTGTAAATATTTTTAATGCTTTTTAATATCCTCTTCCTAGATGACATGATTTGTCAACGTTTTTTTAAGATAAGAAGAAACAATAGGTATAAGCTAGGAGTTCATGACATTTAGATGCTCGAAACCAGGCGAGACATCTCAATCAAAATCGTGACATTTATCACTGCTATTCGAAGCGTCTGAGGCTTAAAACTCCCTAACAAAACAGCTTCCACGAAGCAGTATGTTTTGCTGGGTATGTGAACATTTTTAAAATAAAATTTGAAAATATTTGCGACATAAAATACTTTTCTTGTCAGTGTTGCATATTTTCAGGCATTTAATAAAAACTAAAATTAATACCATTTAAAGTTACTTTCTGGTTAATCAAAAATTTTATTTAAATTGAAAATTGTTAGACCATTGTATCACTTCCACTTTCAACAAAAATAGATAAAACGAGAACAATTTAAACAAGGATTAAAAAAAAAAAGAAACTAAATAAATGACAAAAACTTTAAAGTACATGGCACCAACCAACAAAAAATTGCAACAACAAAATTCACTCCATTTGAATTGGAACATTAGTTTTGACGGTATTAGTTAGTTAGTTTTTGTTGTTAGTTACCATGAAAATGTTCAACATAAATACACATTCATACATGCAACAACATACAGAAGACAGACAAATACATAGACAGACAGATAGATAGACTGTTAAATCAGACAGACTAGAACCATACACAGGCACTTTTCTACTTAACAGAAGCCAAAACGAAAAAAAAACCCCGAAAACCTCATAAAATACAGCTTTTACGACTTGCTACCAAAAATAATACACACATACAACTAAAGGTTGTTCCTTAGAGCAGACAGACTAACAGACAGACAGACAATATAGTACAACATTAAACTAACAACAAAAGGAAATGGCTATGATAGAGTTGATGATGATGGTGATAGTGAAGATGAGGACGAGAGGGAACAAAAAATTATATTCCCACGTTAGTTACTAGCTTGCGTTTTAAACAGGATTTTTTTTTTTTTTTTTTTGTTTTGGCCAAATTATGCATGTAATAAAACCGGTGAACTCAACACTACTCAAACTCTTTTGTGTGTTTGTATTTTTGGTAACAAATTTACCAAACAATTTCCACGCCCGAAATTTAACGTAACTACATTAACATAAAATGTTGTAGTAGTTGTTTGAGTAGTAGTAGTTGTAGTAGTAGTAGTAGTAACAGGGTAACACCCTCTTCAATGAAGATCTCATGAATACAAAACAATTCACTAACATTTGGATAAATAAATAAAGTGGCGTTTTACTATCGCTACCACTTCACCCCCACTATTAAAATGAATTTATATTCTTTGCAATAATGATGAGTGCAACGACATTTGCAATGCAATTTTAAAGGAAGTGAGTGTATGTGTGAATGTTGAACGGCAAAACTTTTTAGTTGTTTTATTTGTACACACAGTTAGCCGGGGTATTTTGTTTTCTTTTTGTGGCTCCGGCTTCGACTCACGTAAATTATTTCATAGCCATCAAGGAAAATTACTAATGCTAAAGCTAAAAAATATATGTAAGAATATAATGGTAACCCGTTTAACGGCCGTTTGCCACAATTACTGGCTATGAATCGTAAAGTTGTAAAGCGATTGATTGCCTTTAACCCTCTAACTGGCAAACGATGTTAGGCAACGAAATTCATACCATGAGCTCCACTCGAAAAACAAATAATAAGTGCGTCAACAAAATTGTTTACCCAGTTATATAATTTTTGTTATTTTCAATTTATAACGAGCTTTCAATATCCGCATATTTACAAAAATAAAGCAAATCAAACATATTAGCTAGGTTGATACTAGTATTTCGATGTGGCTAAAGATCTCATCAGAACCCAAAGTTTTAGAAAAGCCTCCATAATAGGCAGAACTTTAATCGTTGCCTAATTAAGGTGATATGAGCCAAAATATTTTAGGGTGCATTTTGGAAACTAAAACATATAAAAAAGAAGTTTTTGACAAAAAATATTTATCTTACAAAGATATAACCACGCTCGAAAAACTATTTTTTTTTTCTGCTCCTATTTAAGAAGATATTGCGATTTTCGCCTTTTGGAAAAAGTGAAATTAGGCGAAAAAGTATCTAAATTGTTCAAACTTCAACGCTTTGCTATTAATACTTAATGTCTTCTTTCTGCAAAATTTCATATAAATCCGTCTATTAGTTTATAAGTTAAGACGATGTCCTTTAGAGGAATCCTGATAAAATCCTGTGAGTCCTTGGACTAATTATTAAAGATAAAGCTTCAATCTTACTTATGTATATTTTATTATAAAGAGTTTTTAGTCAACTTAAATTGCTTTTTTTAAATTTTTGAAAACTATTTTTTTTTTTTTAAATAATTAGTTTTTGAAATTTTACGAAATTATGATTTTGAAGCTTTCTCGCTTCCAAACCGTGGACAGCACACGAAAAATTTCTTCGCAAAATATTTAGAAAATTTAGTTTTCTATTGGAATATTTTAACTTATAAGTATAAAACGCTCATTTGACGCATTTGTGGCAAATTTTATGAAGACATCCCTGAGGCAGCCTTACCCGTTAAAGGGTTAAAAAAGGTACATTTCCAAGAAAATCCATGGAAAAATTTCAAAGTTCTGGCGAATTAAGTGAAACAAAAAAAATGTAATTTAATTACATCGCTTAAGTACCTCTATACAAAAAACCGAACAGTAAGTCCATGAGTTCATCTAAACCTATGAATTCGCCCTAAAGGACTTTCCTTGTTAGTTTTAACTTATTTGGAATAAATTCACACATTTTGTAACACTTTCGCTATAACTTTGAAATTTATCCATGGACTTCATACTTTGAATGGTCACCCAGTGTAGAAACGGAAATGGCAAATCATTATACATATTTTGGACTGCTTACTCTCTGCATTACTTAAATACAGATAATAATGACATACTAATTACTAGCTTTCCCATTATTTTAATGCAAAAAATACTGCCTTAACCATTAGTACTTTTAAGTTTGACATAATATAATATAATTATAATTTTTATTAAAATAAAAATAAAAATTATAAAAATTATGTATTTCTTTATTAGGATATTGTCCTAACAAATAATCTAGAGTTTTTGTTTTCAAATTTATTAATTGACCACTTTCAGGAATGTGTTGATAGATCTATTTCGGGAATTTTCCAGGTTCCCATCTTCAGAACACGTTTTGAAAGAAGTGACAATCCCATGCAAACATCAAACATTCATATAACCTAGTTATCCCACTAAATGAGAACTAATATAAGTTAAAGATTATCACCATTGATCACATATAAATTAAAAACTTGTTCGTTATGTGCAAGCTCTACCTTTGATAGATACACAATACACACTTTTTGTTTTTATTCTCCTTTTTATGTTTACACTTGTTTTGTTTTTTTTTTTTAACAATATGTAAAGGGGAAGTAAACTAAGACCAAACTTTGTCTTTTTTTCAAGTACGAGGAAAATTCGCGAAATAGAATTATCAGCACATTCCTGAAAGTGGTCAATTAATAAATTTGAATACAAAAACTCAATAGATTATTTGTTAGGACAATATCATAATAAGGAAATATAAAGTATGGCCTCGAACTTGAATAATTTTCATTTTCATTGCATAAGTACTTATTTTTATCATTATTTTAAATATAAAGCATTGACTTAAAAATGTGTTGAAAATGTATTTTTAGAATAATTATTGTTTTTAAGTCTACATATATGCAAAACTAATAGGGCCTCTTAACAGTCTATGCCTTGTGAAAATTTGAAGAAAAATTAAATTAATTGTTCGCCGTCGTTAAAAAATTTGCCACACTAAATTCGTCCAAGTTTGGAAGACGGAGTTTTGTTCGATTTTATTTTATTTTTGAAAATAGATAATTTTTAAATCTATGTGATTAAGTTGAATAGATCCGAATGAAAGTGAAGACTGAACGGCCTAATTCGTGCACACAGAAAACAGACTCGGTAGTAGCATCAGTATTTGTTGCCAATCAAATGAATCGGTTGTTGCGGCTGAATTTTTCGGTTGTGATAACAGTCATTTAATTAAAAGAACAGAAATTCTTTCACGACAATAGAATTTCGATTGTCTTAACAGAAATTCGGTGATAATTATCAAAAAATTCGATAGCAACAACCAAACCATTCGATTTGCTACAAATACGGTTGGTACTACCGAGTCTGTTGAGTGGGTGTGATGAAACACCTAAAGATGACGTTGAATTAAGTTCAATTCAAATCTTCCAAAAATTTTTTTAGCATAATCTAATAATTGGCCATTTTAAGTTACTCGAACAAGTATTTGATTAAAATTATACCCTGCGGGAAAAAGGGGTCAGTTGGGAATTGGGACATGTCCCGTGATACATGAAAATGATTCCTAAAATACATATCACGTCATAGCTGAAAAGAGAACCGGTTTCCAAATCAGCTACCACGTTCCCAGCTTAAAAGTATCTAACACGTGATAGGTCTGAAGGTACCAGTCATGCAGAAGATGACTGGTACCTTTAGAACATATCACGTGATCGGTATAAAAGTCTCTATCCAGTAATGGGTCTGAAAGTACTAGTGCCGTGATAGTGGTAGGATCTTTAGGTTCCCAAAAATTCCTACCACCAGATCTATTTGTAAGTATCTGTCACGTGATGGGTCTGAAAGTACAAGACCAATGGTAGATGAAAATAAGACCGCTTCCTAAAGTACTTATCACGTTACCGTTTTAAAAGTATATTTCAAGTGACTGGTCTAAATAGGTGCAAATATTAAGGGTTTTAAAGTACCTATCCTTGGGCCGGTTTTAAAGTATCTATTATGGAAGTCTTTCAAGGGAGAACTACGACTGAACTAAAAAAAAAAGAAAAACTAGATAAAGGATAGATTAGTTAAGTGACGTGCTGTTTTGCGTTGGTTCTGTGATATGTTCTTTAGCGATAGTTCCAGGATATGTTCGTCAGTCCTGTGCCATGTTCTTTTATACCGGTTCTGTGACATGTCAGAGAGGGCAATTGAGCCCCTCCTAGGACAAGCCCATGTTAAAGTGACCGGTGCCTTTCATATAAAAACCCGCTCCCACGACCAGTCTCTATAATAATGAACCGGTCACGTGATAGGACCCTTTCCCGCAGTGTAATTTCATACATGGGTTATAAATGTGAAACGGACCGTACTATACAATATTTTGCAACTAAAGCGGCCATTCAAAAATGCAAAAGTAACATCATCTTCCACAATTTCATTGGATAGAGATTTCTGTATAATTTGTTTAAACGAAATGTCCATTAATTTAAAATCTAAGAATTTCGTAATAATGCAAGTGTTCTATTTACTAGCAAACATAACAGCCAGCTTTTTCAGTTGTGTCTAAAAGTTCTTTCTAAAGTAGTTTTCTTGTAAGTGCTCCATGAGTGTGTTTTTATTACTCATGCGTCGAGTTGTGGCACTTGTGCAAAAAAAATATATATTCTAAACTAAGTGGCCGTTAATCAGGGAATTAGTGTATTTGTTTAAAGGTATCACTATATTATGTTTAATCTATTGCAAAAAGGTATGAAGGTTTGAAGAAATGTTGTGGAAAATTATTGTAGAAAGGAATTTTCGTATGTCAGAAATGCATTGTTAAATAATTTACTTGTTTATGGCGCTTAAAATGGGGTGTAATATGAACTTCCTTGTCTGTATGTGTTTTGGATAATAAATGAGAGGATCGTTATTCATGAAATTGTATTTAGGAAAGTCTTCATTTAAAAATACATTAAAGAATTAAAGAAGAGGTTATAAAAAATGTGTAGCATTGTGTGGGTGCTTTAGCTTTTAAATATCGCGGGGCTTAACTCTCGACACTAAAAACGATACTTAACTAAAATATTTGTAAATACAATTAAAAATTTAACTGCATATGGACTGATTAAACTTTAAATTATGTCAATCGAAAATTCAAAATTTTAATCTCGCGGGGCTTAACTTCCAACACTAAAATCGATAGTAAATTTTTTAAATACAATTGGAAATTTAATTGAATTGTGACCGATTAAAATTAAAGAAAAATTTTAAATAAAATTTTTTAATCAGCCTTTATCTACGAAAAAAGAGGCGTTTGGTGTAACTCCTGCGGTAACAAAGATAAAATCCCGAAATTTTTTTTTTTTTTTTTTTTTTTTTTTTAATAATTCTTTTATTTACAATCTATCCATTTAAGGATAATAAGTAAATTTAATAATAACAATAAAAAATAACATTAATTGTTGAACTCCATTGAGAACAACAATGAGCATATAATCCAAAGGATATTATAAATTCTAAACAATATTTACAAATTTATACTAATATACATTTTGCATAAATATTTAGCTCCGAAACGGTAACTCCAGGATATGAATCCTTTTAAGTCTTCTACCTTCTTCAGAGTCATCAAGTAAAGCAATAGCTAGTGGGTTGATGTGGTTACTTAACCTTGTTAAATAGTTCTCACTGAATCGTCTGATTTCTTCTACGATATTTGGAATAAAGAGATCGTCATGAATCGTTTTATTCGAAACAAACCATGGAGCGTTTACTATTGACCTTAACGTTTTTGACTGATATCTTTGTAGGATTTCGATGTTGGAATTGCTGGCTGTACCCCAAAGCTGTATACCATATGTCCAGACAGGTTTTAAAATAGTTTTATATATTAATATTTTATTTTGAAGGCTTAACTGAGATTTTGGGCCTAGTAGCCAATAAAGTCGCTTTGTTTTGATTTTCAGTTGCTGTTTTTTCGCTGTGATATGCTCTTTCCAAGTTAATCTTCTGTCGATATGCATCCCTAAATATTTAACGCAGTCACTTTGAGGTATTGCTATATTATTCATAAATACATTGTTGCAATTGCCATGTCTTAACGAAAAAGTGATATGTACAGATTTCTCAGTATTGACTTTAATACCCCATTTATTTAACCAATCTTCAATTGCGTTGAGTTGTCTTTGTACTAAATTAGATGCATTATTTGGAGATATGTCAGAAGCTAGTACCGCAGTGTCGTCTGCATATGTTGCAACAAGAACGTTTTCGGTGATTGGCATGTCTGATGTAAACATAGTGTAGAGGATTGGTCCTAATACGCTTCCTTGTGGGACTCCAGCCTTGATGTTGTAAATTTTGGAGAATTCGTCGTTAACTTTGACGTAAAAATGTCTATCACTTAAATATGATTTAATAAGTAGATATAAAGACGTGGGCAATAATTTTTTCAATTTATAGTACAACCCTGTATGCCAAACTTTGTCGAACGCTTGTTGTACATCCAAAAATACTCCTGAACAATATTTTTTTGTTTCCAATGTATCTCTTATATATGCAACGATACGATGGCATTGCTCTGGAGTGCCATGCTTGTGTCTAAAACCAAATTGGTATTCTGGAATGATATTAAATTTTTCTAGAACTGGTAATAATCTTTTCAGTAATATTCTTTCGAATATTTTGGAGAATACAGCCAGTAAACTTATCGGTCTATAGGATGTTACATTGTTCTCTGGTTTATTTGGCTTGTTTACCATTACAATCTCTGCGCATTTCCATTGCGAGGGAAAGTAATTTAATCTTAATATAGAGTTGTACAATAATGTAAGATATAGTATACCCCTCTTAGGCAGGGATTTGACTACTCTTCCATCTATGCTGTCGTATCCGGGAGATTTTTTGCAATTAAGTTTGTTTATCTCTTCTTTTACTTCACGAGGGGAAATATGTTTAATAGGCCAATCAACCGGACAAGGACTATCTAAATACTCAAGTATTTCATCAACAAAAGGGTTATTATCTGTATGAGGCTGGAACGTCGTTTGAAGATGAAGGGCAAATGCTTCCGCTTTAGATTTATGTGTTTTACACCATACATTGTTTATATCTTTTATTGGTATATTTCGTTTAGTAGGTCTTTTTAAATAACTTGTAGCCTTCCACAAACTAAATTCATCGTTCTTCTTATTTACCGGATTGAGGTTTCTAAGATAGTTTCCAAGCTGCTCGTTTTTCATCCTATAGAGAGCTATTTTGAGATCTTTTGTCGCTTTATTCAATATCCTCTTGTCATTTGGATTTCTACTATTTTGCCAAACGTTTCTCAGTCTTCTTTTATTTCTTATCATGTCTCTGATTTCAGAATTTATAAAAGTTTGGTTTTGGTTACGTTGGGGTGGTAAAGTGGGAGTTGAAAGAAAACCAGCTTCATGAATTAAAATATTAAATGTCTCAACTGCATCATCTAATTCAGTTGGGGATGTTATGGAGATATTTAGATTCACATTTCTTTCTATCCAAGTTTCAAATGATTTTAAATCAGTTCTGGCAGTAAGAATTTTTTGTTTCTGTATATTTGTTTGTAATAATGTGTTGAAACAAGCTAGAAGGGGAGTGTGGTCAGAACTAAGTTCATTAACATCTGTTATGCTGAGTGTTTGACTAGAAATTCCAGAGTAAACGGCAAAATCAAGCAGATCAGGTATCTTTCTTGGATCTGTTGGCCAGTAAGTTGGGTTACCTGTTGACAGAATAGAGTAGTTATTGTTAGCTATGCATTTTCGGAGCTCGCTTCCCTTCGGATTAACTAATCTTGATCCCCACCAAGGGTGTTTAGCATTATAGTCTCCCGCAGCGAAAAATCTTGGCCCCAAACTATTAAAGAAATCATGAAATTTTTGACAATTAACTGTAAATCTCGGAGGAAAATAGATGGCAGAGAACGTTATACTGTATGAATCGCAATTAACTTTAATGCAGGCAGCTTGTAGATACGATTCTCTTATTTCTTGAAAAAGTTCGAATTTAATTGTAGATTTGATTAAAATTGCTGCCCCCGCATGAGCACTATCGTCTGGATGATTGGCTGTTATTAGTTCATAATCTTTTATTTTAAAAAACGTTTTGCTAGTAAAATGTGTCTCTGACACTAATAGAATATCGATGTAATGTAGTTTAAGAAAAATTTCAAGTTCATGTGTGTGGTTGGAAAGCCCATTAGCATTCCATATTGCAATATTCAAATTTAGTTGCATAGTTTTGCTACTAAAAGAGTCATCATGCTTAATAGCTTATTTGTTAATTCAATCTGATTTTGTATTAAATTTTCTAGCTTTTCAAATGAATTATGCTGAGAAGTTTGTTGATTATTTCTTAGAACATTAGAATAAGAAAGGTTGTTGTTGTGACTAAAGTTTGCACTAGTTGTATTGTTGTTCAGATGGGGATAATCTTCGTTATCATAATTGAAAATGACATTATTACGCCTATTGTCAATATTCTTTTTTATTTTTTTCTTTAATAGTTGCTTGTAAAATTCGCATCCTTTATAGCTAGCTGGGTGACTTTGTAAACAATTAACACATCGAGGAGGGGCATCTCTTGCTTTAGTACAATCGACAGTTAGATGGCCTAACCCGCATTTGACACAATTAACTGGTTTTCTGCAGTATGTTTTTGTATGGCCATATTCTTGGCATCTGTGGCATTGTACAATATCATTTGTTTTCTTTGGTGGGACAATATTGACTATAGCATTATTAAGAATTTTGATGTCATATATATTTTTGTTATTTGGGCTAGGTTCTAAATCAATATAAAACATTGGTAGAGGTACTCTAGAGATTCTACTTTGTATATTAGAAATATTTCGGACCTTGTGACCTAAACATTCAATGGCTTTTTTGATTTCATCTTTATTTGTTGAGTGGTGAAGGTTCTTAATAACAGCTCTGTAGGCCCTTTCTTGTTTCAACTGATATGTATGAAATATAATTTTTTTGCCATTTAAGAACGAAACAAGTGTTCTATAGGATTGAACATCTTTTACCATTATTCTTATTTGACTGTCTTTCAAACCTTTGTAATTAAACGATGAAGAGCTTATTATTTTTGAAAAATCTTTTATCATACCGCTTATATCAGAAACATTAGGTATAAAAATTGGTGGTGGCTTTGGTAAATTTATTTCCGTGCCCTGTTCATATTCTGATTCATTGTCATCTTCATTATCATTAACTAACTCAGAAAATCTATTTTGACTTACATTATTGTTTGTAGAAGCTGTATGAAAGGTACTAGCAATGTTGTTAGTGTTTTTTGATGCGCTATGGTTGTTGTTGACATTATTTTGCGTATGGGTATAAGCAATTTTGTTATTGTTTTGTAATTGTAATGCAGATGTATTATTAATACTGCTTACTATAGAATTGTTATTGTTTTCAGAAAGAAAGTTTAAATTATTGTTGGTATTTTTTCTTTTATTCACAAATATTTTTGGGGAATCACTTTGTCGTCTTTTTCTTGTTATGGGCTTAGTAACTACCTGCCAGCATATATCATCATCTTCACTACTTTCATTGCTATCACCCATGATGATAGCAATGCAAATTGTTATTGTTCAAAAGAATTTTATTTATTTTGTTTATTGTTTTTGTTATTTTTAATAAATTATTTTAGTCTAATCTTGTAACAAGACAATTGTTTTTATTTTTATTTACACTTTACACTTTAGAGAGCTCAGATTTTTGTACGTTTGTACTGGATCACAGTCAGAAGGAGACTGATCCCGAAATTTAAAATGTAAAAATTGTCAACCGTACTAAAAAAATAAAAAATAATGCTGACAAACCACTAATATTTTTGTAAAAGCCACAGTGTTTAAAATTACCAAAGGTACAACTAATATTGTACTACCCAGGTGAAAATGATAATATATGGAAATGCATGAACGTGCCTGACGCCATGTATGAGCATATATTGTTTCATAAATTAGCATGTATAAATTTATATGCCATGTATGGAAGCATATATGGGTTAATACATGTAACTAAAACGATTATATAATCTAATATATATATATATAAATAAAACGATTATTCATGTATTGAAATGTATATGCTAAATATTGTTTCATATTTTTTTGACGTTAAGCAAAAAGGTATTAAGTCAAAGAATACATTTTGAGTTTTTGATTGGGTTGAAGTCAATTTTTGTTCTCCTTCGTTTGTTATCAATAACATAAGTATTGCACAACTGCTTTCCATCATAATCCTTTGAGTAATAGGTAGTGAGTCAGAAAAATTCATATTGTGTTTGGTATTAACGAAAAAGGCAATTTAATGATTACATCTGATATCATACACATATAACTTTACCTATTTTTGGTTATTACGCGGTTTTCTGAATCTCAATAAAAAAAAACTTCTCATTTTGAGTTTTTCAAATTTCTTCAATATTTTTGTTGGTTGTTTTTTTTTTTCAAAACAAAATAAAAATTATTTAAAAAAACTTTGGTTTTTAATGAGATTTTTAGCCAGATCTAAATACTAGTATCAACCTAGCTAATATGTTTGATTTGCTTTATTTTTGTAAATATATCGTTATTAAGTAAAAATAACAAAAATAAAAAGTTAGAAAAAAATTTTTTTTTTTTTATTTCTAATAAGATTTTAATTGCTTTTTATTATGTTTTTTAAAAATTAAATTGCCACATCACGTTCCGCAATGTTACAACCTAAACAATCCAGTAAAAGGCGGAGTAACAGTCATATATTTTTGTTTGAAATGGTTTTGGACTTTTCTTGTTTGGCTCTGAGGTCTGATTAAATAAAAAACTTTTAAATGATTTTTATTAAGCAATAATATAGAATAAAAATCATTTAATAGTTTTTAATTTAATCCGACCCCAGAGACAAACGACAAAAATCATATATTCAAAATATCACAATATGATATGACATAAAATATATGGTCATGTATGAACCATATACCCTCAGTTTTCGGATACTAACATATATGACAATATATGATCATTTTCACATGGGTACCCATCAAAACCACACATTACCAAATCATGGGTAAAGTAATGTATCGCCATAGGGTTCTATGCAATACTTTACACGTTACTTCACTGATGAATTTTACAGGCGATGATCCTAAAAGTAATGGGTGGACTCATTACCTTGTAGGGGATAAAGTAACTGGTTACTTATATGGTTACATGGTGGGAAAAAGTAATGTGTCTATAAATAGATTTTCATAAAAAAAAATGCATAAACAATTTTTTTACAGATATTTTTTTTAATTAAATAAATAACTTTTCTTTTATTAAATAAATAACGAGTTAATGCTGGGATTCGAATCTGGGGTATTTAACACTTAGTTAGGCTAGAACTCTACCAACTGAGCTATCGATACATATAATATTTTATTGCTTAAAATGCAAATGAGTTGTTGTGCTTCGTGTTTTCGTTCGTGATATCAAAAATATACACCTTACCCTCATGCTTACAAAAAAATCACAAAGTAATGTGTCTATACATAGATTTTCAAAAATATATATTAATAATTACTTTACGTTTATAATTCGTGCATTATGTAATTGATGATTGGTAAGTCATTATTTTATGTTTTGAAGTAATGTAAAATGTAATGAGGTATCATTACAAGGTAATTCATGAGTGTTCAATTATCGGAAACACATTACTTCTTGTTGGAAAATAATGATACAGGTAATGAGTATACATTACATTACTTTATCGCACCAATTACCAACGTTTTCCTATGGGGTTAAGTAATAAAAAGAAAATGCTTTCGATGTTTGCTTTTCGTAGAAAATCATTTTTTTTAATTTAATAGTAAAAAAAAAATCGTGCATTACAGAGTTAAAACAAAAAAAACTAAAAGATTGTATTGGATATTTTTAGGTAAGTTAAAATAAAGTTTGTGTTGCCTAACTTAAGGCAAAAAAATATTAAAAAAATTATTTATAGTACTTTGGAATTTCAATATTTAGTTTTTTTAAATACTCTTATGTTTTCCTTGAGTTAGGCAACACACATTTTATTTGGGGTTTTTATACAGAAAATATCCAATAATATTTTTTTATTAAGATTTGTGTAAACAATGTTGGTGTATTTGAAATATGGCATTTTTTCAATACTTTTGAAATTTCTATAAAAAAAAAATAATTTTGTTTTAGAAACACAGCTTACTTTTTGTATCAATTTTAAAAGTCTTACATCGTTTGATTGTATAAAATTTAAATTTTCACCAAAACAAAATCTTCAAAATACATTCTATATATAATTTAAAATCATCCTTTAAAAAACATAATGCAACACGTAATGACATTTAAAGCATCTCACGTAAATGACACTTGTTTTGTTGTATTGTCAAGTTTTTTAAGTAAATGTTGTTTTGGTGTTTTTCGTTTTTTTTTTTCTTCTGTTTCTGTAATTCAACAGTCATTCCAAAAATATTTTTTAATACAGAACAACAAAATATTTTTTTTCCCAAATTTTACCACGTACTATTGCAAAAAAAAAAAACAAAATAATGCAAGAAAAAGTAAATGCATCTCTAATAAATGATATGAAGTTTCTTTCTGAAAACTTTTAACCACTAAAAAACTAAAACAATTGTTGCAGTATGGTAGAAGAAAGTAACATCCTGTTAGAGCAATGCCACAAAACGAATAATATTACCCAGCAACAAGCTATACTTCCTAAACTAAGCTTGCTAGTGGATCCAAGTAAATTTTTGCTGCTGTGTTGTTATGACAAAATGTTTATATTCTTTGGCAAAACAAAAAAGTTTAAAGTTGAATAACTTGCAAATGCTATGACAATGAACGCAAAACGATAAATGAACAACATCCAACCACTGCAATTGTCGGAGTGTAGTTTTTGTTGTTGTGTTATTGAATGGTAGTTGTCAGAAGTAGAAAAAAACTAAAGTGTAATAATTTTTGAGTGAATATCTTAGATTTTCATTTTGGGGAACTATTACTATCGCCTTTGCGTCCCCTTCACAAAAAAAACAAACTCAAAAGTTAGAGTTCGAATGTATTTTTATAGTATAACGGAAATGCATTTGTGTTTTTGTATAAGTTTGTATTTCTATTTCCTGTTTAACACAAAGTCCACTTCCTTTTGCAATTGTTGTCGTGTCGCTTAAAACTTTGTTAAAAAGTTATAGCATTTTGTGATCTTTTTTATTTTCTTAGCAAAAAAATGCAAATAAAAAAGATTTTTTGTTGCAATATTTGTCTTTATATAGTTACAGTTAAATAACCTTGCAGCAGCTTTAGTAGTGGTAGTAGCAAACGGAAGTAGTTTTTTGAACTCTCATTCTTTTAGTTCAATAATAACACTTAAAGAAATTTTAAAGTAAAAAATTTATGAAAATGAAAATTATTCAAGTTCGAGGCCATACTCTATATTTCTTCATTAGGATATTGTCCTAACAAATAATCTATAGAGTTTTTTGTTTTCAAATTTATTATTTGACCCTTTCAGGAATGTGTTGATAGATCTATTTCGGGAATTTTCTAGGTTCCCATCATCAGAACACGTTTTGAATTTTTATTTTTAATAAAAATTATAACAAACTTGTATAAAAGGCAGAGTACCGCCAAGTTTACTTCCCCTGTTTTGCTTACAAACTAAACAAAATATAAAAAGGAGAGAGAAACAAAAAAACGTGTATTGAATATCCACCAGAGGTGGATCTTGCACATCAAACAAGTTTTCAATTTATTTTTTGATCAATGGTTATAATCTTTAACTTCAAACTAATATGTATATTAGTTCTCATGTAGTGAGTAAACTAGTTCATATGTATGTTTGAAGTTTGGCATGGGATTGTTACCGCTTTCAAAACGTGTTCAGATGATGGGAACCTAGAAAATTACCGAAATAGATCTATCAACACATTCCTGAAAGGGTCAAATAATAAATTTGAAAACAAAAAACTCTATAGATTATTTGTTAGGACAATATCCTAATGAAGAAATATAGAGTATGGCCTCGAACTTGAATAATTTTCATTTTCATTGCACAATTAAAGGTCGAAAAAAACATAATTTTTTATTTTTAATAAAAATTATAACAAACTTGTAAAAATTTATATTTATACATTTTATAAAATTCTTCTTATTTTAAACGAGCTTAAGATCATTTATTTATTAATTATATTTATTTATTTTCAATATTTCGTGTCCACATTGGGTGACTTCTTCAGGGAACAATTATTCTAATTTCATTGAAAATAGTAGTTTCCCTGAAGAAGTCAATCAATGTGGAGACGAAATATTGGAAATAAATAATTATAATTAATAAATAAATGATTTTAAGCTCGTTTAAAATAAGAAGAATTAAATAAAAGAAGACCAAAGAAAACTTAACATTTTTATACGTTTTATATATAAAAAAAATTTTATGCACAGAGGGAACTTTTGGGCAATACAATTCACGAAATTATTCTTTGCAAAGTAGTTAAGCGAAAAATTTTCATATTTTTAATTTTTCGGTAATTTTATGAAAAATTACACTAGTTTTATGAATAATACATTTTATGCAAAAAATTTGTATAAGTAATAATCCAAGTATATTTTTAAAAGAGAACTGATTTGGACGCTGAGGGGTTTTCTTTAGAAACAAGCCAGAATTTGCACACTAAAAGAATTCTTCATACAAAAAGAGAGAATTTTCTTTACTTGAGTAATGGATTTCGTCATAGCTTTAATGAAAATTGTCACTGGAACTCCATCATTAAAACTTTTCATAGAATTTATGAAACAGGTTTCAAGAAAGGCAATGTTTTTGAAATGATTCGTATAAATAATAAAAAACTTCATAAAACTAATTAATCATTTCGACAATGAGTATAATTTTTTAAACAGTTTCATAAGATTCTTTAATAGTAACAAGTTTAGTCGAATTAATGAAAGCAACTTGAAACTAATGTAGTTGTATAATTACTAAGCACATCCATAATATTTCTCCAGTTATTTTCTGCGTGTAGGAATTATTATTATTATCAGAATCATAAACATTAAAAAAAACCATATGAAAAAATTTATAATTTTTTTTTTTGGTGAAAATCTATTTATAGACCCATTAGTTTTCCCAACCCGGTAACCAGATAAGTAACCAGTTTCTTTACCCCCACTAGGTAACAAGTCCACCCATTACTTTCAGGCTCATCAGCTGTAAAATGCATCAGTGAAATAAGGTGTATTGTAATGCGAGGAGTCCTATGATGATATATTACTTTACCCATTATTTGGTAATGTGTGGTTTTGCTGGGTTTCCGATATGAACCAACTTTTGGTATAATATGTGAATACCTTTAACAAGTACATGTGTAAAAAATCAGGTAACAATTTTTATATTTCAAAAAGTTTTTCTACCAAAAACCCTACTTTTGCGACCAATATGTACCAACAGACGTTTTTGTTAGAAAAACTTTTGCATATTTAAAAATTTTTTAGCTGAAAATTTGGAAACATACTTTTGAAATGTATTTATATATCGCACTTGATCAACAAGAGGGTATTAACTCAAAATTTTAAAATTTTCAGTAGAGTCAAAAAACTGTTTATGGCCACATTTTAACAGAATTTAAAAATTCAAACATATCATAATAAGCAAATTCCATTTGAAAATATATATACATTGGTTTTGTTTTAAATTTTACCACTCATTGCAAAAAAAAATCTATTTTTTGAGTTAATACCATTTTTTTGAAATTTTATCGATTTTTTTTTGGCATTATTTTGAATATTTTATCAACAAAACAGTATCAACTGAAAATACAACCAAATATAAATAAAACAGTTAGAAAGTGTTTTGCAACCGTCAGATAATGACAATCGTAATTAATTTTTTATATTAATTACTGTAGAATATTTCTTTAGTTAGTCTCTTTACAGGAAGAAGAAGAAAACATTTTTATTGAAAAATTTTACGGACACAAGGGATACACCAGACTGCCGCAGTTTCGTCCCCCTCCTGGGACTCGTCAGTGGTTAATTTATGTGTCAATTGAACAAAGTATTTTATATTGTTAATTTTTCTCTATATGAAAAACTTTTTATTTTTTGGTGTCGTACTGTGATTTGAACTCACAGTCTTAGCATCAAAGCTATGCATCGTAATCTCACCTCTTAACCAGTTGAGCCACGGTCGACACAGCGTTGACTGCGACTTAATTGGAGTTTGGTCACACTACGTACACACAAGTATTGTTTTGATCAGAAGAGACAGAATTAGCTAATACCAATGCACAATTCATTTCTCAACTAGAATGCTTTTTCTTCTTAATTATTTGATTATTTTTAACATAAATAAAGGCTCAAATCAAAATAATGGGCGTTGTGGTGTAATGGTTAGCGCGTTGGACTTTTACACAGAAGGTCCCGGGTTCGATCCCCGGTGCCGGCAACATCAAAATAATATGTATGAGTTTTTTCTATCCCTCATACGTATCGCAATGTCCACCTTCGGTGTTCCCATAGCAATTAACCCCACCGAAGTAAAATAATGAATCAGGGCTATGAACCAAAAAGCTTCAATAAGTTCGCCAACTCTCCATCAGGTGGCGAGCAACAACTGTTCTAAGACTTATCATCTCACGCAATTACAGTGTTGCCATGTCTGAAGCCCTTCATCTTTCCCCACCTTTCATCTCTATACTATCCCTTTCCAAAGAAAGCAACACACTAAATATAGGAAGTATTTCCTGAGTGTTGCCTCTCTTTTAAAAAAAAAAAAAAAAAATCACTACATTATCATGAAAATGGTGTCAAAAGTGGTTTTCGAGAGGAAAGAGTAATCGGAATACGTTTGAAATTTTTACAACAGATAGATATTGATGTTGTTAGTTGATTTTTTGAAAAAAGTGATATTTTAAAAATTTCGAGTTAATACCCTATTGTTGATCAAGTGCGATATCATACTAAAAGCTAGTCTTTGGTGTCATGCCATGCTAAATTTTTGAAAAATCGCGAACTTTGCATAAAAATTGCTTTGATAAAATAACTTTTTCTTACCAATATGTTAGTCTTAAATGACTCTTTCCACTGCGTATACATTTGATTAACTCGATTACTTATTTAGCGATAGAGTTCTGGAAAACCGAAAAAATTAGAAGAAAAAACGCTTAACAGTGAGTTTAATTTAAACTTTGGGAATCAAATATGTATCGCTTTTTAAAATTTTTATAAGTGTATTGATATTGTGTGCAAGTTTGTCCTGTTTGTGTATACAAAAGTAACCGTCATCATTGCATTTTATTTGATATTGTGCATCATGCTAAAAGGATGCATACCCTATGACAACTAAGTAAAGGGATAAAATTCATATTTAAATTTTTTTTTAAAAATGCATGTCAATTAAATTTTATTGTAAATATTAAAAAGTGAAAAAATTCAAAATGAAAGTGGTTGAAAAAAACAGTTTAAGAAAAAAATGTCTATGGCATGCTTGGACGGTATCCTAGAAACGAAATGTTAGATCATTTCTTAAGGAACAAGTACGATCTAGCATAATATATTCCATATTCAAATGGAAAATGTTGTGTCATCAACCGCAATAAAAAAGAAAGGACCGCAGCTGAGTTTGTTATATTTGAAAAAATCGGCGATTAATCAAATTGGGGCATCAAATCGTAAGTTGGCCAGAAAATTTCGCGTTACCAAGGAAACCATTTGCAAAAACTTACTTCAAATTAACGTGGAACGCTACCAGAGGAAGACAGTACCCAAATATGGCAAAAATACCTGCAAAATTCACGTAACTGAAAAAAAAAACTTGTTGAAAAAAAATTTTCAAATAATTTTGGATGATGAAAAATATATTTTTTTTTGCTTAGAACAACGGAAGTATTAATTCCGGATTTTATTCTGATGACTTGGAAAAAAAAACTCCAGACAAGGTACGGTATTTGGCCGAAGCGAAGTTTGAACAAAAGTACTAGTGTGGGCAGTCATTTCGGCAAAAGGTATATCACAACTTTACATCCAGTATTCAAAGGATATGGCTGTAAATGCAGAAGCATTAATAAATGCTTAGTAGAACTGGAAAAATTTATCAGAGTTAGACAC
This sequence comes from Delia radicum, assembly GCA_021234595.1. Classification (NCBI taxonomy): domain Eukaryota; kingdom Metazoa; phylum Arthropoda; class Insecta; order Diptera; family Anthomyiidae; genus Delia; species Delia radicum. The sequence goes on from CM037851.1 coordinate 254,727,643, forward strand.
TCTAAAGACGACATATTATTTTAGCTAGATTTAGCAAACTGTCATTATGCCAAAAACACGTTAGAACGGCTCAATGCGAAAAACATACCTTTTGTACCGACATACGCAAAGCCTCCAAATGTCCCAAAAGCACGTCCAATTGAGGACTTTTGGAATCTTTTATACCAATAAGAATGGTTGGGAAGCCTAATACAATAAAGAATTGAAGAAGAAAAAGTAAAAGTAAAATAAGAAATGTACATGAATGTCGTCCAAAGCATGATTGGTGGTATCAAGCACAAAATACGCCAAATAGAAGATCGCCGTCCGTTGGCTCTCTACAAAAAGTGAATTACTAATTTATACCCAGTAAAATAGTAAAATCCAAATAACTGATTGCAGAACAACTTATAGTGCATTATAACAGGTTCTAATTTCTGTGCAACAACCGATTCTTTTTATATGGAGTTTATCCTATTTGCAATAGGTTCTTTACCACCAAACTAGAACTGGTTACCTTAGAACAGGTTCTAAAACCAGTTATATAACTGGTTCTGGGAAAGTGAAACCTTACATTTTGACTCCCAGTAACCTGTTCTAGAACCGGTTTCATGTAACCAGTGATAAAAGAAGCTGTTCTAGCACATGTTGAAAGGTAATCTGTTCTAAAAAATGTTTTTGGGTACTGTGTTAAGTAAAAAATACCTTTTCAAAAAAAATTATTATTTTTATCAATTTAGTTAGAATATACATACACTCAAGTCCATTAGATTTTATTTGTTAATGTCATATTAGATTTTATTTGTTAATTTTCAATAAGTTTTATCAATTTCGTGATAGACAATAAAATTGTTTCATTGGCATCAACCAAATCTTCAGTTGTCTGCAATAGATAATTGGCTTAACTCAAATCGAGACATTACATACAATAGACAAAATAGACTCTATGATAATCTTTTTGTTTACCTTAGTGTATAAACTGTCTGTTCTGGTAATTATATAAAAAAACTTTTTGAAAAACAACAACTTTTTTTCATAAAAAGCAACAAATAAAATCAAATATGACAATATCATTTTAGGTTTTTGGACTTGAGGTAGAACAATATTCTAACTAAATATATGAAAATATAGAAAGTCCGAAAAAAAACTTTTGTATGTTGAATACGAAAATTAAAACATTTTTGAACAATTAGCATACCACGGCTCTTCTCATCAAACACTGATTGCTTGCTTTTACGAATTGTACTAACACATACAAGGTATTTTGACATGTAAAATTCTTGTTTTTCAAATAGTTTGATTTTGGATTACCAGTTCAGGCAGTTTATACACTATGGCAGACAAAAAGATTCTCATACAGTTTATTTTGTCTGTTGTATGTAATGTCTCGGTTTGAGTTAAGCCATTTATCTTTTTCTATTGCAGACAACTGAAGATTTGGGTGATGCCAATGAAACAATTGTATTGTCTATCATGTAAATCAAAAAAACTTTTGAAAAGCAATAAATAACATATACCATGACAACATCATATTAGGTTTTTGGACTTGAGGGTAGGACAGTATTCTACCTAAATATATGAAAGTATAGAAATTGCGAACAAACAACTTTTTGTATTTTTAATTCAAAAATTAAAACATATTCGAAGAATTATTTTTTTACCTACAAATGTTTAAAAATTGTCCAACTATTAAATTGGCATAGGTTAGTAAGGAAGATGCGTGTAAATGCTGAAGTTGCTATTTTATAAATTCGAAATATTAGGATGTGATGGGTAAGAGGTTTTTGTTAAGAAAAATTCAAATAATTTTACAGTCTTTATCTATAAAATTTTGTTTCATGTGAGAAGGGGGTGTGTGTAAAAGTTGCAAACTCCAAAGTCGTTTTGTTGTTCATTCATTTTGCTCGCATGACAGACGATATTTATCTGCAACATTAAATTTATTATTTTTCTTCTTGTTTGATTTTTTTTTTAGAAAACATTTTTATAAATTGTATACAAATACGCAAACTAACACCAATTTGCCATTTGCAACAGTCAGTGGCATATAGAATATAAAAGATGAAATCTGCTTCTTATAATTTGAGCTTCCAGCTAAATGTTTCGTATTCTTTGACTAACAAGGAAAGTACTCAAATCTTATTACTCCGATTTTAATTAAATTTGGATATGTGATAGAAAAAGAAATCTAAGATCGACATGTCAAGGCTTTTCGGCCATCTCGGTATTTTAATGGGTTAAAATTGGGTTTAAAAATTGGCCTGTAGTATTGAAAAACCAAAAAATACATACAATTTGATAAGATAAAAAGTATGTAAATTTCGTAGCCATAAAAACAAAAAATTTAAAAAAATTAATAGTACCATAAAAAATGTACCAGAAAAAAGTTCTCAAAAATCCCTTTCCCACGATATAACACTTGGATATGATTAATTTGTTTCAAATACCATAAAAACCAAAAAAAAAACCAAAAAAGACCGACTTTAAAACTCCAATTTTTAACCTATCAAGATGCCCGAAAATCCGAGACAGGTCGACCTCTATTACATATCCAAATTTCATCGGAATCAGAGTCTTTAGGTTGAAGTACTTTCCTTGTAAGACACTTGCTGCTACAACTCCTGTTGGTTTTTTCCTTGATTTTTATGAATATTATAGACATTTTTTTTGTTTTTCACTCTATGTGTACAAATAGAAGAACATGTATTTCCATTTCATTGCACTTTTATTCGATGTATCACAAAAAATGTTCATATATGTATTTTTTCCAGTTTGTTTCTTCCCCTCTATTAGAAGTTCGGTTTATTTCCAAAATGAAATTGTTTAAATCTTTTAGTCATTGATTATGTAGATGTCATTTGCGATTTTCCGCTCGTTTTATATTTTATTATAATATATAATAGTATGGGTGTTACACATACATTTACACGCGTGATTTAAATATATTTCATAAATGCGCAGTATTATATACTTGAGTAAACATTTTCAATTAGTAGTAATTTTGCGGTACATTTTGGTACATTTTTAATTTTTATTAAAATGTTACACAAAAACATTTATAAGTCAGTACAATGTTCTAATAAAAATACCCCAGCAAAACTTTGGTAACGGGTGTGATAAAGTAATGCATTACCTTGTAATGTGTACTCCATACCTGTATCATTATTTTCCAACAAGAAGTAATGAGTTGCCGATAATTGAACACTCATGAATTACCTTGTAATGATACCTCATAACATTTTACATTACTTCAAAACATAAAATAATGACTTACCGATCATCAATTACATAATGCATGAATTATAAACGTAATGTAATTATTAATATATATTTTTGAAAATCTATTTATAGACACATTACTTTGTGATTTTTTGTAAGGATGAGGGTAAGGTGTATATTTTTTATATCACGAACGAAAACACGAAGCACAACAACTCATTTACATTTTAAGCAATAAAATATTGTATGTATCGATAGCTCAGTTGGTAGAGTTCTTGCCTAACTAAGTGTTAAATACCAGAGACCCCATGTTCGAGTCCCAGCATGAACACGTTATTTATTTAGTAAAAAAAAGTTATTTATTTAATTAAAAAAAATATATGTAAAAAAAATTGTTATCCATTTTTTTTATGAAAATCTATTTACAGACACATTACTTTTTCCCACCATGTAAACATATAAGTAACCAGTTACTTTATCCCCTACAAGGTAATGAGTCCACCCATTACTTTTAGGTTCAGCGCCTGTAAAATTCATCAGTGAAGTATGGTGTAATGTAATGCGTGAAGCCCTATGGCGATACATTACTTTACCCATGATTTGGTAATGTATGGTTTTGCTGGGACACTTAACGCCTAAAAGTATACATTGTAATTGCTTCAAAATATTAACATTCAAAACTTGTGTACCTAAAATGAGGAGTAGTTATAGAATTACTAATTTACGATTACATATATGCTTACCAGCCTAAAAGTATGCTACATTTTTGTACAACTTAAAGCATGCAACATAATTCTAAAAGTTTAGTATTTAACTTATTTTGTATGTATTTCATTTATATAAATTTTGTTTAAAAAACTTTATCATTTAGTTTAAAAACATAATCCTTGTCCTTTTAAACTCAATAAATCGCTGGTTAAAGATAATAACAAATGAGTTTTTGGTTGGTCTAATGTGTTTATGGGTTTAAAATGTCATGTTGTCTATATTGTCCTTTCTGTTCAACGCAATCATATAAAAAATGTCCAGAAAAAAAAATAATAATATACAATTGGTGCAGCACTTAAAATGCAACTCAAGCTAAGGAAATAAAATAATCTTGTATTGAGATATTAAATTTTTTTAGTGACCAAAAGAAGTACATACCGACGAGTTTGGTCAACAACAATACTAGTTTACAGACATTATTCTGCTCTGAGTCATAACTTTGAAATTTATCCATGAATTTATTTGAATGTACCAAGTTTTATACGAAAATATATGGTCTCATATTGAATTCATTACTATTTTTGGACTTTTTTCCAAAGTTGAAAATCTAAAATTTATTTTTGTAAATTAGTGTTGAGAAAAATTGTATCGTATGTGCTTGAAAATATTTGTTATAAATTTTTTTTTTTTTTCAGAAAAACCATAAAACCAATTCATTGTCTAAAGTTCTAAAAAAAAAAAATAATTTATTAGCTCAGAAGATGTGTTTGATTTTTCATTATTGAAGGACCTTAGTATAGACAAATCTATCCGGTCTGCAAGTCAATTTTGTTTGGGAGTAGGAATGATGTGAACTGCAGATGAAATTTCGAACAAACGAGACCAACTAAAGTGTAATTTAAATATTT